>JAYRBT010000043.1:464360-563764 GCA_036023395.1 Myiotriccus ornatus
CCGAGCGCCGCCGCCGCGCCGCCCCGGCCCGCCTGCCGCCATGTGCGACCCGCCCGGTCCCGCCGCTCCGCTGCCCACGGGCGGCCCTGCTGGCAGGGCAGAGAGCGCGGCGGGAGCGGAGCGCAGATCCCGGCCGCGCTCACCATCCGGGTCCCGCCGCACGCACGTGTCACCGCAACGCGTCTCGCCCGCCGCCGGCACAAACTCCTTCCGCGCCGGCCCCGCGGGGCTCCGCTCCGCCTCTGCGCGGCGGCTGCTCGGCACAGCCCAGGGCCGGGCACGCTCCGCCCGCCCGCTCGGAACAGCCAACGCAGAGACGAGCTCCGCCCGCTGCGAGTCGCGGTGCGGACGAAGCCGGGCCGCGGCCGCCACTCGCAAGGCGAGCGGTGCCACCCGGTACCGCCCCACGCGGGACCGGACGCGGGGCTCCGCGCGTGGCGTAGCCCGGCCCGGCCCCGTCACACCCCGAGCCCGCCCCCTCCGGCACAGACCGCGCCCCGTTACAGCCCCAGCCCCGCCCCTCTCTGGTCCCGGCCCCGGCCCCGGCCCCGTCGGACCCCGCGCTCAGCGCTGCCGCCGGTATCTGAAGGTGGCCCTGCAGCAGCTCTTCCCCTCGCCTTCTCGTTCCTTGTCCTCCGGCGGCCCCGCGTGGATCCCTCCTCTCCGCGGCTGAGGAGGACCGGGGGGCGCAGGGGTGTTCGGTTGGATCCGGAGCGGGGCGGGAGCCGGGGAGGTCCTGGCCGAGCCACCGCAGGGACCCCGCCCATCGCCTCCCCTCCCCGGGAGCTCCCGGCACGGACCCCCCCGCCGGTACCGGGGCTGTTCCAGCGCCGGATGAGGAGACGGAAATCACGGCACAGGGACCACAGAGCCGGCGGCAAAACAAGTGGCGATATTGAAGTCAAAGACAGAGGAGCAGCAGCGACAGGAGCACAGCGGGTATAGCCATACAGAGCGCCTGGGATGCGCGGTCGGGACTGAGTAAAGGTTGGGTGTTTTTTTTTTTTTTCTTTTTCCTTCTTTTTAATTTTTCTCTTTAATATGTTGCAATTGCCCAGACTGGTCCAGTATGACATCTCAAACCTTACAGGGACACACAGCATGAAAACGCCCCCGACGCAGGGCCACAGGGAGCATTCCTGGCATGCTCCCAAAGCCGTGGGTGCACATGCCGGTGCCACGGGCATTGCAGCGGGGCAGCTCTGCGGCGAACGCCAGCACTGCTGCAGCGTGGAGGTGGCTCAGAGAATGTGGGGCCGAGGGTGCAGGGGGTTCACTGGAGGGGACAGGTTTTCCTGCAGCTGCCCTGCCGCCGCCGGGTCTCAACCGGTCCAACGGTGGCAGCTGCAGAAGGATCTGCAGGAGGTTGCAGGGGAATGGAGCCCACTGGAGAGAGGAACATGTGGAGAGAGGGGCAGCAGTGCCTGGGTGCATGTGGGGATCACCCCTGATATGCTAACGTGCCCCTCCAGCTTTTTTGGACAAAGCACCTGCACGAGTCCTCTGGCCCTGTGAAAGGCCTGGAGCCCCTTGCACTCAGCTGGGGGCTCTGTTGCATGGTAAAGCCCTCAGGAGCCCCTGCCCAGAGAGGTACCCTTCCTGCACCTCGAGGGGACGGATGGGCAAGGGGTGGGGCGGGGGACGGGGCGGTCTCTGGGCACTGCGGTGGGGAGGGCTGCCTGGCCAGAGCTGCGGGGGCGGCTCCCGCGGCGGGGGCACTGGTAGACCTGCTACGCAGCTGGGGCAGCTCCCGCCACTCAAAAGGGCTCGATTCCTTCACAGCTGCCAGGGCAGGGCCAAGCATGGCTGGGGAGTCATGACGCTGGCAGGGGGACCAGATCCCACACCCTGCTCAGCCCTGCACAAACCCAAGTTCCCAGTGTGGCCCTGGACTGCCAGCTGCCTGTGACAAAGTGGGTCCCCGTCCCTGCCCCCCGCATGCACGTGGCAGCCTCCAGTGACCCCCGCGGCCGAGCAGATTTTCATGCTGTCTCCAGGGTTTGATATCAGCATGGACCAGTCTAACATCTCGCAAGTTTTTTCTACTGGCTACTGGAATGCGCTTGTTTGGCTTAGGGGTCCTCGATGTCGAGAAACTCTTGCTTGGGGGGGGCCATGCCACGGTACCAGGCACATGAGCCGTCGCTCCTCTTGATGCAGGCGTAGTGCTTGGCCTGCCGCCCATCCACGTTGTTCTTCTCCATCGCCCAGTCTGTCCAAAGACACTCGTCCGAGGAGGAGACGAAGCAGGGGATGGAGAGGCAGCGCGAGATCTGTGCACGACAGAGACTGTCACCCATCACCCCGACGGGGGACACTGGGCTGGGAAGAAGCAGTGTGGGGCAGCTGGGTTGGGGGTCCTGCACAGCTCTGCTTCATCCACTCTCCCATCTCTTAACACAGAGTCCAGGCTGACTCTGCACTGTGAGGCATGGTGGGGACATGACCCTGATGTAGGGGTACTGAGGGAACCCATGGGTGCCAGTCCGAGGGCTGGCCTCGGTTCCCAGCCAGAGGGAGCCAGAGGCTCAGCCACCCTTCCTGTCTGCCTGGCAATCTGTTGTCTCTGCCCAACTTCATCCTTGCAGGACAGGGAAGAGCGTTTCCCCACGGGACCTGCTGCTCCCTGGGGGCTGCAGATCCCCCTGGTGTGGGGGACAGCCTGGTCACTCACCTTGCACTCACAGCCCATCTGGTACCGCTGGTTTAGGCTCTTCTTCTGGGTCGGGGTCAGCGAGTCCCAGGTGGAGACCAAGTCGCAGAGTGTGATGTGCATCTTGCCATTGCCCTCTGACTTACCTGGAGAGAGGCCAGACAGACCACTCAGGGGGTCCCCCCAGTGTCCCCGGACCCCAAATTGACTTGGGGTGCCTGGGTCCCCTCACTGTGCACTGTCTCTGGTGACCCCCCAGGGAGCAGAGGCTCATCCCCGAGCTGCGCCTGCCACAGGCAGTAGAGTGTAGCTAGGACACAGCTGGGGGGGTCACCTAAGGGCGATTAGTAGGAGCTTGAGGGACAGGCGGAAACATGCCCAGGGAGCACACACACACATCAGGTGTCTCCAGGGATGGGTGAGGCAGGAGGGTCAGCACTGTCCCGGCACCCCTCGAGCGCCACCCCCTCCAGTGCCCACCTGCGATGAGATACTCCTTCTTCCCGCCGGTGTCCAGCAGCCGGCCGCACACGGCAGTCGATGGAGCCGTGTAGATGAACTCTATGTCCTGGTCGGGGCCCTTGAACATCTGGGAAGCAGAGGCAGGAGTGAGTGGCTGGTGCAGGGGTGCCCCGTCCCCCTCAGTCTCCTGCCCTGATATGCCCTGTTTACCTTGATCTGCTTGATTTCATACTGGATGCGTTTGATTGGATTCCCATATATATCATTCCCCGAATCCACCTCTTTTGCAGAGACGGCCTTGGCTCGGATCACTGCAAGGGAAAGGCGAGGTAAGTGGTGACCAGTCCCGCTCAGCCCCTGCCTCCCACAGTGATTCCCACACCCATAGGGGGCTACTGCCCACAGCAGACCCCACTGCCCTCCCCGCAGATGCTCAGCTGTCCACAACTGTCCCCTGCTGTCCCCAAAGGGATGGGGCTCTGGCACATGCATGACAGTGACTGGCAGCATTGCAACAGCACCCTCCAGGTGGGTGATAAGGAAAGGTCATCTCAGGATTGCCCAGCCCTGCTGCCACCACCTGTGCCAGACCATTCACCCTTGGCTGGTGCTGGCTCGGTCTCTGATGGATTCCTGGGTGCAGGCTGGCCCTGTCCGAACTTGTGCCCATCACCCAGATGGCACAGAGAGCTAAATCTGCCTGCAGTGTCCTGGGAGCGCTGCGGTGTTTGTTCCACTGTCATTAATTAAACCAGTCCCTGATAAGGGCCCCATCCAGGTGCCCGAGTGGCCTGGCCAGGCTGGAGGAGGGAAGGGCAGAGGCAGCGATTTGGACAATCGTCTTCAGGTAAGAATCACCTTACAGAGGGTAGCAGAGCCATGTCCCCGTGGCACAATCCCAGCTGCTCACCAAGGCTAGTGTGGGCACCAGCACCTCTTGCTGGAGTCCCCAGCCTCACCAGACCCTTGCTAGCCTCTCTGCACCCAATGCTGGGAGAGAAAGGGTCCCAGGACAAGGCTGCCCTTGCACCCTGGAGCACACGGTGCCTGTCCCACCACAGTGGGGTCCCAGCTGTGCCAGGGCGGTGCTCCAGCTGCTGGTTCCTGCCTCACACGAAGCATCGTGCTGTGCAGGCACAGAACCCGCATCCTCCCAGGACCGGGGCCACAGGTGTTGCTTCCCACCCTTGCTGCCTGAAAAACAATCTGGGACACTGAGAGCTGTGGCAACGGGAAAACATGTCATGTTGAGAGGAGGCGTGAGGGCCCAGCCAGCATCCCCGAGCAGCCTGGCCAAAGGCAACAGTCCTCCCAGCACTGGTGGCCTTGGGGCAGTCCCAGCACTAGGTGCTGAAGGACAAGGTTGGTGAAGGACATGATTGATGAATCACTCCAGCCCCAGGGCTGGAGAGGTGTGGCACCCTGAGCCTGGGGATAGCTCTGCCATGGCAGGGTCCCTGCGGTCATGCTGCCCACACAGCCCAGGATACACGATCCAGCACGTGAGTGCTCAGCACGTGGCAGTGACCCGCAGGGCACCGGGCAGGCAGGGCAGGCAGCCAGCTCACCCTTACTCACCAGCTGGGACATGGGGCTGGCTTGGTGCTCTGCTGTGCGGGTTGCCTGGGTCCCCATGCCGAGACCTGCAGCCCCCAGCCCTGCCTACCTCCCTCCACTGGTAGGAGACCTGGCTGCACAGGATGGGCTGGCAGGACTCCCCGCTCTGCTGGGGTACCTCAATTCCATGGGAAGGCCAACCCCCTCTCCTGCAGGGCTCCCTGGTGCCCTCCCACCCTTGCATGTGTGCTGTGGGGCAGGGGACAGGGAGCTGGGCACTCTCACAGAGTTCATCCTGGCTCGTGTCCCCACCAAAAATGTGGTGAGGTGGGAGCAGCTAGGGATGTGTGGGGGTCACCCACAGCTTGGCACAGATGAGCTTCTCCCACCTGGCATGGCCAGGAGAGGGGAATCTGACCATGGTCTATAAATACTGCTGGGCATGGGGGCACGTGGATAGGCTATTTCAGCTGAAGGTCAGGGGGGCACAGCCACACGTGGGCACCAGCAGAGCTTACTCTGGAAAGGTGAGGGTGGCACCAGTGTGAGCAGGGACCAGAGAAGAGGCTTCCTGAAACAGCTGTCCCCTGTCAAGGGAAGCACTTGCTCTGTGCGGGGCTGGGGTATGCAATGTCTGGCTGCTGGTACCAGGGCTGCACTGGAAGCTTTCCCAGCCATTCTCCCATCCCTTGGGAAGGGCTGGGCTGTCCAGGCGCACTGGCAGCATTTCAGCTGTGCCTGGGGACAGCGCCCGCTCCTCTGTCAGCAGCATGCTGGGGCCACCGCAGGCACGGGCCACCCCTTGTCTCTCAGCCCTGTGGCTGCTGTGTCCGTCTGTGCCAGGCCCCATGTGTCGGCGGCGTAACCTGGGTGCAACCAGTGCTGGCCCCATGGCTCCTGTGTGGGGAATGGTTACTGGTTCAGTGGGCTCCAGCCTTTTCCATTCACGTGCTGATGAATCACTTGACAAAAATGCAGCCCAATTCTGGGCGGATTTGTTCTGAACAGTGCAGCTTTGTGGAGGGGACGGCCGTGCTGTGCTTTCCCTGCCAAGACCCCACGGTGCAGCCAAACTGCTCCACGCCCGCCAGGAACCTGGGTAGCAGGGAGGGTGGCCACAGGGATGGTGGAGAGAGCCCTGACGACAGCCTGGGACAAGGAGACTGGGTGAGGGATGGAGGAGACCCCTGGGTGCATAGGGACCAGCAGTTAGACCTCCCCAAATGCCAGTGCCCCCATTGGCTACGTCACCCACCCCTCCTGCTGCCAGTCTGGGCAGCCACCAGCTCCAGGAGCAAAGCTGGGGACACACAGTCACTCAGTGCCACAAACCCACCAGGATGTCTCTCTGGCCTTGCCAGCTGTGAGATTTGTCCTCCCTGGCCCCACACAGGGTGCCCCAGCTCAGGGCACCGCTGTGCCCACCTGTGCCCCATGGGCAGAGTGGCAGCACAAAGACCCTTAGCCCCAGGCCCCCTCCTTCCAGCCTAGGGCGTCCTGACTGGCTGCCCCTTCCTCCACCATCCCACCTCAAACCCCTCCAAGCTGCCCTGCCCACACCTGCCCGGGAAGCACCGGTGCTCATGGACCTTGGAGGCTGCATCCAGGAGGCTGCTGCCAGGTTGGATGCCCAGGGGACAAAGCTCCCTTCTGGGCTGCTGGCAGCATCAGAGCAGAAGGGCCGGCTGCCAGTGCCAGCACTGTCTGCTGCCCACCCGGCACTGCCCGCCCCGGCACAGCGGTTTAGAGATGCTGAGGCTGGGGATGCGGGGCTGAGCTGGGCGGTCCCGCCGTGCGGAGGCAGCGGGGGCTCCCCGGTGCCCGTGGGGTCTGCCACGGCCGCGCGCGTCATCCCGGCCGTGACGGGAGCGCAGGGAGCCCAATCAGCGCGGTCCCCGCGGCCCCTCCGCACGGAAGGGCTCCGGCCGCCGCGCCCGCCGGGCCGGCACCGGGCACCGGCAGCTGCCGGGCCCCGCCAGGCTCGGCGGGCTCTGCAGGCAGCCGCACGCTTCTCCGGCACGGACAGCTCTCACCGCTCCCACCAAACCTCCTCCTCTGCGCGGTCCCTACTGGGTGCTGGCAGCCCCACACTTCCTGTGCCCCCTCCCGAGGAACCGAGCACTGGGATGACTGGAATCGGCACAATACTAACAAGGGCCGCAGCCTGGGTGCCCCCGCTCCAGGCAGCACCGAGCCCCCACTCTCCCCTGCCCCATCGGCCTCTCCGGGAGTGGCGCTGCCACACAGGGCCAAAGCCACGGCCATGCCCAAAAGGGCTGAGCATCACCCCCCTCACCCTCCACATCCCCACGCTGCTCCAGAAGAGACAGAGCAGAAGCCAGGTTTCCTGCTGTGGCCTCTGGCCTGGTTGTGGCCCCACCGGGCAGCTGAGCATCTCCTGCAGTGGAGTGGCCCTGCCAGAGCACCTCCAGTCCCCACTGCCCAGGCATTGCTCCAGTAAGGGACAGTGGACAGGGCAGCCCCAAGTCCTTGGGCCCTGCAGAAACCCCCTGCACATCTCACTGGCCCGGATGTGCAACCGTAGGCTGGCAGGTCACTTGCGCAAGTCACCAGCTCCAGTGGAACAACACCCAGCCCCTTCATGACCCCCAGTCCCTCAAGCACCCCATGTCCAACGCAGAGTTGCATGGGCCTTCCCCTGTACTGCCTGGAAGTGCAGCCCTGGGCTGCAGCTGCTCCAGCCCTGCTCCAGGGCAGAGCAATTGCAGGAGCAGGTGACAAGGCAAAGAGGCCATGGGGAGGCACAGAGGGATATGGCAGGTGCTCTCCATGCTATGGAGCAGGGATGCCAACCCCCAGGACCAAGACCGCACAATGCACCCACCCTGACCACCTCTACTGAGGGCTGAGTGTGAGCCTTGGGGCCCACAGGCTGCCTCAAGTGCACCCACCCAGCACTGCAGAACATCAGCTATCCCCACACCACCACATCTCTGTCAAGGGCCCAGCCTGGACATGGGCCCCTCCAGTCACAGCAGCATCAAGGGCCCCAGACTCTCCCTGGGCTCTGCACACCTGCAGGGATGGAGCTGTCTGAGGAGCATCCCAGCTCTGGAGAGCATCCAGGGGGAAAATGAGAAGCAGCAAAAGGCTGGGGATCACAGGATCATCCCAGGACATGCCCAGCTCCATCATGAAAACCAGCACTGTCCCCACTTGGACCCACACAAAGCACGACTGACATACGAGCGGCACAGGGCACCTGGGCTGGGAGCCAGAAGGTGCCAGCACTGCCGGCAGCACAGATGGGAGGAGGCTGCCTTGGCAGGATGGGCTCCGGGCACCCCACAGGACAGACACCTGCTGAGGGTAGTGGGGCAGCAGGAGACCAAAGCCCAACCAGGCTGTGCCCTCCCAGGGGATTGTGGAGACAGCTGGGGCTGCCAAGACAGATGGTGACTCAGCAGCTGAGTCAGGGCTGAGCCGGCACCCCACGATGGGCAGTGAGTCACAAGTGCCCTGAAAGCTGATCCTGACAGGAGTGTGATGGGAAGCCACAGCCGCACTGCCAGAGCAGGCACAGGGCATCCTGCGGGCCAGGGACATGAGCTCCAGCAGCACCTCCAAAAATCCAGTGCTCCATTTTGTCTCAAAGCCTCCTTGTCCTCAGCGTACCTCACTGTGAGGCCGGGCAGAGCTGGGCATGTGGAGCAGCAGTCAAGTGCTGCAGGAGTTGTCTTGGAGGAGAAAGGCTAAGAGTGGGAAGGCACTCTGGAAGCCTGGGAATCTGTCAGGAGCATCCTGGCTCTGGAGCAAGGGACAGGGCAGGGCCATCCAGAGGTTGGGGCTGCCTCAGTGTTTGGGAATGTTACCTCTCCAGCTGAGCCTGGGAACGGCCCCGGGAAGGGAAGCGCCGGGAACTGGGGCCGGCCTGTTTGGTTCATATGTTAAAATTTAATAAGGGCATTATTCATAGAAAGAGGAATCCAGATCCCGGCGCTGCCAAGCCCTCCCTTTCAGCAGCATCCAAGCCGAACAAAGTGGGACGGGGAAAAGGAAATGCCTGGAAATAAGGAGTGGACGGGGCTGACCAAGCCCGTGGCGGCGGCTCCCGGGGCCGGGGGCTCCTCCGGGCTCCGGGCCGGTGCTGTGGCTATGCTTGGAGGGCCCCAGCCGCCCCCAGGCCCCAGCCCCGCGCTGCCACGTACCTCCGCGGTGTCATCAGAGTCGGGGGAGGCCGGGCCCACCCGTGTCACTCACCGGGGAGGCGGCCAGGGGGGACCGGCCTCGGCGGAGCCGTGCTCCGGCCGCCCCCTGGAGGGATGCCGGGCGCAGGGGTCC
Source organism: Myiotriccus ornatus (assembly GCA_036023395.1). Lineage (NCBI taxonomy): Eukaryota > Metazoa > Chordata > Aves > Passeriformes > Tyrannidae > Myiotriccus > Myiotriccus ornatus. The sequence goes on from JAYRBT010000043.1 coordinate 473,335, forward strand.
CCCCGAGACGGCGGGAGGCGCGGGGAGCGTCGGGCACAGCCCGGACGGAGGGACCGCGCCCGGCCGCGCATCCGCGCCCGCCGACACACCCCCGGGCCGGGCCGGGGCTGCGGGCAGGTGCCGGGAGTCGGGGGGCTCTGCCCGCTCCCTGCCCGCCCCGCGCCAACTTTCCGCCCCTTCCCCCGCTGGGAAGTTGGCGCGGGCCGGGCCGGGCGGGGCTCGGGGCGGGGGTCCCCGCGGCGCTCACCTACGTCGGCGTTGCAGAAGGCCTGCTGCGGGTGGATGGGCGAGCAGCTGCAGGCGTCGGCCGGGCGGGCCCTGCCGAGCAGCAGCACCGCCAGCCAGGCCAGCAGGCTGGGCAGCGCGGCGGGCATGGTGCGGGGCTGCGGGCTCGGCCACCGGCCCCGATCCCGCACCCACCGCCGGGCCCGGCCGAGCCGCTGCCGGGAACTTAGGTCCGGCCGGGGCGGGCGCTCTGCGGCCGCCGCTCCGTTGCCTCCACGGAGCCGTTCGCTTCCTCCCCGCCGCGCTCGGCCTCGCTCTTTAACGTGCTCCGGGGATCTGCTGCTCCTCCTCCGCGTGGCGCGGGGCCAGCCCGGCTGCGCCCGCCCTCCGCGGGATGCGGCTCCGCCGCGACCGCCGCCCCCGCCCCGGCACGGCCCCCGCCGCGGGCACCGGCCGCCCCCGCCCCAGCGCAACCCGTCCGCCCCCGATCCCACCACCCACGGACCCGCCACCCCCGCTCCGGAGCTGCCCGCGCCGAGAGGAGCACTGGGTGTCGGCGCAGGCTACGGTCCTGGTCGTGCCCGAGCATTTCTCCCCACCTCGGCCCCTCCAGCCCAGCTCGTCCTACCCCCGAGTCCCCTTGCCCACTCCCCACTCCTACCGGAGGTCCTGCACCACAGCGACCTTCCCGAGGCCTCAGGCCTCTCCCTCTGGACAGCAGCTCCTGCCCTCTAGCACAACTCCAAAAATCCACCTTGTCCCTGTCCTGGCTGTGTGTCAGGGTTTAATCCTGGTGGGCAGCTCAGCCCCCACAGCCTCCCTCCCCCCAGTGGGGTGGGGAGAGAATGGAGAGGGTGAAAGTGAGAAAACTCCTGGGCTGAGGTAAAGTCAGTTTTACAGGTGATGCAAAAGCCACGCACAAGCAAAGCAAACCAAGGAATTCCTTCACCCCTACCCCATGGCAGGCAAGTGCTCAGCCATCCCCAGGACAGCTGGGCTCCAGCACATGTGATGGTGACTTGGGAAAGACAAATGGCCATAATTCCTAATGTTCCCCCTTCCTCCAGCTCTGCATGCTGAGCATGATGCCATACAGTATGGAATATCCCTTGGGTCAGCTGGGGTCACTGTCCTGGCTGTGCCCCCTCCCAGTGCCTTGTGTCCCCGCTGCCCCTCACTGGTGGGATGAGGAGCAGAAAAGGCCTTGAGCTGCACAAGTGCTCAGCAGTAATAAAAATATGCCTGCTACCAACACTTTTCCCAGCACCAATCCCAAAGACCATTCCCCACACCAGCTACTATGTAAAGGCACGACTCTATCCCCATCAAAACCCCCACTGTGTCACTGCAGAGGTGTCGGGGCGCTGCTGCTGTCACTGGACCTGTACCCTGTGCCCGGCTGGCAGCGCTCCATCTCCCCTGCAGTGCCTCTGTCCCAGCGGAGCGGGCAGGGAGTCCTGCCTCTGGGCAGGGACACAGCTTCCAAGCACAGCTAGGCCGGGTGTCATGGGCACATGTTAGCAGGGACAGTTGCCACTGCGGCCACAAGTGCTCCCAAGCCAGCCTCTTGCCATGGCACTCCCACAGTCGCTCATGGTGGAAGGAGGTGTTGGAGTTGCTTGGCCTTTGAGACAAGAAGAAACGGTGGAACTGTGGGCAGCCAGACCTTGTCCAATCCCTGCCTGAGTCTTCAGGAAACATGTGGGAGGTGACAGCATTGATAGTGCCAGGATGCTGGATGATACCTGGAGATGGAGCTCCAGGTCCCCAGCTCTACTGCAACGCTCATGGTCTACAGAGGCTCCAGCATCAGCAGGATTCCTGCCAGCCTGGCTGCCCAAGGCACCGGTGCTGCTGCTCCAAGGGCACCACAAGGCTGAGGTCTGGAGCCCAAGGATGCTTCAGCCCAGGGGACAAGCAGGGGTCATGTGGCAGGGACAGCCACCAGCACAGCCACCAGCACAGCCCTGGGGCCGTGACAGGTGCTACGGAGCTGTCAGCCCCAAGCCAGGAGGGTGAGTAAGGCCAGGAGAGGCTGTGCCAAGCAAAGTGCAGGCAATGGCTGAGTGGCTATTGTGGCCCAGGGCCAGCTGGCACTGAGCATGGGCCGGGAATGCACCCTGGATGCCCTGGGCTGGGTGCTGCATGGCCCCGAGGCCACATGAAGGGGCCGAAGCCAGGTCTGCCTGCGGCACTGGGGACAGGTCCGTGTCCAGAGGAGACAAGCGAGTCTGCTCACAGCCCAGCACCGGCTGAGTCATTGTCTGGGCTAAACGAAAACACGTGTCTGGCCTTGTCCGTGCTCTGCACGGCTTGCAAAGGTGCCGACAGTGTAAACAGGGATGAGGCGGAGAGAGCCTGTCTGGGCTCCTGAGAGGGCTCTGTCCTCTGCAGGTCCTTCCACCCAACTACAGCCCGGTCACTGTAACAACAGGCCCCCTCCCTTCCCGAGCACTGCTGGACCCCCTGCAGGACAGTGCCAGGGCACGACAAAGGGGCATGGCGGGCCCAAGGCCTCCCCAAACCACAGTACGCAGGCCGAGCTCGCTGAAGCCTTGCCTGCTGGCAGAGTTGCTCCAGGGGCAGGGTGTTAAGGGGAACCAAACCAGGAACAGTACCCAAACAAACACTGGCCCTGGCGTGAGGATGTGCTGCCCTGTGACCTGGGGCAGGGCAGGGCTGAGCCGGGGAGCATGGGCAGGCCACAAGCCACAGCCCCCACGGTCAGAGGGGTCAGAAGGGCTCTGGGGCCAGTAGATGTCCCTTTGACACTTCTGGCTCCTGAAACTGCGCAAATTCCTGCCAGAGGCCACAGGCTGCGGATGTGATTTCACAACATTCTGGAGAAGGCTCCCTGGCCAAAGCCTCGGGCTGCTATGAATGCTTCCCAGCTGCTGTCAGCCCTGGGAAGCTGAGCTGGCATGCTGGCTCTGCTTCTGCGCTGAGCACGGCAGCCCTCGGACAGCACGGCCATGCCACCGCCAGCTCCCAGCAGCTCCTGTCCAAGGCTCAGCTCTTCCTGGAGCTGATAGCTCTGGGGCTGGAGCCATGTGCAGCCAGGGCTGGGAGACACAGCCAGCACACACACGGCTCACAGGGGGTGGGCTGGGAACGGCGCTGGGACGGGCCCACGTTACACCTGGCCATGGCTGGTGGCCCCATCAGTCACTTGGGACCACCTGTTGCCCCTCCCCCACAAGCAGCGCCACTGTGCTGGTACCACAGCACCAGGAATGGCAGTGGAACTGGTGCTACCAGTGGCGCTGGAACTGCTGCACCCCCTGTGGTGACAGGGGCAGAGGGACACAGCAACTGTCCCCTCCCACATGTGACTTTTCCCAGAAACAGGCCACCTGTCACCCCAGCAATCACCTCACCCAGCTTACGGGAAAAGGGAAGGAAAACCAGCTTCTGGGGAAAAAGCCTGACCTGGGTGTGACCCGCTTCAGTTGCACACCCCCTCCTCCAAGGGAGAGGCAGAGCTGCAGAGCCGGGGCTCAGCTGCTCCTCAGCTGCAAACCCAGAGCCCGGATGTCACCAGAGTCGCTGACCCACCGCAGGGGGGTCTGTCGCAATTCGGGGCTGGGCACTAAGGACTGCACCGGGGCCTGCCGGGGAACCGGTGCTCCGGGATGTGGCCACTGCCACCGGGGCCGGAAGCACCCTGTGGTGGCGCTCCCTTGCCACCAGGTGCCACTGTCGAAACACTCGCACCACACCTGCTGCAGCATAGCCAATGCTTTACCGGAGAGGCTATGGCCAAGAACAGAGCCAGGAGTGCTGCCTGGCATCACTCACAGAGCCCAGGCTGAAAGAAGGTTAGCAGGGACTGCCCATGCCCCTCGGCCGCCCGTGCCCCTCTACTCGGTCCAAAAGTCTGTTAAATAAACTCGATGCCCTCGTACTTCACACTCCCGATCCTGGTCTCGGGCAGGAGCAAGCGCCCATCCAGCGTGAAGGCCATGATGTAGCTGGAGATCTTGCCGTTGTCCTCTTCTGATTTCAACGCCACAATGATCTGGTCATCCGTGTCTGGAATGAACTTGAAGGAGGAGAAGCCGTGGGTGGGAACCACCTCGCCCACATGCCCTACTGTCACGTCCCCGAAGTCCTGGGTGGAGCTCAGCAGCAGGTTGGTGCCTCGCCGCTCGTCCGCCCTCTCGCTGTAGCGCTCGTGGCTGGCGCGGCGCGGCAGGAAGAACCAGCGCTGCAGCGTGTCGCTCCAGGAGGCCGACTCGTGGATCAGGTACCCTGCGGCAGGAAGCGGAGTGTGAACGCATGGGGCACACGGGCACTGGCCGGGCCCCTCCAAAACACTTCACAGGTTGCAGCCCCTGTGAACATTTCTGCCTCCTCCTGCCCCACTGCCCAACAGCAACATCTCAGTTCCTTCCAGAGCCAGACAGGGGCACCTGGCACAGCCTGCTCTGCCCAGGGGCATGCCAGCCCAGTGTCAGCTGAGCCACCCCAGCTGCTCGTGGCACACTCAGGAGACGGAAATGGCCAGGGCAGGGGAAAGCTCTGGCCTCTGTGCCAGGACACTGGGAGGACTCTGACTGTCAATGGCCTTTAAATCTCACCCAGTCCCAGTATCCCTAGGGAGGGTGACCAGCCCTGGAGCTGTCAAGGTGTGGGATATGGGGTGGCAGGAGGTTGCGCCTGCTCCATACCTGGGGGTCGGATTCCCGCTGCAGCCCTCAGGGCATTGTAGTTTGCCACCCAGTTCTCGTGGCTCACGTCGCCCTTGTAGCCGATGACCTTCACCCATAGGGGGTTCTCGTTCACCACCTCCCCCGTCGTGGTGGTCCACTCCTTGCCCAGTCCCCCCACATACAGGTGCTCGTCCTTCACCGCCAGCCACTCTGCCTTGAAGCCTGCAGTGGAGAGAATGGCTTGAGAGGGGCTTGGCCAGCACAAGGGCATCAGACTGGCCCCACACCCTGAACGCCACACCCTAGAGCCTGGTGCTGGGCACAGCATCCCCCACGCAGCTGGTCCCTGGACAGGAATTGTCCCCATCCTGGCCAGGCACAAGGGTCACAGGAAAGGTACACCCCACCCCAACAAGCTGAAAAGAGCCAAGCTCGCTGCTTTGCTGCTCTGCATCCACAGGGCAGGACGGGAGCTCACCTTTCCCCACAGTGCCATCCCCATCCGGGAGGATCACCCAGGGCACCACCTTGTTGCCCTCAATCTGGTAGACCACACCAGTCCGGTCATCCACAGCATACAGCTTCCCGTTGAAAACCACCAGCTCAGAGAGCTCCATGCCCCGGCCCTTCTCAGCCAGGTGGGACTGCAGCATGCTCTCGTCCTTGTCCCACTCCACTGTCACGCTGTCCCCACTGTCTGACAGCACCAGGTAACCCTTCTTCAGGTAACTGAACCAGGTGTGCTCCTGGGAGCCCCGGGACTGCGTGTCCAGGTCCGCGATGACACCGATGCGGTAGCGCACACCCTCGGGGTTTCTCTGGGGGGGGGACAGCGGGTAGGTGTCATTGTAGCGGTCCCCTGCCCGCAGGCTGAGCTGCCAGGTGCGAGGGCTGGGGGGGCCATGTCGTGCCGGGGAGGAGCGGTGCAGGCAGAAGAGCAGCAGCACAAACCCCACGCAGGCCGAGGACAGCACGATGGCCTTCCAGCGCAGTCGGAAGCGGGGATCAGCACCCTTGGTCATGGACGCGAGGACAGGCAGACCACCCACGCTGATCCGGAGGGGGCTCATAGACTCATGGCAAGGCGGGACTGGCATTAGAGTGGGGGCAAGGAGAACCTAGTGGAAAGAGGGGAGGGAGAAGGTCAGATTGCTGGAGTTGGCACCAACTGAGCCTGGGGGGGTGGCAGGACATAACCATGAGGGGTCCCATCCCCTCTCCTGTAGCAGAAGGTACTCCCACCTCATGTGGGTAGGAGCCAGCACACCTAGGGGCTGTTCGCTGCTGGAACCACTCTCAGCCCCTCTCACCTAGCCCCCCGTTACCTCCCTAAACAGAAAGAACCCCAGTGCACTGGCAGGAACACACGACCTGCCCAGCACCCTTACCTGGCCCAGGGTCACTGCAGCCCAGGCAGCGAGCCAAAGCACCCAGCTCAGTGCAAGCCCTGTACTGGGGTGTCCTGGGGCATGTTCCCACACAGCCCCAGGAGCAAGCAGGTTCCCCTCTGGGAGTGAGGATGACCTTTGCTGCCTCCAGGGAGGCTGGTCGGCTTGGCCCAACTCCCGCAGCCCTGGGAACAGGCCCCACTGGTGAGGGGTGAATGTGTCCCCAGGCTCCACAGGGACACCATGAGACACGTGGCAGCTCCGCCCGAGCAGGATGCCAACACCTGAGCAGGAAGCACAACACAGGGCACACCCCCCGACATGCTCAGCCTTAAGAGACACAGCAGACCCCCACCTCTGCACATGCTCACGGTGTATATTCCTCTGGGCATGTGGGCACTGCAAGCCCACCCCAGGCTGTGCCCACCCGTGGGGCCAGGGCGCCGGCAGTTCTCCTCGCTGCCACCTCCCTCCCTGCTGCACAGTGGACGTGGCAGTGGCCTGGACTCCCGCAGAAGGGCACTCCGGGCTGTGCAGGGGGCAAGAAGCCCCCAGGACCGAACCCATGTTTGTTCCGCGCCACGCAGCCCGGGGCAGAGAACCCCAGCTCACGGCAGGGAAAGGGGTCCCAGCTGCCAGCCCAGGGCCCGTGTCCCCGCACCAGGCGCTGGGTTCGGGTCGTGCTCCCCGCAGGGTCTCAATGTGCCTTTCAGCAGCCCGGGCGGCGAACAGAGCCGGCATTGAGCGCGGGGGGCCGACCCTGGGCAGGGAGGCTCCGGCGCGGCGGGGACGCGCAGAGCCCGCAGGGGCGGCTGCTCGGCCCGGGACCCCGCTGGGGCGGAGCGGGGAGCGCCCCTCGCCCTGCCGGGACCCTGGAGCATCGCCCTCGGCAGGTCCCAGTGCACCCCGCCCTTGGGCGTACGAACTCCCACCGCGGCTGCAGAGACCCCAGCACGGCCTCGGGGACCCCCAAAACCCCGGGCCACGGTCACAGGCACCGTCCCGGGCATGGACACGGCGACCACCGCAACACCCACGGGCACGGACACCTGGACCCCCCCAACTCCGCCGGGCGCGACCTTGGGGACCCCCGCGCCTCTTCCCGGGCAAGCTACCGGACTGAGCGGGGCCCTGAGGTCCCCCGCGCCGCCCGCGCGGTGCACAGCCCCGGAGACCCTGCCGGTCCCGCCCGGGCAGGGTGCTCGGGGCCCGCGGTGCCAGCGCCGGGTGGAGACCCCCGGCTGCCGGCCCGCGCCCCCTCCCGCGTCCCCGCTCACCGCGGCGCCGCCGCTCCCGCGCCGCGCGCAGCCGCCTACAGCTCCCGGCGGCCCCGCGCGCCGCCGCGACCGGGAGCGCCCGGAGCTCCGCGCCCGGGAGAACTACAACTCCCAGCAGCCCCCGGGCTGCACTGCCCGCCCGCCGCGGGGGCTGCCGGGAGTTGCAGTCCGCGCCGAGGCGGGCCCGGCCCGGGCGGGGCTCGGGGCGGACGGAGCGGGCCGAGCCGGCCCTGCGGGCACTGCCCGGCTGTGCGGAGGACATGGCCTCGCTGCAGGTCCCGCTGCAGCCCGGCCCTAGCCTGCAGCAGGTTCTGTCGCTGTGCCGGCTGTCCCCCGTGTCCCTCTGCCACTGAGGGTGTGGGGAGCGGGACAGAAACAGCCGCGCGGTGCGGAACCCGTGTGCGTGTCCGGCCACCAAAAGCTGGTTCCCGGCGGGGCTCTGCTGGCCCCGGTATCCTCGGGGCTGAGAACGGCCGGCGGCGCTCCCGGCGTGGGGCAGGGTCCTGCCCCGGGGCCAGCGGCACCCGCCGGGGGCCCGCTCGTGACCGTGGCGTGGGCGCGATGCGGCGGCCCCGGGAGCGCACACGGTTAGTTCAGACAGCCCCGGGAGCGCACACGGTTAGTTCAGACAGCCCCGGGAGCGCACACGGTTAATTCGGCCGGCCCCGGGAGCACACATGGTTAAGGCGGCCGCGGGCGCACATCTGGCGGGGGAGGGCTGCGAGCCTCGTCCCGCGCCTCGCTGCCTCCTGCGCTTCCAAAAAGTGCATTTCCGCCCGGGCCGAGCGAGGAGAAGGCTCCGAAGCGGGAGACACCGATCGGGCACGGGCAGGCTCTGCCCCGGCCTGGGGGATGCTCTAGGGCAGCACAGCCAGCGCCGGGAGGGAGCAGCCCTGCCCCAGAGGTATGTGGGGGGCAGGTTTCGGGGGGCCCTGCAGGCCTGGGCACCAGGCCCAGAGCTGCACCGTGTTATGCTCCCATCTGTAGCTGCTGCGGCATCCCTGCGGAGTCACCCGAAGGCGCCTCGCCAGGATCTCGGGTGTCCTGGGGCAGGTCCAGCGAGGGGCACCGGTCCGTGTGCCCCCACCCCCCTGCCCTGTGAGGCCCCTGTCCTGCCTGTGAAGGGGTGGTGGGCATCACAGGGCTGAGCCTCACAGTCCTCTGAGGGTACAGCCCGACCCACCACGGCTCAGGGAGGACACAGATCCCTCCCAGCCCTGCCCCTGCTATGGTCCCGAAAAATCTGTCCCTACAAACACATCAGACTCAGGCTGGGCCCCCTCCAGCACCTCTGTAGGGAACACACTGGCTGTTGGGGTCCCCTGCACAATATCTTACTGGTGCTGCAGGAGCTGGAAGGCTGCAACCACCCCGTGAAGGCCCCACCCTGCTGCCTGCCGGGTCTGCACTGCTCCAGGAGGGAAAAAAGGGCTCTGCAACCATTCTAGCTGCAGCAGCAGAACGTGGGGGTCCTGTCCCACCAGCACGATCCCAGGGACATCCCAGCTCCAGCTGCTGTGGAGCAGGGAAGTCTGTATCCACCGTCCTGAGTGGAGGGACAAGCAGGGGGTGCGGGTCCTGCTGCCTACATGCCACCCTGAGCCCCTTGTTCCTCCCCCAGGGTTTATTCTGTTTCATCCTGGTCTTTATCTCTGCCTGGAATGTATTTTGGGATGTTTTGACTTGCAGTCCCAAGGCTTCCGCAGCCGCTGAGTTTAAATCTCCAACCGTTCCTGGAGAGCATCCAATCCTGACAGGAAAAACCGTGTCCCTCGGCAGGGCTGTGTGTCCCCACACGCACGTGAGCACCTCCCAGCCGGCACACCTGTGGGGTACAGGGGGGACATGCTGGGGGCCCTGAGAGCCCCACGTGCCCTGTGTGTGCCACATGCCTCCGTTCCCAGCAGCCTGGGAAACACTGTCTTCTGCAGTGGGAACTTCCTGGTGAGGTTTTCTCCTCATGGAGCGGCTCCCTGCGACACTGCGTTTTCCCCAGGGCTGAGCCTGCTCTGGGTCCCAGGGGAATGTCTGATTTCATGGTCTCAGAGCTGAGGGAATCCACAGGCTTCCCATGCTCCCGGCATGCTCCGTGCCGTGCTCAGCGGCTCAAGGCCAGGCAGGGTGAGCAGAGCCAGGACCAAGGCTGACCCTGGGTGATACCTGCTCACGAGCCCCTACTTGACCTTCTCCATGCTTCGATCCATGAATCTGCCTCTCCCCTGCCTCAGAGCTGAGTGCCCACAGCCCTGTCTCTCCCCACACCTGGCAGCACCGAGACATGGGCCAAGATGATGGGATAAGAGATGGTGGGACAGAGGGGCCCAGGAATCATGCAAAGGGGCCAGGCACTTAGCAGAGGGTGCAAGCAGTGGGAAAAGCCCTTTGGAGCTTTTCCGCATCCCTTCGCCCCTTCCCGGTTCCAGTGACTCATGATCCAGTCATCTGCCCTGGCCTCGAATGCCCTCTGCACCCACTGCAGGAGCACACACAGTCCCTGGACCCCCTTCTTGGGAACAAGAGTAACAGCCACCCAACACTGACTGAGGGCTCCGATGCTCCGAGAACAGGCATTCACCAAAACAACAGAATTCTGCCCCAAAATCCCTCCTGGCCTCGCCCACCGCCAGAACACAGGGCAGGGCAGGGCTGTACAGGCCCTTTGCCCCTTGGGCCAGTGCTCTAGAATGGCCTCAGAGCGTGTGGAGCATGGCTGGGTGGTGAGGCTGCTTGGGAGGGGAGAACGGCAAAGGCCTCACCCAGTCCCAACCCAGGGAGGCGCCTGGCTAAGACAGGAGACTGGGAGCAGCCAACCCCATCCCGACCCAGCACCACCTCAGACCCTGCTGCCGCGGGGTGCCGAGCACCAGGCACTGCCACACGCCTGTTTGGCCAAGGCTGTCCTGGCGCCTCGGGGCCAAAGGACGAGGTGCCGCATGCCCAGCCCCACGTCTCCAGCAGATATGGCTGCGATAAGGCAGGGAAGGGCCATGGAGGGCCCGGGCTGGGCCACGGTGCCACCACCACTGCAAATATTAGTTTTGGCCCCACACAGGATGTGGTCTCCTAAGGTTTCTCCCTATGGTAGCCAGCTCTGAGCTAGGGCTGCCAGCCCACATCCATGTCTCTGAAAAAGACGGTCTTGTGCCCTTGCAAACCTTTCGGCTAGCAGCCCCTGGGGCACAGGAGCCCCCTGCAGAGCCTGTGCAGCCTGTGCTGCATCCTTTCAGGAGTGGGGATGCAGATATGCTCCCAGACAGGGCTGGAGTCCCACACCCAGGCAGGGCTGCACCCTGACATTTGCCTCATGGCACCTGGCTCTGCCTGTAATTTTTCAGGTGCTGACACCCTAAGTTGCTGCTCTTGGGCATTCATGGGACGCAGCTGAAACCAGGCTGAGCAGGAGCAGCAGCACTCGGCCCTGGACTTGGCTTGTCATCCAGAACCTGCTGCTCCACTCCACCCTCAGCTCTCCAGGTAATCCCTTCTGCTGTGTGTACCAGGACTTGGGAGACTGCATGGCCCTGGCCCACATGTTGGTGAGCCCAGAGCCTCCACACTGCCCCAGTGTGGGTCACCCCAGGTGCTCACTGGGGTGACACCATGTCCCACAGCCCAGCCAGAAGCCTAGGGGCGTGCAGTGCACAGTTCCTGTCCCAGGACAGTACAGGGTATGGCTGGGCTGGGCATTTCCACACTCCTGTCCCCCTCAGCTGTCCCTGGCACCTCACAGGGCACTGCCAAGGCATGGAGAGGCTGTGGGCACAGGGTGTCCTGCTGCTCTGCCTGCTGCTGTCCTGCCCTGTGGGGAGCCAGACTGGACCCCGCCCCGACCAGCAGTGGTGGACAGATGCTGAAGAGGCCCCGTCCCAGCACCAGGCTGCCAGGTGAGGGGACCTCAGGGCCAGGGCACTGTAAAATGGGAGCCAAGGCAGCCTTGGTGCCGCAGAGGGCCCCTGCTCCCACCCCGTAGCTCCCTGTTGGGCTTTGCTTTCTGCCTTGCCAGGGCCACGAGGGAGCAGAAGGCTGATGGCGCCCAGGAGAGGCTGCCCCCACGGCCCCGCTGTGTCCGCTGCTGCCCCCCTCCCGACCAGTACCAGCCTCTGCCTCAGATCAACATGACCATCCTGAAAGGTGAGGGCTGGCAGGACCCCACTTTCTGTGCCAGCATCTGTTGCCCCACAACCAGTGCCACTCTGCGTTCCCAGTGCCAGCTCTTGCACAGACTGGGAGCAAGAAGCTGGGTCGGTACCTGTGGTTCAGTGCCCTGCATGAGCAGAGGGCAGGAGCCACACCAGGGTGTGAGCAGCCCCTGCTCCAGTGGCCTCTGGGCAGCAGCACCAGAGCCTGGGGAGGGGGCAGGACTGGGGCATCCCTGCTGCCTCCATCCTTCTCTGTCAGGCAAAAAGGCCTTCAGGATGTGGGTTCAGTGCTGGCCTCTGCCTGACAGTCCATCTCTCCCTCCTGCTCTGCCCAGGGGAGAAGGGGGACCGTGGCGAGCGCGGCATCCAGGGCAAGTTTGGCAAGACAGGGGTGGCCGGCAGCAGGGGCCACGCGGGGCCCAAGGGACAGAAGGGCAGCATGGGCGCCCCGGGGGAGCGCTGCAAGAACCACTACGCCGCCTTCTCAGTGGGCCGCAAGAAACCCCTGCACAGCAATGACTACTACCAGACCCTCATCTTTGACACGGAGTTTGTCAACCTCTACAGCCACTTCAACATGTTCACGGGCAAGTTTTATTGCTATGTCCCTGGGATCTACTACTTCAGCCTCAATGTGCACACCTGGAACCAGAAGGAGACATACCTGCACATCATGCACAATGGGGCAGAGGTAGTGATCCTCTACGCCCAGGTGAGTGACCGCAGCATCATGCAGAGCCAGAGCGTCATGCTGGAGTTGCAGGAGCAGGACGAGGTCTGGGTGCGGCTCTACAAGGGTGAGCGTGAGAATGCCGTCTTCAGCGATGAGTATGACACTTACATCACCTTCACTGGCCACCTCATCAAGTACAGTGGAGACCCCTGAACACCAGCCTCCCCCCACCACTCCTCCTGCACTGGGCCGGGTGGCCGAGGAGCCCCTGTGCCCTCTCATCCTGGGCATGCCACCCCCATTATGCTGTTATCCACCCACCCTACTGCCACTACCCTCAGCAGCTGCCTCAGTGTGTGAATTCCCCCACTCCAGCTTCTTGAGATCGATCAGACACACCTGGAGGAGTTGGAGCCATTTCCAGCCCCTGCCACATTTGTGACTGGGAAGCAGCTGCTCACCTGGGGTGAGCACACACCTGCTCCATAGCTGGGTTTGCTGGGCACAGCCCACTGTGGCACCAGCTGAGCTGGTGGCACCAGGGGAACAGTGTCACTGCTCGTGCCCTGGTGCAAGCCAGCTCAGACACGTGCACCATGTTCCTCCTCCATGCACCATGCTGTGTTCCCTGCCTCGAATGGGCAGAAGGTGCTCAGTGCCATCAGGAAAGGCAATAAACCACTAAGGGTCCCCTTTCCTTCTGCAGAGCTGGGGGCCAGTGGGGCGGGCGTTGCAACATACCCTTGGTGGGAACAGATTGTGTCAGTTCCCTCTGCAGGTCCTGTCGCTGCTCACCACAGCCTCTGCTCGGGAGGGGCTGGCTCCCCACCGGCAGCCCTGAGCACAGAGCCTTCGGCCTCAGCCACTTCCTCTTCCGTTAGATTATCTGCTGGCCAGGCTTCTTGTTTGTGTAGATGCCGCAACGGCGTGGGGCAGCATTCTGACCGCCCTGTATAGCTCGTGCTACATTAAACACCCCACGTTTCCAGCCTTGCTCACACCCTCAGTTTCCTCTTGCTTGGTGTGTATGGAGGCTCCAAAGGGCTCCCAAAAGGTTTCTTCTCCTGCGGTGCTGGGGCTTCCTGAGAGCCATGGGCTGGTACAGTGCTGTCGAGCTGGGAGTGGAGAGGGAAGGGCAGACTGTCCCTGGAGAGGCAGGAGTCCTGTCCTGGGTCTGCAGGGGGGCCAACTGCATCCTGAGGGCTGGGAGCTGAGCACAGTGACAGAACTGTCAGCCTGGGAACAGGGCAGGCTGGGGAGGGCTGCCAAGAGTCCAGGTCATCCGGCACATCAACAGAGAAGACGCAGGTCTGAGGTGAAGCTGGGGTCAGGGTCTGGAATGGTAGGTCCGTGGCTGGGCTGAGCAGGGCTGCAGCTGGAGATCAGCATCCCAAACACATCAGAGAAAGGAGTAGGGGCTCAGGCTGAACTTAAATAGAGCCCTGGCCCCACAGGTGGGGAGGTGGGGGATGGAGGATGTTCAGGTGAGGCTGGTCAGGGCATCCACTGTTGTGCCTGTGTGGTGTGGGCAGCAACCCAGGTCCCCAACCTAGTCCCATGGCAGGGCCAAAGCCTCCTGGCAGCACCAGCCCCTCAGGACCAGGTACCATTTCCATTCCAGCCTGCACAGCAGAGCCTGCTATGGGACACAGGTTGCATCCCAGCACACAGATCCTATCCTGGGACACATGTTCTATTGCAGGACACACAGCCCGGTCCCAGTATAGATGTCTCATCCTAGGAGACACATCCCCATCCTGGGACACACGGCCCCTCATCCCAGCACACTTGTGCCATCCCAGGTCACATGTCCCATCCCAGAACATAAAGTTCATCCAGACACACGTGGTTCCATGCCAGGACATGCATCCCATCCCAGGACACACGTCCCTTTTCCGGGACTGGCGGTGCATCCCAGGACACGTCCCGCCCCGGGACACGCGGGCGGAGCCGGGGGCGGTGCGGGGCCGGTGAGGGCGGAGCTCCGGGGCCGCGTCCCCGGGAAAGCCGGGCCCGGTGGCGGCGCCGCCGTCAGTGCGGCAGCGGCGGCGGCAGCAGCGCCATGGCGGAGGCGCCGGAGGGGCCCGGGCGGCGCGGGAAGAGGACGGGAACCGAGGCCGGGGCGGAGGAGCCGGCGGAGGCGGAGCGGGCCGGGCGGCGGCGGCGGAGGTGGATGGCGGGGGCCGGGGCGGCGATCGGGGCCGGGGTCGGTGCTGCGATCCAGACTGGGACCCAGACCGGGGCCGGGCCGGGGACCGGGATGGGAATCGGGACCAGGACCAGCGTGGGGATGGAGATGGGGGTCTGGACCGGGGATGGGGTTCAGGACCGGCACCGCTGTGGGAATCGGGACCGGGACCGGGATGGGAATCGGAGCCAGGGTGGGGACCGGGACTAGGAGGGGAATGGGGATCAGGACCAGGACCAGGATGGGGACTGGGATAGGGATCGGGACCAGGATGGGGACCGGTGCCCGGACCCCGGAGGGCGCTGACCGCGGTGCTGGTCCGACCCGGCACTCACCCCCATCCCGGGGCAGCTTCCAGCCGGCGGCGGAGACCCGGGGAACCACCGTCCTGCACGACACCATCAGTGACCGCCCGCAGCCCCTGCCAGGTGAGGCACCGTGAGAGGGACCTGCTGCACCGCTGGGGCCCTGCCGGGATGAGGACAGTCTGGTGCCGGTGCCGAGCTGCACAGGCAGTGCTCCCGGCTGACCCTGTCCCGTCTCCCCACCGTCCCCAGCGAGGTACTTCGACACAAAGACGACGGAGCCCATCAGCTTCTTCTTGTCCGGCCTGGAAGAGCTGCTGGCCTGGCAGCCCAACAGCAATGACGACTTCAACATCTCGGCCGTGCCACTGGCCAAGCGCCAGCCCCCACTCCACAGCAGGAGGCCCCGGACGCTGGTGTGCCATGACATGCGTGGCGGGTACCTGGAGGACAGGTACATGCTGGGTGGAGGGGAGATGTGGCAGCAGGGCTTGATGTCTCAAACCCCAAACCAATTCTGTTTCTGGATGATGTGTTTCCTTCTGGCTCAGCCACTGGTGGGCAGGGATGGGGCATTTGGCTCTTGGTGCCAGTGCTTGGCAACCTTGCTCGGGCTGGGTTGTTCAGGGCTGGCTCAGTGCCACGGCTGTACGCAGCTTTCAGGTGTGAGTCAGGCTCCTACCCAGCCCCACAGCATCTGTCAGCGTCCTTCCTGCACTGCCCAACCCTCTTCCCTCTCTGCAGGTTCATCCAGGGCTCAGCCACACGCAACCCCTATGTTTTCTACCATTGGCGCTACATCGACATCTTCGTCTACTTCAGCCACCACACTGTCACCATCCCGCCCGTGGTCTGGACCAACGCGGCGCACCGGAACGGTGTCCCTGTGCTGGGTGAGGGCAGGGCTGAGCCTGGGGCAGCCCCAGGCATGCAGTGGATTCACTGGGGTGTGCGGCTGACACTGCCCTTGCCGTCTCCCCAGGCACGTTCATCACGGAGTGGACGGATGGGGAGAAGCTGTGTGAGGCGTTCCTGGCCGGTGGGGAGGAGGCATACGGCGCTGTGGCCGAGCAGCTTGCCCGCATCGCCCAGCACTACCGCTTCGATGGCTGGCTGGTCAACATAGAGAACACGCTGAGCGTAAGCCATGGTGGCCCTGCTCACCTCCCCGCCTTCCCCCTGCTCACCTCCCTGTCTCCCCTGCCTACCTCCCTGCCTTCGTACTGCACCTTAGGGACCCCCCCATCCCACGCCCTTCACCCACATCTCCTTGCTCTCTCTCCTGCCAGGCAGCAGCAGTGGGGAATCTGCCCCCCTTCCTGCGGGAGCTAACGGCACGGGTGCACAGCGCTGTGCCGGGGGGGCTGGTGATCTGGTACGACAGCGTCCTGCGGGATGGCACGCTGAGGTGGCAGAATGAGCTGAATGAGGAGAATAGGTGAGGTTGGCAAAACTGGCCCTGGGTGGGGGGCATGAGCCCAGCCCAAACCCTGTGCAGGAGTGGTCAGGGCATGACCTGTGCAGGCCTTGGTGGGGAGGGGAGGACAGCCACAGCAACTATCCTGCCACCCTGACCCTCATCCCCAGGGTGTTCTTTGATGCCTGTGATGGGCTGTTCACCAACTACAACTGGAAGGAGGAGCAGCTGGAGCACACACTCAGGCTGGCTGGGCCGCGCCACGCCGATGTTTATGTTGGTGTTGATGTCTTTGCCCGTGGGGACGTGATCGGTGGTGGCTTCGACACTGACAAGGTGAGTGTGACAGAGCTGGGCCAGAATAGGACCCTAGACTTTCCCCAGTACAGGGCTCTGAGCTCCCACCAATGGCTGTGCCATGACCCGTTGGGCTGCTTACCTGGGGATGAACTGGTGAGGAGTGGGGGATCCCAGAGCTCCTGGAGATGCATGGAGAGGGAGCTGGGGGTTCCCCGAGCTTCCATCCCTGGAGAGGGAGATGCCACAGCACATTCCCACAGTGTCCTGTCCCTCCACGAGGACAGTGGGACCTAGGGGGAGCAGGGACAAGACAGGTGACAAAGTGACTACCTGGTCTGGCCTGTGCTGCTCACCACTCGTCTCTGCAGTCCCTGCGCCTGATCCGCCAGCACAGCCTCTCCGCAGCCATCTTCGCTCCCGGTTGGGTCTATGAACACCTGGGGGAGGAAAACTTCCTGCAGAACGAGAACAGGTGAGAGTGGCTCAGCAGGAGGTTGCAGGGGAACGGGGCTGGGCCACGAGGACTGTGGGGCGGCAGGAACAGGGCTGCTGGGACCCCGTGGCTGCCGGGGCACTGTGGCTGGGACACTGGCTGCTGGCCAGGAGCCAGCTGGTCCCACTCTGCCCCAGCCGACACGATGCCCTAGGCCATGCAGGGCAGCGACTATAGCAGGGGCCTCTGCCCTGACACCCACCTTTGCCTCCAGGTTCTGGGGCTTGCTGGCTGAGTACTTGCCCACACACAGCATCTGCACCCTGCCCCTTGCCACCTCCTTCAGCCTGGGCATGGGCACCAGCAGGTTCCTGGACGGGAAGGTGGGTGCAGGGTGATGGCTCTGGTCTGGCTGGATTGGGTTGGGAGGGGCAGTGGGTCCCTGCTCTTGGGTCCCCCAACCCAGCTCTCCCTGTGCTGTAGAATGAAGAGTCTGGGCCCTGGTATGACCTGAGCCTGCAGGAGATCCAGCCCCTATACCCGGAGCACCAGGGCAGGCTGAGCACCAGCTGCTGCCTGCAGGACGCCTGGTGTGGGGGCAGCTCCCTGCGGCTGCAGGGGACCATTCCCCCCGGCGAGGAGCGCGTGGCCATCCGGTGAGTTGGGGCAAAGCCCTTTGCCCCCTCCTCAGCACCAGGCTGGCATCATATTGGCACAGCACAGCCTGCATGGCCCAAGCTGTGTGGCCCCAGGGCCTCATGGCGAGTGAGCTGGGGCTCTGCCCACACTGCCCAGCACACCTAACCCAATGCATCTTTGTTTTTCTCTTTGTCTCTCTCTCTCTCTCTCTCTCTCTCTGGGTGGACTTGGGGTCATCAGCCTCTTCTCTTTGCAGATGCCGGCACCCCCCAAGCTCTTCCTGACCCTGCTCTACAAGCTGGAGGGGCTGCAGCCCGATGATTTTGCGGTGGCGCTGGAGGTCACCACCTGGGACTCGGGGACCTGCCTTGAGGGCAACCCCACCTCCCTGCCCGGTGAGGACCCTGTCCCCCCATGCTCTCTGCAGTGAGCACTCCCTGTGGGGCGCGGGACCAGCTCGGTCCCTTGCCTCCTGACCTGTCTTCCTCTTGCAGAGCCCAATGGCCGGCACTACCCCCGCTTCCTCCCGGCTCCTCCGCCTGGACTTGCCAAGCTGCTTGCCGCCTGCCACCGTGGCTCCCATGGCTGGACCAGCCGGTGAGCGCCCAACCTGCATCCTGTCCCCACAGGCAGGTGTGAGACACCATGGCTCCCTGGTACCATTCCCGCTCTGCCCCTTCCCTCTCAGGTGCTATGAGCTGGAGCTGCAGGACTGCAGCCTGCGAGACCTCTCTGTGATTGTGTCCCGCCAGCAGCCCAGCCCGCAGGAGACATCCTTCACCTGCCTCCTTGGGGAGGTCCGGGTGAGTGCCTGCCGCTGTCAGCTGGAGCCGCCTGCCCCTCTGCCACCCTTGTTCTGGGAGGGTGGGAGGGTGCCTGCTGCTCCTTGACAGCCCTGTGGTTCCCTCACAGGTGCTGGACACAGCCAGCGTGGCGGCTTCTCCGCCACAGGTGCACAGCGTGACGGCCTCGCAGCTTTGGTGGCAGGAGGGCCCTGAGCCTGAGGAGCTCTCCCTCAGCCTCACCCTGCGCTGGTCCTTCCCGCCTGGCCGTGCCGGATGCTTCCGTGTCCTGAGCCAGGGTGCCCGGTGCCGCCGGGGCCAGACGGCACCGCAGCTGCTGGGGCTGGCGCAGGGCTGCCTGTTCCGTGCCGTGGGGCTGCCGGTGCCGCGGCCGATGCCCGGGCAGTCCTGCCGGCTGGAGCTGCTGGTGGAACCGGTGCTGCGGGACGAGCTGCCCGTGGACCCCGACCGCTGGGGCCGCCTCGTGCTGGTCTATTCCGCACCAGGCAGCGGCACCAGCTCAGACGGGCATTAAAGCAACCGTGGTGCAGCCTGTGTTGTGTTTCCTCCATGCAGTGGGTGGGCTGTGGGTGGGGGACACCAATGGTGGAGGCTGCATTTTATCACCCTGGGTAGGTGGGTCCCTCTTCTCACAACCTGTGGTTGTGCTCAGCCCTCACCATGGGGGCCCGTTGGGTGCTAACCAGGGCCCTGTGATGGGCTGGCAGGGACCCCCCGAGATATGTGACCCGCCCCCCAGCTCCTGCAGCCCTCACTGCCTGCAAGCTGTGCATCCACAGCCTGGGGCTACTTGTCCCAAGAACCCCGAACCCCCTCCCTTCGGGGCCCAGCCCAGTGGGGAGCTGCCAGCATGGCTGGCCACTGTGCCCATCACCGTGGACCCAGCCCAATGCCATCAGCCTGTGCTGCCTCCCCTGAGCATCTTCTGAGGAGGAGAGAAAATTTATAGCAGCAATTATATTCTCACAGTCTGGTGAGCAAGCAATTAGCAAGCAGGAGCAGGCGAGCGCGCCCACAGTGGGGTCCCCAGCCACACACCCTCTGCGCGCCGGTCGCATCCCCAAACAATGCGGGCTCTGATCAGGGTCATCAATGTCAGTGGTCAGGCAGGAACATGCTCGGGAACGAATTAGGCCCCTGCACCCCAGTCAAAACCTGAGTCGCCCTGGTTGAAGAAAGAAATCTTTATTAATAATTTCAATAATAATAATAATAATCCTTGTAATAATAATAATAATAATAATAATAATAATACTGCTTATTAGAATGGTCACACCTTTAAGCATACAGGATGGGCCGGCGCCAGCCCGTGCGCCGGGGCGGCGCAGGGGTGCTGTAAGGGAGAAGCCAGTACAGCGATGGACGGAGCTTTGTACACGGGGCCGGGCGGGGGCTGGGGCTATGTACACCGGGAATAGAAAAGGGGGAGCTCATCGCTGGGGTGTCAGGGGTGTCTGCAGACTATAAAGTGAGGTTTGAGGAGTGGCAGAGCCACGTGGGTGGGGAGCAGGGGGCTGAGTGTGAAGCCGCCCGTGGGACAGGGCTGCACCCCAGGGTGGGCTCCACAGCACCCTGTGCCATCAGGCACCAGAGCCAGTGTGCCAGCAGCTGCAGCCCGACCCCGGGGCTCGGGCAGGTCTCCATGGGTGATGCAGCGGCTGAGACTCCACGCCCACGGCTGGGGGGTCCCGCTGCCTCGGGCAGGGTGGCTGTGAGCATGACCCACGCCGTGGAGCAGGCGGGAGCAGGAGCAGGATCGGGGCAGTCCCTGGCCCGGTGTTGGTCAGGGCTGCTCCGGGCAGGGTGGGAGCACGGGGTGTCAGGGATAGAGGGAGGGGAAGGGGTCGCAAGCGAGTTGCAAGCTCCTCTTAACAAAAATTCCCTTTTAAAAGGCAGAGGCTTGTCCCCTGCAACGCCTCAGCACCGCGGCTGCGCCGCCGCCCCAGTTCCACACTGGAGCCGAGGCCACGCACACTTGACACGCTCATGGCCGGCAGCGCCGGGTCTCGGGCAGCACAAAGCTGGGTCCCCACCCTGTCACCCAGTCCCCCGAGCCAGGCAGGGGTGCAACGCTCTGCCGGCACCCCCAGCGCTGCCACACTGGGGAAAGGAAGACGTGGTGCCCAAGCCCTGCGCCTGGGCGGGTGAGGGCCCCGTGGACCCCCACGGACCCCCATGCTGGCTCCCTCCCTGCAGGGCTGTGGGCCGGGGCGCAGCAGGTCCCTCCGGCGCATCCGGCCGCCGGTGCTTGCCACGGCTCCTCCGGGACTTGCTCGCTCGGTGCGTGTGGACAGTTTGGGACTCGGCTGCTTCCGCTTGGCTTTGTTTTTCTTTTTTTGTTGCTTTGCTTTTAATTTTTTTGTTTTGGGTTTTTTTGTGTGTGTGTGTATTTTTTTGCCCTTCCTGGTCCCAGAAGGAAACAGCCGTGGGTTCACTACAACAGAAACAAGAGAGGCAGGTCTTGCTGGAGCAGCCCGGTCGAGCCACTGGCCAGGGGGGACACAGGCACCAACCTGGCCCCCCAAGCCCACACAGCCAGCCCAGCCTCATGCACTCAGCTCTGCAGAGCAGCACGGTCAGCCCAGAGAATTGCTATTGCCCGGAGGTGCCTTGGAGTCCTGTGCCTTCCCCACTCCCATCTGTCTCCAGAGCTGTCAGCAGCCCCCGCCAGCTCCTCTCTCTCCTAGGGGGGCAGAGGGGCTGCTTGGGAGCTGCCACCGCCCCATGCCCCAGCACCTCGGGCCAAGCATCCCTGCAGGCGAGCACCCCAGCGGGCTGAGTATCCCCTCCTGCCTCACAGGGGGACGAGCCCTCTGCACTCCAGCCAGGGCAGTGTCTGTGGGGGGACCCTGCACCCCGGCTCTGGGAATGGGGTGCCACTGAGGCCGAGGGCTGGCCCCATTCCCCACGGTCCCCGGGGTGGGCAGACGGAGCAGGAGAGGCGCGTGGCGGCGGGACGGAGCGGCTGAGGTAACCCTACAGGTGTGGGGTGCCGCGGCACTGCGGAGCCCGGCGCCAGCCCCGGCCGCCCAGGCAGTGCCCGCGGGTCCTCCGCAGGCTCGGCCTCGGCTCTGTCTGCCTGGTTTGGTTTGGTGCTAGTGAGCATCGGGGGCAGTGGTGGGGGGGCTGGGTCTGTCTTGCTAGTAGGGAGTGAAGCGGCTGTACCCTCCTCGGTATAGACTAGCCTGCAACATCAAAGATGAAAAAAAAAGCCAATCAGTATTTGGAGAGAGGCAAAGCCCAGATGTTCCCTTCTTTCCTTCTTTCTTTTTTTTTTTTTTTTTCCTCTTTCAACTGATAACAAATTGCTGCCATTCTTGGGACATAAGGATTGGGCAAGGCCAGGGTGCCCAGTGCTGCCCAGGCTCTGTTGTGGCCATGGATACTGCCCTGGGGCCAGAGGCTGCCATGTGCCCCAGCCATGGCACTGCCACAGTGTGCCTGAGGAGCCTGTCCCCATCCCTGCTGTGGCACGGGGTTGGAAACCACCAGGATGGAGTGCCCACGGCCCCTCACTAGTGGCTGCCTGGGGCTGGGGGTGACAAGCGAGTAAAAAAAGGCAGAGAAAGGTGGGTTGGCTTTGAGATGCCACCCATAAGCGAGATTTTTCATCTTTGATGCTGTCAGAGCTAGCCAAGAGCTGTGGCACATGGTGAGCTGCAGTGCTCCCTGTGTGTGGCTCTACATGGGGGCCTGGGGACAAGCCCTGCACTGGGATGAGAGCGGGGGTCCCGGACACCAGGCAGGGCCCTGGGACATTGAGCAGGCAGCTGGCGTGGGGAGCAGCCGAGCCCCCGGGAAGCGGAGTGCGTGGGCAGGACTGCGCAGGGTGTGAGGGGTGCATGGGGCAGAGGTGCAGGGGAGGGGTCTCCCCTCCTGCAGACAGAGCCAGGCAGGGGCTGCGCTGTCCCCGCTCCCCTCCCACAGTCCCTGTGTGCGGGGGTGCCCATGTCCTGCAGGCTGCCCGGCTGCCGTGCTGGCCCCCTCCCCGGGCTGGCTGAAGCCCCCCGGAAGCAGAGGAAGGCCGAGGGGCTGCTCTTACCATGGTGCCGATGCTGTACGTGGCGGCGGGGCCGATGGTGTGGTGGTAGGGGTCTGCTGCTGCGTACACTCTGCCGTAACTAGGAGCAAACACAGTGCTGGGTGTTAGTCACAAGAGTGGGGGTCCTGTCTCCCCTTGGAGCCCCCCCGCCCAGCTGTGCCTGGGAGCCCCCTGGAATCTCCCTGATCCCCCCTCCAAGTGGTGCCAGCCCTTTCCAGTCCCAGCTTTGAAGGAAGCGCAGGGGTCCCAGTTTGCAGGACACCCTCCCCACGCCTGTGTGCCCATCCTGCGGCGCACAAACGCTGGGGGTGCCAGAGCGGGCAGTGCAGGGGGTGACACAGGGCTCCCCCCGCAGCGCAGCGGTGCTTACCTGTCACTGTACGCTGCCGCTGCTGCCGCAGGCTGGGCGTACCTGTAGGCAGCGTAGCCCCCCTGCAGGGAGGAGAGACTGGTCAGGGGGCAGCACCCACGATGGGGGGGACTGGGGTGAGGGCAGCTGGGTGACCCATTGCACTGCACACAGCAGTGGTGAGGCCTGTGGGGAGCGAGTGCAGGTGCCACTGGGCATGCAGCAGCCTCATTACCATTCCCCAGGGGCTTTCACAAACATTAACCTTAAAAAATTAAATTTCAGAAGAGAGAATGTCACCTCCCCATTCGCTTTAATGAGGTGTCACGTTAGGTAAATCCTCCAGCAACCGCCTGAAATATTGCCACTGGCTCCTCAGACACGGAGGTTAAACGTGGGTGTAAGGCACTGACACCGTAAATCCCACGTGGTGCTGGCCCTGCGAGGGGTCTGGTGGGCACAGGACAGGGCACAGGACCCTGTGCAGCACCACCCAGATCGCTCCAGAGGAGCCACACTGTTCAGGCTCTGCCTCCCAGGAAAAGGGGCTGGCAGGGGCAGAGCCGACCACGGAGATGCCCAGTGCTGTCTGCTCCCTGCCCTGGCACAGGGTCCCCGTCATGGCCCAGCCCTGGGCACAGTGTCACTTACATAGATCTCCGCTCCGTAGAACCCGTCCTGGTAGACGACCCTGGAAATGAGGTGGAGGTGTCACAGCCTGGCCATTGTCCCCAGACGAGGGGAGCAGAATGAGGGTGGTGAACGAGGGGAGCTGCCTCAACAGCGCAGCTGAGGGGTGAGGAGTTGTTGTGCAGGTCCCCGAGGCCATGTCCAGGCTGGGACTCCGGGCAGGGACCTAGGGATGGGTGGAGGGCGTGGCCCAGGGCCCCAGGAGTGCTACAGGGATGGAGGAGTCTGGAGCATGATAGCTGCTGGGAACAGCTGAGCAGCTGCAGATGGCCATGACCATGTCCGTGCCCAATGTCAGCACAGCCGTGTGTGCCAGGAGAGAGTTTCCCTTAAACCAACCATCCTGGCTGGAATAACATCCCGTGCCTTGGGGCACAGGAGGCTGGTGAGTGCTTGGGTCACCCTGAGGGCAGCAGCCTGGGGGTTGCACAGAGTCCATGGCCAAGCAAGTGCTGTGGGAGCTGCAGCCCGTTCCCGATGCGTCAGAGCCTGGTGACGCTGCTGCAGACCTGGAGCAGTGTGGCAGCACAGCCCCCCGCCCCGAGCAGGGCCCCTGCCGTGGCTACTCACGCGCCGTAGGTGGGGATGGGTGGTGGTGGCGGCGCAGCTCGGAAGGTGTTGTAGACGGCGCGTCCCCGTCCCCGCAGGTGTGCCCCTCGGTAGGCCACGGCTGTCCCCGTGGTGGGGTATGGGAACCCCGTTACTGTGGGAGGAGGGGACACACGTGGGCTTTCCACAGCAGGTCTGCAGAGCCGCAGCGGGGCACCCATGACAGAGCCCACCTCTGTATCCCCGGCCTGCCAGGGACATGGCCCTGTGGGAACGCTGGGCAAGGGGATGGGATGGGGGGAGCAGTCCAGGCAGAGGCACAGGACAGGGAGGGGACTGGGGGCTGCTTGCTGTGCTGAACAGTGGCAAGGCTGGACACAATGCAGAGCTGAACTTTGGGGGGCACCTGAGGCAGGGACGGCTGCAACCTGGTATTACCTGCGTAGAATTCGGGGCCATAGACTGCTCCCACCACTGGGTTCAGCTTCCAGCCTGTGGGCAGAGAGAGCCAGTGAGGACAGGGCACTGCTCCTGTGGCACTCCAAGGGGCCACAGCCCCATAGCTGGGCAGGGGCGTACCCTCCCATGGGGGGGTTGTACACCTGCACTGGGCAGGGGTGGCTGCTCTCCACAGAGGAGGATGTTCACAGTCAGAGCCCCATGGCAGCCAGGCAATGTGTCCAGCGGACACCCCTGCCCACTGCAGTCCCTGCTCTCTGGACACTGGCCCTTACCGTTGGTGTAAGGGTTGGCCACCTTCTTGTTGGTCATGACGCGGGCTGTGGCATTGTTCACCTGCAGAGAGAGGGACAGGGGCTCAGTGCCTGCGGCCGCGGGGCTGGCGAGGCCGTGGTCCAGAGGGCCCGCTTGGCTGTGCTTGGCGCATCTCGCTGCTGCTTCAGGTGCCGGAGCAAAGGATGCCGACTGCAGCAGAGCTGTCATGAGGCAAGTCTCTGCCTGCAGCCGCCCCACCGTACGCAGACCGGCTCATACCCCCAGCCAGACCAGGCCTCCTGGCTCCAGCAACGAGCGTGGGTCAGGCTGGTGGCTGGTGCCCCGAGTGCTGCGGTGCCATGCTCAGGCCTGGCTTTGTTGGACCATCTTTTCCCCATCCATGGGGCGTTGCTGTGCCCTGCCAGGCTCCTTCCCCGCCCTCAGCACTGCTGGGATGTTTTGTCCCATTCCCTTTGCCATGTGCCACCCTGCTTCCCACTGCTTGCCGGCCACCAGTGAGGAGCTGCTGACGAATGGGCAGAGCCTGATGCCTGTGCCAGGCTTGGAGAAACCAAAGCCTCCAGGGACAGGTAGCCTCCGGCACTGTGGGTGCGGAGCCCTGCGTGGATCCTCCCTCCTGGCACAGGTCAGGTGGGAATGGCACACTGGGCAGAGCCCTAAAGCTCCCTGCAGTGGGGCAGCTGTGCAGCAGGCACAGGGCTGGGGGGGGAGGTCTGCCAGACCCATCTGTACCAGGGAGAACACAGCCCCAGCTGAAGCCCGGCGCTCCCTGCACATGGGAGGTTCCTTTGGGCCAAGCGGTGACCTTCCTGGCAGCCGGCACACATGCTCCTGTGCCACATTCAGGGACACATGCACACGCCGGGCACAGCTCCCCAGGGGCACCCAGGACCCAGAGCTGCCCTCAAGCATCCCGCAGCCCGGGCAGGGGACACGCACACGCAGGCATGGCACGGCACTAGCACACTTATCTGAGCACCTCAATCTTCCGGCCCTCTACGATGGTGCCATTCAGCTTCTCCCGTGCCCGGTCGGCATCTGTGCTAGTTTCAAAAGTTACAAACCCAAAACCCTGTGAGCAGAGGAGAAAAGGAGAAAGAAAGACAGAGAGAGAGAGACAGAGAGAGGGTGTGGGGACAGAGAGAGAGAGGGGGTGAATCAGGAGAGCTGGTGCAGAGGTGAGGCTGCCACAGTGCAGAGATGGAGAGCCCAGGCTGGGGTCCTCGCGGGGGCTGGGGGTCCCGGCTGAGGCCCCAGCATCGCCCACAAGCTGGGAGAAAAGTTTGGGAGAGGGGCACAGAAAATGGGGAAGATACAACAGAGACATCCAGACACAGAGGGACATGAGCTGCCTGTGGGGGGGCAGAGCAAGCCCTTCCTTCCCTCCAGTGCCAGGACCACCCCAGTCAGTGCAGGAGCTGCCTTGAGATGGGCCATCCCATGCCAAGATCCCATGGGGCAGGAGAGGAGGGGAGAGCAGGTTACAGCGCTGCCAGTCAATCTGGCTCCGCTGACCCCCTCCCCAGGACTCGCCATACGGTGCCATCTGTGGGCAGCACTCACCTTGGAGCCCCGCTCATTGAAAATGATCTCCACATCCAGTATCTTCCCGAATTGCTGCAAGTGGAGAGAGCAGAACGGTGAGTGCCTGTAAAGCCCCCGGCCCCACATCCGGGGCTGCTGGCATGGGGCTCTGTGCCAGGGATGGGCCAGGGGCTGCCTTGGGGGCCAGGGGGACCAGGGACTCTCAGGGCCATGCAGGGAAAAGCCCTCATCCCTCCCATGGCTCCCACTCTGCCAGGACTTTGGGAGTGTCACCCAAAATCTCATCAGCCAGCACTGCTCTTGAGTCCTAATGAGGGCTAGGAAGGGGACACTGAAGGAAGCCAAGGGCTGTGTCACTCCCTGCTCCTCACACAGGATGGGCCCTTGGAAGGGGACAGTGTCAGTGTCCCGATGGTGACACAGAGCAGCACTGAGCAGGGAGCAGGTGACATGGTGGCTGGATGGGGCTGGACTCACCCCAAACATTTGCCGCAGGTCGGGGTCCCGGAATCGGAAGGGGATGTTGGAGACGTGTAACCTCTTAGGCTGCTGCTTGTCTGTGTTGTCTGAGGAATGTAGCTGCTGGCTGTCTGTCTGTGCCGCCTCGTCTGTCTGCTGTGGGAGGCACCGCCACCATCAGCCCCTGGCCATGCCAGACTCATGTCCCCAGTGGGGCTCCAGTCTTGGGGAAATGTCCCCCTGCCCTGTGTTTGGCCCTGCCTGTCCCCAGGGACACCCCGAACCCTGGAGTCCCCAAGCCTTGGGCAGTACCCCCTGGGTGTCTTTCCATCCTGGTGAGCTGGAGAGATGATGGCAGGGCTGTGGGGGTGCCGATGCTGCCTGGGGGGCCATGTGCAAGCACTGGAAAATGCTGAGCTCAGCGCTTTGCCAGTGCTGAGTTCCCGCCCTGTAATTGCCATGATCTGGTGGATCAGAGCCAAGCAGGTGGATTACAAGTGATTAGAAATGACGGGGGGGCTGCGAGGGGAGGCGATGGTGGGGGCACCCATCCCGGTGCCCCGTGGGACTGCAGCCAGGCAGTACCACTGACCCAGCACCCTCCCAGATGTTCCGGCAATGCGCTCGGCCTGCCCGTACCCCCTGACCTTACCGGTACTGTCTGTGTCCCTGCTATGGACTGTGTGCTGGCGTCAGTGCCCGGCTGCTCGGCGTGGCTCTGTGCTGGTGTGTAGAGGGTCATGGAGTGCTCCGGTACTGTGCTCTGCCCCGAGTAGTCCTGCGTGGGGTGGGGGTGCGGTGGTGCGTACTCTGCGGGGATTCCGTTCTGGGGGGGCGGGGGGTACTGGGCCGGGGGGTAGGGCTGAGCCATCGCGTCCGGTGGAGCCGTGGCGTCCTGGTTACCCTGCCAAGAGAGCGGCACCGTCCCCCTTAGCCGCTGGTGTACCTGGGGTGCCCGGGCTGCCACCTGCCCACAGATGGAGTCCTGGTCCCCGCAGCCAGACCCAGACCCCCCCACCCCGCAGCCCCCCCCAGACCGTGACCTGTCTCTGTGCTGCAGTGGCTCTGGGCTCACGTTTCTGGCAGCTGAGCCCCAATCCTCTCCCCTTCTGAGGCCCTGTC
Organism: Myiotriccus ornatus; assembly: GCA_036023395.1. Lineage (NCBI taxonomy): Eukaryota > Metazoa > Chordata > Aves > Passeriformes > Tyrannidae > Myiotriccus > Myiotriccus ornatus. The sequence continues at coordinate 501,265 of JAYRBT010000043.1, forward strand.
TACCTAATGCACTGGGGTTTAGCTAGGAAGATGGACACTCCTCTGTGGGGTTTAACTCCTGAAGTTGTCACATCTCTGTCCCTGGGAAGGGAGACCCAGGAAAACCCCATTTCGAAGCCCAACATGGGACAAAGCAGAGCCTGACTGGCAGCACTGCTCTGAGGGGGCTGCACAACACTGGCACCTGCCAGTGTCCCAGTGCCAGTGGTGGTAGTGAACGGGAGCAGGGCTGGGCAGGCAGGGAGGGGAGGCAGGGAGGAATGCTGATGGCCCCTTGGCAAACACCATACAGGGATCAATTAACTGCTAAATATTTGATTAGGCCTTTTGCTCTAAGCAGCGGGCCTGGCTGCCCCGGTCAAACCGGGTGAGCTGCACCCATGCCAAAGGCCGAAGACTGTTGGGGGTTTGTGGGGGGCTGAGGGTGCAGCCCACACAGCTGTGCAGCCCACAGCCCGCACCTCTCCTGCACACCCACCTATTCACCCACAGTCCATCTTCACAGCCCAGCGTGCACCCGTGGGCTCTCCCCCTCACACAGGTGTGTGCCGCACACAGCTGCCCACCACGGCGCACGGCCGCAGCCCCCACCAGCAGCCCCGAGGCCACGCACGGCAGCGCCCGCAGCCCCCCAGATGCTTTACAGCGTGCTGTGGCAGCCTCTCGCCCGTGAAATCCATCTGTGGCTCAGCCTGCGGAGACAAGCTCCTTAATTGTGTGTGTCGCCAATTTATGTTGCTGGGGGACGGCAGAGGGTTGCAGGGGGACGTGCTGGCAGCTGCCATCCCCAGCCCGCAGGGCCGTCGCGCCTGCGAGGGCGGCAGCAGAGCCGCGCCGGGGACACATGGAAACCCAGTGGGAATAGCCCTGCTGCAGATCTGCAAGTCATCGGCAGCACCAGCAGCGCCTGCCTGTGCTGACTCAGCTGCTTGGGGATACGCCAGCCTGATGCACCTGCCAGCATGGGCTGGGGCTGCTACGCTGCAGGAGCCAAGCCCATCGCCGCTGCTGCCCTGAGACGGGCACCCAGGAACTGCTTTTGCCCACACCACTCCTGCCCGCAACGCAGGTGCTAATGCCACCTGGCAGGCTGGAGGATTCCATCCAAACCCGCTCCAGGGAGCAGGCAGACACCGACAGTCACAGCGGTCACACCTCCAGTGTGACCCTCCCTGCTGCATCCCTAATTCCCGGCACCAATCTTTCCCTTGCCTCCATGCACAGAGACATTCCTCCTGCCCGCTACCCACTGGACACTCATCCTAGCTGTCACCACAGCCACGATCAGCCTCCACCATATGGGGACCGGGGGCAGGGGGACGCAGATGGGTGCCGGGGCAGGGACTGTCCCGACCTGCCCAGATCTTGGGCCCTGCTGGCCCCTCATCAGCCTGTCCCGACAGCCACGTTCATACCAATTATTAACTAGGGCTGTCGCAGAGCCTGTCAACCTGGGTATTATTTCATTCAGGGACCATTAGGTTCCCCCGGTTGCTGCTCACAGCTCTGGGGCTGCGGGTGCTGCAGAGATGCAAATCCACAGCTCCCAGTGCCTCTCACCTGTCCCCAGCACCCGGCCAGCCCCACCGGGGACAGGGCTGCTCAGTCGGTGGTGGGGGCTGGGGGCGAGGGTTCCATGGGGAGGGGGATGCCAGTGAGTTCGCTGCTCAGCTCGCACCCCACACTGCCCACACTACTGGAACAGCCCATCCCTGGGCAGTCCCGGGCAGTGAGGTTCCCCCTGCTCCTCCCGGGTGGTTCCTGTGGCCCCTTCTCAGGGTCCTCCCTGTACTGAGCACTCAGGGGGCCTGGGGGACCCAGCTCTGCAGCTCAGAAGAGGCAGCCTAGGTGCTCCCAGCCTGGTGTGCCTGGCCATGTGGGGAGTCTGTGGCACAGTGCTGGCCCATGGGTGCTAGGCACAGGGGCTCTGACACACATCCCTTGTTCCCACAGTACCTGTTCCTCCCTGGGGTGTGGGAATGCTCCCACATGGTGCTTTCGGCACTTGCAATAAAAGAAATGCTGATCATTAATAGTCCTTGGCCTCATTTAAAATGAGACAGATCAGTGCAGCGTCGGAGCCTGGAGCAAAGCTGGTGGCATTTAACATGGCACAAGAGACACAAGTAGTACCCCACCATCTCCACTGTCTCCATCTGCTTGCACAGGTACTGCCAGGACTGTGACACAGCCCTGTGCTGAAACACCACAGCCCCAGGGACAGCAGGGGAGAGGCTGGGATGGGGAGCCCAAGTTCCCCTGTGCAATATCCCCACTGCAGTGTTCTCTGTATGGTGTCCCCTGCCCAGTGGCTGCTGCCTGGCATCCCCTCCATGGTGTTCCCTGCCCTGCCCATGGCTCAGTCTCACACCACCAGTCCTGCGCAGCGGCTGCTGCAGCAGGCAGGGGGTAGATATCATCTTTAGCTGATTAAATGTCCCTCATTAACGAGTTTCTTTAATTAATGAAGTTTTTTTTGTTTGCTCTACTTGCTTTCTCCCCCTGTACTCTGCCTCCTCAGCACAATCCAGGCCATTTCCTTTCAAGTCATTTAGTGTGGGGGCCGGTTCCTGCCGACGCCGCACTTTGGTGATTGTGCCCGTCAGCTTGGGGATGACAATGCTATTTCCCACATTTGCTCCTTTTTAAGAAAATAATGCACTGAGAGCCCCCAGACCCAGAGAAAGGGTCAGAGCAATCAGTCGAGTGCAGAGCCCTGTGCTAACAATGGGGTAGCCGCTGGCCACAAGTACCCTGCGATGGGCCACCAAACCTTGCCCACAACAAGCGTGCTGCCAGCACAGAGTGATGGTGCCATGAGTGAGTGCCTGGGGTTATCGGCCGCTCACCAGCACCTGTACCCTGCTGCCACCAAGGCCGCAGCCACCACAGACATGCCTAATTTCCTCTAAAGCCTCAGGGACACCCTGCTGCTTCGTCCTGGCCCCACTCCCATCTCCAGCCCATGCAACTCCCACCAGCCAGCTCTGCCTGCAGCTGGGCCCTTCCCGCACTACGCAGTGTGGATGGTGCAGAGGCAGCACGGCACAGCATTGCCCAGTCACAGCATGACAGCACCCAGTCATGGCATGGCACTGATTGGCCATGGCATGACACTGCCTGGACATGGCATGGTACTGCCTGATCATGGCTTGGCATTGCCCAGTCATGGTTGAACCTGCTTGGTCACAGCACCACCTGGTCGTGTGCAGCTGCGCTTGAAGCTGGAGTGTGGAGCCGGAGCAGCTGGACAGAGGACAGTCCTGTCACCACACACCTCCCCGCCCTGACAGTGGTCTCCACTTCTGGCAGCTGTCCCACTCCTCCTGCTGGGAACCAGACACCTCATGCAAGGGGGAAATGAGGCCAAGGTCCTCCCCCCACCACAGCATCTGCAGAGTCCCTCCCCAGGTGTTCCTGCAAGCTGCAGAGCCTCAGTGGGCACATCCCACAGGCAGTGCAGGCAGGGCAGGGAGGGCAGGCAGAGAGTGCACGCAGAAAGCACATTTCTGTGACCTGGAGTGGCTTCTGCCCGCTCACTGAGGACTGCCTTGCCACATTGCAAGGCAGCCTGAGGCCACTGCTGGGCTCAGGGAAGGGTGTTGAGCAATTCCCGAGGTCTCCTGTGGACCTGTGCCCACCAGCAGGAGATGGAACAGGCAGCAGCCAGGGAGGCTGATGGGACCATCTGCCCTTGTGCCCACCACTCCAGAGCAGGGCAATGTAGCACGCTGGGCAGCAGAGATGGGCTCAGCAGATGCCCCAGTGGAGGCAGGAAGGTCCTGGCATGGCCCCCACATGCCCCCATGCACCCTGTGCCCCTGCAGCCATCACCGTGCCCAGCATGGCTCATCTGCGTGACAGCCACAACGTCCCCCCTTCGACCCGGCAGCTCGTTCATGCTAATGACTGTCAACATGAAACAGAGGCCGTGAAGGGGAAGAAAATTACTCCCTGAAAAGGAATTGACTGATCCCCGTCATTTCTCACAGAACCACTGACCTGTGAATATTTCATTACCCCAAATGCTGCACCATCCATACAAAGCAGCACCCAGCCCTGCGCAGGCACCGGCCGTGGAGCTCCCAGCTGGGGCGGAGTGGGGTCGGGGTGCTCACCATGGGGACAGCCCTGGCCCCAGGAGGGACGAGCCCTGCCCGCCGTGCGCACAGTGGGAGGTGGCGGCAGGTTGCTTCTCCCCAGAGTGGGGCAAGACCCCACAGAAAGCTGGGCGGGACCATGAGGAAGGACCCGGGGGAAGGAGCAGTGAAGGAGTGAGGAGCTGTGAGGACCAGAGGCAGCAGCCGCCGCACTGGATATCTTCATCACCGAGGCGCAGGGAGGGGTGAGAGGCTGGTAATGGCATCTGCCAAGGATGCTCCGGTGGGAAGGAGTGCTGCAGAGAGCGGCAGGGCTGGTGGGGCCAGGCGGGACTCAAGGGGCAGCAGCGATGGTGTGAGAGGAGGAGGAGGAGTTGAGGGGAGCAGGGCAGCCTGCTGGCATGGGAAACACCATTTTCCTGAGCTGCCACATACTGTCAAGGCACCTGCCATTCCCCCTTCCCTGCTCCTACCCTTGGCCCCCCTGAGCCCTCACCAGCAGAGTCAGGGCTGGACATTGCTGCCCCTCTGTCCACAGGAGCCCAGGGAGGAAGGATGCAGCGGCGGCAGCCATGTGACATCCAGGAGTGGGGACGAGATGAGATGCTGGCCTGGGCACACATCTCCACACATGCCCCCATCACCTCCAGTGCAGGGCAGGGGGACCACAGTCCGGCCCGTGCTCCTGGCTCTGCCAGCTGGAAACTTCGGAGCTGAGGCTGCATGAAATATTCATGAAGTAAATGGTGCAATTTCATCTGCATTCAGCCAACTTCATGTATATTTCAGAGTATTATGAAATGATAATGTTGTGTAACCGAGGCGAGACGGGGGTGCTTGGGGGGGCTCCTGGCCACCCCCTGCCTGCGTGGCCGACAGCTCCCAGCTCGCTTGCACCTGTGCCGCTGCACCAGGAGGGACCGATGGCTGCGTTACCGCCGGAGATGTGGCAGGATCAGGCGCAGCAGTGGGAGGAACAGAGCTCTGGGACACGTGGCACTCTGCTCCCTCCTGATCAGGGCCTGGAATCTCCGGTGGGGTCAGGGCTCACCCGTGGCAGCTTGTGGCATTGTCAGCGATGCCAGGGCTCACCTGTAGCAGCCCCCGGCATCATCAGCAGTGCAGGTGACATTCCCGACACAACTCTTCCTTCAGGCACACTGGAGCAAGTCACACCTGGTCTACTCAGTGTTGGCCGGGATTCCCAGCAGCATCTGGTCCCCAGTGGCCACCAAAATGTTGGGACACGTGGCACATAAGGTACAAGCTTGGCTGCAGAGTGCAGGAAAGGGCTGGAGGGGACCTGAGTCCTTGGCAGTGTCCACCGGAGCTACCTGCTCCTCCCGAGCCCTACAGGCACCAGAGTGTTGGATGCCGGTGCCCAGGCACTGCACAGCTCGGCACACCAGGGTGACCTGTCTGCTGCTCCAGCAGTCCTGAGAGCGGCTGCTGTGTCCCCCTGCTGGCAAGGCCTGGGGGCTGTAAAACCCTTGTGTGGAGCTGCCAGAGCCCAGCTGGATCCAGACAGCTCCAGACAACACAAGCAGTGGGGTGAATGGCCATGTCCACTGGCCTCATGCCTTCCTGCAAGCTCCACGCCAGCTCCACTGCCATTCCACATCTGGCCCCAGAGCTCACGGGGCTCAAGGAGCCCAGCTGCACTCTGGCCCTTATCCTGCAGAGCCCCTCACACCACAGAGCCCTCTCATGGCCCCTGTCCCTACCACATCTTTGCTGCTGCGCTGGGGCTCTGGCACAGCTGCTTGCATGGCCAGTGTGGGCACCTGGGGCACCATGGACCCATGTGTTTGCCCGGACAGCGCTCCCACACAGCCCTCTCTAATAGGCAGCCAGGAGCATAATTTTTCCTCTAATTACATATTCAGCACTTCTGAGAAAATGAGATTTTGGTAATTCAATTGGACTGAGAAGCAGCGCTATAATAAAATGAAATTTGTAACAATCGCGCAGTTAAATTAGTTAAATGGAGAGGAAGGAGCTGTGGAAAATTGACCCCTCGATCTCCTAAAGACTAATCAGACATTTGAACCGGGTTGTGCTAACAAAGCCCCCAGGGTGTGCGGCACGGAGAGAGGGGAAACTAGAGGTGCCACGAGGGAAGAGCTGGAAAACAGCCGGGACCTTGCGGTGCCGCAGAGGGGACGCTTCTGCTCCAGTCCTGGGGTGGGCCAGGATGGGATTGGTGGGGAGGGTGCCATGCTGGTGCCATGGCATCATACTGGTGCCATGCCCTCTGTGGCACTGGCCATCTCCAGGGCTTGGCCAACTAGGTCCTGGCAATGGCTGTGCTGTGGAGGCCGCTGTCCCCAGGGGCTCCCAGCCACATGCTGCATCCTTGCCGAGTGCACCGAGGGTGACGGATGGTCCCTCTCTGCCAGCAGGGACTGCAGGGACATGAGCACCTGTGCCCTGCAGTAGGATCAGTCCTGAGCGGGAACAGGCACTGCAGGACACCTGGACAGGGACAACACACCACACTGGGTGCGTGGGGGAGGAGCATCCCACAGGCTGGAGGGGCTCTGCGGCAGGTACAATGTAATTAGCCCCAGTATTTATCTTGCTGTTCCTCTTTATTTTTTCTTGTGAAAGAAAAGGAGAAAAAGACGAGTTTCTCATTTGCAAGTTAATTAGTCTAATTACCTCTAATTAAGAGCTCCCCACACAATGCAGATCACAAATAAGCTGCCACTGTCGCCTGCTCCCACTCTTCTCTCCCCAGTTTTGATTTTTCACAGGAGCTGTTTGAAGGCTGCGGCCGGAGCTGTGGTGGAGAGATGCCGAGTAGGTGCAGCCAGGAATGGGGGAGAGATGTGGGATCCCACAGTCTGGGGCTGCTCCCCTCCATGGCCGGTGCCTCCAGGCACGCAAAGGGACCGTCCTGCTGCTGCTCCCCTGGGGGACCCCAGCACAGAATCAGGGCTCAGCTCACCCTGGGGAACTCCAGCCTGGAGCCAGGGCTCAGTCTGGCTCTCTGACCCTGCACCAGAGCAGGACCCATGCATCCTTCCCCTGATTCCCTCCCTGGGAAACTCCTGCACACATAAGGGGCTTTGTCCACACACCCCGACTGGTGCTGCTGTTGAGGGGCGAGTGGGTACAGCTGGTACCTGTGTGTCCTGCCAGGCAGCTGGAGTGGGGATGCAGCTGGAGTCGGGATGCAGCCAGCACAGCCCTGGCTCACGGCTCAGACCCGGAGGATTGAGCTGTTTCCACCAGCACAGCATGTCCCCAGACACGACCCAGCCAGCCTGGGTGAAAAGATGGGGACAGGAATATGCTGGAAAACACAATCCTCACCCAGCTCTGCAGGTGCTTACCCTGACAACTCCCCAAAACTGCCTGCTTCCCTGGCAGCACCCGCCTGGATGCTCAGGAAGCTACCAGGGGGGCAAAGTGACAACCTGGGCTTGGGACACTAGCTGGGTACAGCAGGGCTTGTATGGGATTTGGGAACTGCACCGGACACCTGGATGGCAATGCCTGCAGCACCAGGCAATGCCTGTCCTGTGGCGGCCACCACAAACCCTGTCACCTGCTAGAGCAAGGGGGGACACCTGCTCCCTGCTGGCTGCAGGAACACTGAGGGGGGTGCTGCAGGTTAAAGCCCTGCCAGGGGTGCCCAGGGGCAGCAGAGGGGTGAACCCTGCAGCAGCCCACAGCTCCCAGCCCGCAGCTCCCAGCCTGCTCAGTGGCACTAGCATATCATCAGGCCAGTAGCCACGGCAGGGCCAGGACTGCAGAGCCCCTGGCCACATGCTGCCAGGCTCACACTGGGAAGATCCAGCTCCTTCCCTGGACATTTGGTTCCCTTCTGAGTTCAGGTGCCCTTCCCAGCCTTCCCAACACTGGCACTTCCCCAGGGCTCCCCACACCCTCCCGGCACCCAGCCCCACACCTGCCTGCCGAAACCAGCTGCACCAAAGGGACTAACAGCCTTCCTGGAGGAGCTGCAGTGCCCCTTGGTGCCCCCAGCTCCTCCACAGAAGCCCAATACTCCACAGACACAGCGCCCCCATGCATGGGAGTCGTCGTCCCCATGGGGAGAGCAGCTGGAGAGCCAAGTGACCCTGAATTTCATGGAGGTGCCTGGCTGCAGCACCCACTATCCCGCCCAGCCCTGGCTGCAGGCCCTGGAGCCGTCCTGGCCCAGGGGCAGTGCAAGAAAATCAGGTTTCAAAAGCATTTTCCTATTTGGATGCTGGTCCCTAAGTGGAGGAAGCCACAGGGCCAGGGCAGTGGAGCCAGCGGGGGTGGCCTGTGCTCGCTCTCCTAATTAGCCTTTCTTTGTTAACCCCCTCTGACTGCCTGTGATGCTTAAAGAATGACAGATACTAAATCTAATTTAATCTACTCATTCACCCATCACTATAGCACTAAAATAGGAATATACCTATAAAAAGAGCACTGCTAGGCAGTGTGGGCCAAAATCACAGCTATTGTGGGGAAAGCAGCTTTGCAAAGCTAAAATTAATGTCAGTGTTTTCAACACACACACACACATATATATATAAATGTAAAAAGCAGAAAACGTTTCTGGTGGCTTTAAGGCTGGTCCTCCCCGAGCAGAGCAGCTGCCACAGCATGGCCAGAGCCGCGGCCACCATGCCAGGTCTCGTATCTGTACGACGTGCGAGCAGGGGGAGATACTCGGGTTGAATTAAACCCACTGCTGTAACACACAACAACACTGCTCGGAATAGACTTGCTCCCTAAAAATATAACATGCTAAACTTGGCAGCAACCCTCTTGGAAAGGAATTTTCCAAGCAGGATTTGCAGAGGCTGTTTCCCAGCGGGCCGGGCACTGCTCAGCCAAGTCTCCTGCGCCACAGTGTGACCGTGGGCACCAGGGATGTTCCCAGCAAGCAGCAGCTCAGAGGTAGCACTGCAGGGGGGTTCAGCACACCTGTACATCAACCTGTGCTGGGGCCAGCCCTGATTCCGAGCCTCAGAGCCTGGGTCTGTTCCGGGTCAGCACTGAGTCCTCTCCTGCAGCCATCACCTGCACGCTCACAACAACAGTTTTAAGTAGTGACCGACTCCTCTGTTCATGAAACACCAACGTGTCCCTCCACACCAGGTCCTTGCTGAGCAAGAGCCAAATGTCCTCGCCAAGCCCCACTGAAGGATGCAGCATTCCTTCAGGCACAGGCTGCTCTGCCATGGGCATGCACCCACCCTCCTGCAGCCTCTGGCCCCCCAGGGGCACCATTCTTGGAGTATGTCAGTGCTGGGAGGAATTCCTGGTGTGGACCACGGCTCCTGTGGCCAGGCTAGGTTGGCCACATGGGGGGAGTGGAGCAGAGTGAGCTGCTGGCACCCACAAGCACCTGCAAGCACCTGGATGAGCCATTGGCACTAATGAGCTCTCCCTGGTACTGGGAGAACTGAAGTTTTCTTGAGAACTTAATTTCTTGGTCATTCCTTCAAATCCCGGCACTGTGGAAAACACTGGGGCCAGGAGCTATGGAACACAGTTGGCATACTGAGGAACAAACCTAGCACATGCCACAAACTCCTGGCAGGAAGAGCATGTGTTCAAAGGGATGATGGCAGCTAGTGCATGCAGACCCTGGAGCCTCCCAGCTCCTGACACCCTGGCCAGCCCAGCAGACTCATTTCCCAGCCAGTGAATCAGTCACGATCACGGTATGTGCCCACCCCAGGTGCCCCACTACAAATCCTCACACCTGGACAGGGAGCTGTAACCCAGGGTGTCAAAACCAAGCCCCCACAGACCTCAGGACACAACCAACTCATGGAGAGGCAGTTGAAGCCCTTGGGGTATCCCTGCTACACAGAGGTAAGTGAGCCAGCTGAGCGGGCCCAGCTCTGCAGCGAGCACGTGCCCACGGGCAGAGGCAGCATTGCTCCCTCTGTGCTCCTCCGGTGCAGGCGGCACAGGTGGGCATGTCCAAAATCCAGAGAAAATTCAGGCCTAAAGCAGGTGCCAGGCAGGCCCATTGCTCACCTGGGCAGGACGAGGGGCCTGGTGGAGCACATGCCCTGTGCCCCTGCCCCACATGATAGCTGCCAGTGACGTCCCTCTGCCTGATGCCTTGCTATGACATGCACTGGGAGACACACCTGTCCTCAAGCACCGGGTGCAGAACCTCTGCAGGGGACAAACCCCAGGAAGAGGATGGAGATTTTTCCCTCCATTGTGTTCAGCCGGGTGAAAATCCAACTCCAAATCTTGTAATAAAACCCTCCTCCTGGCTCGTGAGTCTGGAGCTGCTGCCAAGGAGCAGAAGGCTTCTGGGAGAGCAGGGAGGAAGAGATGCAGAACACGATGGTCAAATCAAACCACGCAGGGCGATGGGGGAACCAGGAGACACCGGGTGCAGAGCTGCACATCTGGGAAAGCTTCTGCTTCCCAGGGATCCCCAGCTCGGCTTTGCCCAGCCCTGTGGGCACCAGGAGCCCTCATCTGCCCACTATGCTGCTGTCCCTGTCACCGTAAGCCGCAGGCAGCACAGCCAATCCATGCCAGAGTGCTCCGCAGGGCAAGAGAGCGGCACAGCTGAGCCCCTCGTGTGGCCAGGGACAAGGGGATCCCGGCCGGAGAGGGACATCTCCCATGCTGCAACAGAGGCTCCAGGCCCTGTTCTGGCTGCCATTCCAAAGCATCCATGTGCTCCCTTCAGAGGGACAGAAACTACCCTCCAGGACAGGTGGGGGCTCAGGGATGGTTTCTTCTTGGTGTCAGAGGTGCAGCAGCCTCAGGGAATTTGATGCAGCCCAGGGAGGCTGAGACTGAAATCCGGTGCAGCTCTGGCTCTCCCCAGGCTCTGCCCGCAGGAGGGTGCAATAAATCACACACCCACCTCGGCAGCCCCCGCTGCAGCCCCCGTGTCCCATGCTCGTGTAACCAGCACCAGCTTCACCAGCCCCATCGCCCACGCACCAGAGAGAGCAACCACAGGCCTTGCCATCCCCACTACCAGCGGCCACGCTCCGGCTGCGACCCCACTTGGACATCGGCCACGGACATCCCAAGGGACAAAACACTCCATAGCCCTTCGCTCTGGAGTGGAGGGTTGGCATCAGCGCCTGTCCTTGCCACCGGGTGAGCCATGCTGGCCACGCCGAGTGTGAGGAGGATGCCATGAATTTTTAAACTCCTGAAAGCACAAATGGAATGGTCTGCCTGGCTGGGAGACGGGATTTCCTATGCAGCAAAGAGGCATTTGAAGAAGACGCTGCCTCTCCCAAACTGCGCTTCCCCCCGGATGATAAGCCTGGAAACCTAGGGCGCTGGGTCCAGTGCAGGAATCAGGGCAGCCCTGGGGGACAGGGTGAAAATCCTGGCCAGGGTGAAGGACCAAACTGACGGCCCTGGCACCCTCCATCCAGGCCACCCAAACTTGGACTCAGCCGGCGCTGTGTCCCCCCAGTCCCTCTGCAGCACCGTCCTGTGACAGTGACACAAACCCGGCCTGGCTGCAGGCACGCGGCATGTGACAGTACACACACACATATGCGCACACGCGTGTGCATCCACAAGCTCATCACCTTCCCTTCTCCCCGGAGGCTGCTCAGGCCGCGCAGGAGCCTCGTTCCTTTATCCGAGCATCCATCATCGCCAAGCGGCAGCAGTGCCGAGGCGAGGAAAAGCTGGACTCGCGCCGGTGGCTCTGCCTGCTGCACTGCCTGCGCCTCAGCCACGCTCCAGCCCCGGCCGCACTCCCGCCACCTCAGCATGGAAACCAGAGAAACCCCCCAAAGCCGCAGCCGAGGACCCGGTGCTGCGGGGCTGGAGTGCATAGGCTGGGAGGAAGCCGTCAAGCTCCGACCCTCCGCCGAGAGGGAACCGGCCAGAAACACGTGTGAACCGGAAAGCAAGAAAATCCCCTGAGAGGGTTGCTTACCTGTTGGAGGTAGAGGAAGGCTGGAGGACAGGGGAGAGAGTGAGGAAGCATGCCTGAGTTGGAGACAAGGAGGCAGCCCGAGTTAGCCATGGAGCACAGCATGTGTCGACAGGTAGCCGTGGAGCTGCTCGCGGGTTCGTCCTCTTCCGCACACTGCTATCCACCGCTATCCTCGTCTTCCCGGCTGGCCCCTCGGGCTCTCCCCTCCTCGCCGTCCCTCCCGACCCCTCGGCGCTAGTTAGGAGGGTTCATCTGTGGCAGGCCGGCCGCGCTGCCGCCGGAGCAGCGCTCGGCTCTTCACTTCGGGGCCATTAGACACTGGCACTGAGCGCACGGTCTGCAAAGGGTGTGCGTGAGCCAGAGCGGAGCGGGAGAGAAAGGAAGGGGAGGAGGAAGGAGAGAGGGCTTGGGAGTGAAATAAAAGGGGTGGGAGTTGGAGGAGGAGGGGGAGTCCCCTGTGCATTCAGACATCAAACAGAGCTCTGTATAAAATGAAGAGAATCCGTAATGACATGAGAACAGCTGATCCCGCACTTAACCCCTCCACCGCCGCCGCTCGCAGATGGCTTCCCTGCCGTCCTCGCCGCCCCGGCCACACGCTGGGGAAGCAGCCGGGCAGGATGAGGCCGAGTGGGCAGAGCTGTCTCCCTTCCCAGCGCTGGCTCCCAGGGGAAGAAGGGTCTTACTGGGAGTTTCAGTGGTGCAACGCGGGAAGTCGTGCTGAGCAGCCGGCACTTGCAGCGATGGCAGGGCCGCCGCGGGGCTCCCCCATGCACACACCGCCGGACACGTGCACACGCGCCACGCTCTCAGTGGGGGACGCCACGGCAGGGCGGCCGTGCTGGTGGGGACACGGGAGCCATGCAGCAGCCCCAGCTCCGCCTTCCCGGGAGCCACCGACCCGCTCCCGCCTGCAGCCCCGCAGCCACTGCTGCACCGCCACGGGCCTGCGCCACCGCGGGCAGGGCCGGCAGCCCACGGCATTCCCTACGGAGCAGCCGCGGCCACGGCCTCACCGCTGCCTGCCTGCCCACTGCCACAGCTGCTGGGTCCTGCCAAGGCACGGGAGCCCAGGCACGGCCCTGTGACCCCCCTGCCAGCCTGCCAGTCCCCCAGGCGTGCAGGGCTGGGGGGACCCCTGCACCCTGGGGTGACATGAGGGGCCCTGCCGGCTGGTGCTGGCTTCCCTGCGCGCCCCGGAGCGATGGGGACCCTCTGCCCTAAGAACCACTGGGCGGCTGGCGGTCAGCCCCAGCGGAGCTCAAGAGGCATTCTGGTGTTTCTGAGGGGCCTGCGGTGCTGCCAGCAGCCCCGACGCATCCACACCACACACACCGCTGTCACAGCTGCCATGGCAATAGCCTACGTGCCAGTGCCCGTGAGGGACCGCCGGCACGGGCACACACGTGTGCTCGCTCGGGTCCCCGTCCCACCTTATGCCTCCACCCGTCCACAGCCCCACAGCAGCCCTGGCCCCCTCTGGTGCCACAGAGTTCAGCACTGGCACAGAGGTCCCTTCCCAGCACCCCACACCCTGGCACTGCATCATGCCTGGCTCTGGATTTGTGGCCAAGGCCACCAGGATGGTGTTCTGCTGGGGTATGTGGGAAACAAAACCTGGGCTTAACTCAGTTTCCATCTTGGCCAAATATGATGCACAAAGGCAGGGCTGTGCCAGCAGCTGCTGATGCTCTGTCTCTGCCGGAGCCTCCAGCACACGACCAGCCCTTTTTGGAGCTGGGATTTTCCACAGTATCCCCAGGCAGTGCGACATGCTGCAGTGTCCTGGTACACTCACAGCGGTTCCCGTTTCTACTGCAGACACTCAGAGCAGCACCACATGGCATGGCCGGCCCGGAGCCACAGGAAAAACCTGCTCTGGAAGAGCTGCCCTGAGGAAGCAGAGTCTGGGGCCTAGGGAGTGCCAGCCACTCCTGTGGGGTTCTGTGACTGAGGGGACCACGCTCCATAGGGACCAAAAGGTGCCAAATTGGGTATGGGATGCCAGGCTGGGGGAGGGTTTGGCAATACCATCACCCCCCAGAACCAAGCACTGAAAGGGTCCAGCAGTGACATCCACTCCACTGCCAACAGCATCCCTGGGCACTGCTCCCTGCGAGGAGCACGGGTGTTCCACCACGACCGCTTGCCATCCAGTTCCAAGGACAATGACAGATGCAGTGGCCCCTCTGGCACACCACAGTGCTTGGACCCTGCGCTCCCGCTCGCCTCCAGCTCCCCTTCCTCGGAAGCCCCACGGCCCCGGTGCCACACTCTCCTGCATGCTCCAGCACCCAGGGCAGGGTGTGGGGCAGCTCTCTAAGGCACAGGTGGGTCCTCCCACAGTCCCTCAAGCAGCTGAGGGAAGAGTGGCCCCCTGAGGCACCTGCATGCACCCAGGTACCGCACAGACCCTGGTGCAGGGTGAGGGGCACCCTGAGCAAGCTGATGGGCAGCTCTGAAAGCCCTGGGCTGGTCTGGCTCCACTGCAGCTCCCAGAGGTGGCAAGGGCAGGGTACTGCCCGGCAAGTCGGCCTGGCAGTGCCTAACCAAACAAACCACGTGAGGCAGAAGCCGGCTCCAGGATGAGGTAATCTGCCCATCCTCCCCGTGCTGGAGCCTGGCTCCGGTCAGGGTGACTCAAAGGCATTCCTGGCCCGTGGCAGCACCACAAGTGCTGGCGCTGCCCTGCGCCAGCAGCAAAATGGGCCCAGCTTTGGGAACTGAGGAGTGTTGGATGTTGGGAGTCTCCTCTCGCTCCTCCAGCCATCGCCAACACCCGCCTGGCTGCAGAGATGCCCCACAGCAGCAGGGAGCCCTAGGGAACTCCAGCACGGCAGGGCAACACCAACCCCGCGGCTCCAGTGGGGAATATGTTTCCAGCCATCAGCAGCTGGTTTCGCTCACCCTGCTGCTCCCAGTGACACTGTGCCACAGCCCCAGCTGCCAGCACCAGCAGTGGCACTAGCCGCGAGGAGCCCTGGCCAGGGCTGCCCAGCCTGGCAGAGCCACTGCTCTGGAGGAGACCCTCTGAAACTGAAGCCTCCTGGAATGAAAGTTTATTTATCTGTTTAATTAAGATGTGTTCACCAGGCACACAGACCCCGTTCCATCTGTCTCACTTACAGCCGCGTCCCAGTAAAATTAAACCTAATAAATATCAGCAGAGGGAAAGCAAAGGGCATGTGTGAGATATACGATCAAAGGCAGAAGCTGCACAGGGCTGCAATTCTCAGCACATCTCTCTCTGCCCTTCGGGGCTGGGCTGGCACTGTGCTCCCCCGCACAGGATGGGGCTGCCTTTCTTTCAAATCAGCACAATTCCCAGTTTTTTATTTATTTTAAATGAACCCTTGAGGGCTCCTTGGGTTTGTTTTCTGGAAGAGGGAGAACAACATGGCACTGGGACAGGAGTGGACTTGGTCACTGTTCTGGTGCTGGAGCCAAGGGGCAGAGCCTGCAGTGGGACGGTTAATGGGCACACAGCCCCCAAACCACCGCCGAGGGAACCTGCTGGGGACGGTGCAGCACATCCAGTTGCTGCAGGTATCCAGGATGTACCAGCAGCCAGCGCGGTGCTGGCAGCTCCCGGGGAAATGCTAGAACAGCTCGGCTCCCCTCTGAGGCACACTCTACCATTGGGAAACTTTATCTGCCAGGAACGAGGCCCTGAGGTCTGCCTGGAGTCCCGGACCCCTCAGGGCCCCCGAGCGTGTGGTGCCGCAGGCTGGTGGCATGGCATGGCTGCGGCACATCCAGGTGCCGAGGGTCCTGCGCACACTGCACTAACCCCTGAGTACATCTCAGAGCTGCTGCCCTCCCAGGTCTGCCCCAACGCTATGCCCAGATCCTGACCCACGGCATGCAATGGGAAATCCAGCCTCTGGTACTGTGCTCCTCACCAGAACCCATCCCTCATCCTCTCCCAGAGAGGGATGAAGCAGCGCCCACGGACCTGCCGTGAGGGCGCAGCCATGGGTGGGCTGGGTGCCGCGCGGGCTCCCAGTGTCTAGCACTTAACAGGACCCCCATGGCCCCTGCAGCATGCTCCCATGGGGCAAAGCTGGATGCTGATGCTTGGGAGAGCTGCCAAAAGAGGGCTGCAGGTCAGGCGAGGTGCAGCCACTGGGCTGGTGAAGTCAGATTGGTGAGGTCAGACCGTGAAGTCGGACGCTCCAGCCTTCCTGGGTTCATCCTGTGAGTGCAGTGCTGGTGGCCCGGCAGCACCCAGGGAACGTGGCACCCGCCTAATCCTCTTCTCTCACCCACTCCAGAATGCCTCCAAGCCATGGCATTCATTAATTAAAAGCTCATTAGTAGTTAGTCATAGACATAAAGCGATTAGATGAAGGTGCTGACGGGTGTCAGCTGCGGTGCTGCGATGGGAGGGTCCCACGTCCCCAATGCCTTGGCTGCAGGGAGTGCCCCAGTGCAGGGCACAGACCAGGACAGTGATAAGGAACCAACAAGCCTCCTCTGCACCCTGTTAAACCTCCTCTCCATCTTTCCCTGCTCCTTTCTCCTACTCCAGCAGCTCTCAGGGGTCACTAGAAACCCCACCTGCTCTGAATTCTCAAAGGTGGAGCACCCAGGTGTGATCTCACCAGGTGAGGAGGGCACTGTGATCAAGACACGGCCAGTATCTGAGACAGCAGCTGCAGCAGTGGGACGGGAGCAGGAATGCAGGGAAAGCATGCAGAAGTTTAATGGGATCCAGGGAAAAATCCACCTCACTGAGACATTCCTCGCCCATGGTGGGGTACAGGACAGGGCCTTGGACACCTTCAACCTCTGTCGAGAGCTGCCAGCACTGTGCAGATCAGGAGAGTGGCTGGGCTACCATCTGGGGATGTCCTATGGCCCCCCGTGTCATCCCTCCCTCCTTTGCCCTTCAGCCACATGGGAAGGGACGGGACCCTCAGTGCTCTCTACAAAATGGTGCCCTAGTTGCAGCCATCCTATGTCCCTCATCATCTGGCACGAGCAATCCATGCACAGGGACTTCCCGCAGCCTGCCATAACCCACTCCCTGCGGGACACATGGCAGCTCCTGCGGGGACACATTTGACACTTCTGGTTGGACAGGACGAGCCGGAGCCTGTCACTCTGCCTGGCTCCTCGCCTCCTCCTGCACAACCCTTCCAGAAGCCCTTTCACTTGACAAAATATTTACATGAAATGGCAATTAGGCTCCTTGAATTTAATGAGAATTAACATGCAGCAGCAGCACTGTGGCAGAGCAGCTGCTGCCGAGCACCTTGAGCTCGTGGGCCGGGTGGGCAGTGTGGGGGGGCCATGGCAGGCGAAACGGCTGCACCACGTGTGTCACAGGGTCACCAGGGCCAGGGCCACCGCCACCACCGGGGCCAGAGTTACTGCCACTGCCAAAGCCAGAGCACTGCCCAGCACTGCCAGGGCCAAGGCCATCACCACTGCCAAGCCCAGCATGGATGAAGGAGGAGGTAGGAATGGTGAAGGGTGATGCAAGGAACAAGCAACTACAGACTCAGGGACCCATAATGCCACATCCCAGAGTTCCCCTCTTTTCTGAGAGAAGCTCTGTTGCCTGATAAAGAGTTCCCAAGAAAATGCACCCCTAAGATGTGCACCAGCCTCTCAGGCTGCTGGGGGGCTTTGGCAGCAGGCCTTGGGGTGTCAGCACATGGGACAGGACAGGGGGGTCCGAGCAACTCCAAGCAGGGGTGCACACGGCATGCCAGTGTGGGCACAGGCACTGGGCTGGGACCCACTGGAGCAGCAGACAGGTGAGGTGGGCCGGGAGGAGCACCAGGTTGGAGATGCTCCAGGAGCAAACACTCCATCTTCATTATGAGCCTTTTTAAATGCACAGATAGGATATAAGTGTTAAACAGGCACCGGGACCCCAGGGCAAACTTTAAAAATCATATTTACAGACTCCTCCTTCCCCTCACTCCACATGCTCTTTATTTCCCTGCAATTACTGCTCATTTGAAGACATTTTGCTTTGGCATCTCAGCCTGTTGCGATGTCAATGACTGAGCCACCCACTGCCGCCTGCCACCACAGCACTCCTGCCATGAGGGGACATGGGACCCTCTGCTTCCTCCCACGCCACGACAGAGAGACGCTTGTGATGCCATGAATGACGCTCCCTGCTCCGCCAGCAGCACAGCCCTTGCCTGGCCTCTCCAGCAGAGCTGGGGATGCCACCACGCAGAGCCCAGACCAGCTGTCCCAGGCAGGCTGGCTCTGCGCTGCACAGGACAGGGAATAAGGACCCTTAAGCACCACTGCCCCACAGCCAGCACGGTGTGGGGAGCTGTGCCTGGAGCTCCCACGGGAGCTGGCACCCCACGCTGCCTGCGTCTGCCTGGCTGAGCTCGGCGCAGCCACGCGATGCCAACGGAGCCTCAAGCGGAAGCTCCGGTTCGCTCTTGCAGCTGTGGAGAGTCGTTAAGTCCCTGGGCAGAATTAGCACCAAAGCAGGAGGCTCTGCCAGCCCCGATGAGCTCCGGAGTGGCGGCAGCACCGACGTCCCTCATGACAAAGCACCTTATGCCTGGAAGCTGCTTCCCCGAGAAACAATGAATTTACATTATCCTCCTCCTCCTCCCCATAAGCTCTTTTCCCCACATCCCCCATATCCTGGCTCTGCTCACTCTGTTCCCTTCTCCCAAATCCAGGGGAGCACAACTCCCCGGAATGTGTAATCTCCACCAGACTGCTGCAGCCCCTGGCCCCCTGCCACCTCTGGGGGAGTGGGAGGGGGTGGAAGGGGATGGCAGCACTGGCTTCAGCCCCAGTTACGGGCCGGGATGCCACAGGAAGACCCCTGGATGGTGTAGAGCCTGACACAGCCCAGCTCCTGCAGTGCTGTGGAGGGACCTCAGCAGCCTCGGTCACCAACTTCAAACCTGAGATAAAGTGTGGGGACCACCCCAGGAGCATCCAATCAGACCCTGGGGGAGCACCCACAGGGCACAGGCCCTGTGAGAGGCAGCTGCTGCTCCACACAGAGCTGTAACCCGAATGTCCTGCTAGTCACAGGCCTGCATCCCTGCCTAACACAGCCCCCAGGCAGGCTCCAGAGCCCACTGCCCACCACCGTGGCATGGCTGGGGCAGGGGACTGGTTCTGGGCAGGGGAGGCAGCTTCTGCCTGCGGCCAGCACTGTGTGGGGCTTGAAGGCAGCAGTGGGGAGGCAGAAAGGTTGTTTGGAGGTGCCCTCAGCAGGGCACAATGTCTGGGTAGGGACATCAGCCTGCTGCCCCGTTCCTCCCCAAAGCCAGGCCTGCCTCCAGCACTGCAGCCCATCCCCTGCCTGCTGCTGCCAGCTGTGGGCTGCGAGTGCCTGGCCAGAAGGGAAAGCGGTCCCTGGCCGGCAGCACAGCCAGGGAGCAGCAACAGCGAGAAATGACCCCCATCCTGAGCAAAAGCCCGGCAGAGAGGGAGAGAAGTGCCCACTTTTGGTGGAAGTACCTACCCAAAAATACATCATCATGTTCGTGGCCGGGTGTTGAGTCGCTCTGTGGGGTCGGCAGGAGGGCAGTGGGCTGCTCCAAATGCTGGCTGCGCCGGCCGCAGCCCCTCCTGGGTGGGCTCTGTCCCCTCCGGCTGTCCAGCTCCAGCACCGACAGCCGGCACCCCCGGAGCCCTGCGCGCTCGCCTCCCTCCCCGGCTGCGTGAGCGCCGCGGTTCAGAGCCGGTGTTCGACCTCCAACATGCTGCTGCGGGAGGGCAGGGGCTGCAGGGCAGCCCTGGCGGGCAACAGCTTATCCACCCCAGGGAAAAATGGGAGAGGCGGAATAAAGACGAAATCCTCTCTGGTGTCCTCAGGAGCAAAGCAAAGGATGACCGTGAGAGGGGAACCGAGCCCAGTGGTGAGAGGGGTGCCGCGGTGGGGGTCGGGGGCCAGGCTGGGCATTGGGGGCCGCAGCAGCGCAGTGTGGGCACTCTCCAGTGCAGCGTGGGCTCTCGCTGACACTCCGAGGAGCTGATGTCCTGCCTCAGCATTTTTCAAGCTACCCTGTCAATAAGGGAATCCGCTGCTCGCAGTTAACCTGCGAGGTGCCAGCCGGCTCCTGGCCCCCCTGGCCACAGCAGATTCCACAGCCCCCTGCTCCCACTGCTGCTCCCAGCAGGTAGGGACGCTCGGCCATGGTCGGGCAGGTCCTGCTGGGATGGGCTTCCGGGGGGTCCAGCGTCCCCCTGCTTTGCGGGAGCAGCTGATCAGTGGCCCAAGGGGGACAGAGGCAGCAGCCATCAGCCCCCTTGTGCAGTGGGGAGCAGTGGGGACAGTCCCTGCAGCCTGGGATGTGGCCACCTCGGACTGCATGAGAGGGCACCCAGGAATCCCCAACAACAGGGCAGCCACCATCCCTCAAAGCCCAGCCTTGCCCCCCACAGATGTCCTGGACCCCATCTCATGGGGCAGAGCAGCACAACCAGCAGAGATCTAGCAGGGGACACAGTGGAGAGCTGGCTACAGGGTCAGCCATGGGGATAAGTCAGGGAGTCCTGGGGCAGCTGGATCCTCCCCTCAGTCACCCCTGGCACATGCTGCAGGCTCAGCAGCTGGGCAGTGCTGCTCCTCAGGCACTAAATCTCCATCCTCCCGGGGCACTGCACGGTGGAGGGAGCGAGGGAACCGTGAGCGCTGAACCAGGCACGGGAGTGAGAGAATAAATAAGGATAAGGGAAGCACAGGAGCAAGGGGGGCAGCAGATCGGTCTCCGGGGCCCAGCGGGCTCTGACATCTCCAGCCCCATAATCATATTCAGAGCAGAGCTGGGTGGAGGCAGCTCTCCCCCAGCACGGCAATAAACGAGAGCAACACTCTCAATAATTCTGCACTGGGAGAGGTGATAAAGCAGCAAAGGCACCGCTGCAGGCATCTGGGGTGGGGGCCTTCTTGCTCCCTCCTGTATTTCAGTGATCCAAACCCTCTCCTTTCTGTGCCCTGCAAATGCAGCCCCAGTCATGTCTTGGGGTCCCCCCAGCTGCCAGACCTCCCCTGCTGCTGCACGAGACAGGTAGAGGGGACAAATGCATCAGAACGAAACTCCTCAGTCACCAGCAGCCAAAATCCAGGTTGTCAGTGGGCAGGGGGGGCAGAACCATCCTGGAACCAGGGCAAGGGCAGATGCACTTCCCCAGTGCTGTTCCACCCTCTCCTGCTGCTGCAGCCCCCCAGCCCTGCACACACCTCACCCTGAGGTGCCTGTGCAAACAGCGCCAAGATCCCCATGCCACATCCCAACTCTCCCACCCAGACCAGGCATGGGGCAGCTCAGCTTCAGGAAACCCACCCTGCTGCCCTCCCCTCCGCAGCAGATGCAACCGCGTGGCCACAGCCCAGCGTGCTCCGGCACCGCAGCCACCAGACTGACCCGCGACTCCCGACCCCGCAGGCAGTCGGACACCGGGATGGAGCAAAGCCCTCTCCTCAGCACAGGGAGTGCTGCCAAGGCACCAGCACAGACACGAGAGCCAGAGGTGGGGGCACAGCCCCGGCCTTGCAGCCCTCACTGCTGCTGCCAACCAGCATGTGCCCCCCAGGCTCACACCCGCAGCCCAGCCTTTGTCCCGTTCATGTTGGCTCCTGGCTTATGCTGCCTGCGAGCCCTGCTCCTGCCCCAGCCTTCCTGCTCCTTTGAGCAGCTCTTTTTCCACATTTCCCACAGCACTTCAGGACCCTTCCAGACCACAATCCCCTTTCAGCAGGTCACCTCCACCCTTGTCCTGCAGGTGACAGGGACTGGAGTGCTACCTGCCCTGACACCTCTTTCCACCATGGATTTGCATGGTGGCAGCTCTCAGTGCCCAGAACCACTGCCTTGGCCCTCACCACCCCCTGGTCCCACTGGCACCCCCAGCCCATGCTGGAGCCCAGAACAATGGATGCACCAGCCTCCTCTTCCCCAGCCCCTCGCCTTTTTTGCTCCTCTGCTTCACCAGCTTTGACAGGGGAGCACAGGTTGTGCTACCCTCAGCAGGATGGACCTTGGGGGATGTGGTGTCCCCTCTGTGACAGGATCCTCCTACTGCCATTAAGTCCAGCAACACGAGGGTATGACGGGAAGGAGCCATTCTCATCTGCCCAGCAGACACCAGGCTGGCAGAGGGCATCTGGTCCGGCTCACCTTTCACACGCAACCTGCCTCAGCCCAGGGGACACCATGAGCTGCTGTGACACCTCCCAGCACAGGCTGCAGGACCCTGGGGGCAAACATCCCCTGTGGTGGGCAACCGCCAGGTCAGGGCCAGTACAGGGCTGGGGCTGCTGTCTCCCTAGTAAGGGCAGGATCCCCTCAAGAGGCTTCCCCAGGGGTAGCTCCCAGGAGCTGCACAGAGCATGGATGGACAGACAGACAGCAAGTCAGCACACACAGACACTCACAGACACGGCAGCCTCAGCTCTCCTCATGCAGGACTTATGTCATCATGTCACTCCTGCGTGGGGGCTCAACACACAGGGGGTGGGGTACCAGGGCTGCTGGCAGAGGGGAGCAGGCAGCCTTCCTCCCATCCCTCCCCCACGGAAGGCTCTGAGCCCACCTGTCCCGACCACTGTTCCGAGGGCTGAGGTGCTGCCCTGTCCCAGCTGGCCTCGTGCCAAGCACCCATCACCGGCCCCTCACATGCAGGGCTGAGCATTCAGGAGGGACCCCCGGAACAGCCAGGGCAGAGCCCAGCACAGCCACTTGGATCCAAACGCTCCGTACCTTTTATTCAGCCCAGTTCCTCCCACGGTGCTCGCGCTGGGCTCTCTAGAAAAGACGGGAAAGAAGAGGAAGAATTAAAATCAATGATCATCATCACTAACCTGTTACAGTCAGTGCTGTCTGCTCATCGACTGCACAATGTTGGGATATGAGTATGGATGTGAGCGTTATCTCCCAGGCGCTAGGAAACCTGTGCTGGTCAGGAGCCAGTGGCCAGGCTGGGGGCTCAACCCAAGGCAGATGAGCAGCACCAGCGCCCAACAGCTCCCTGTCTGGGGTGACGGGCGCAGAATGCCCGCCTCCAGCTCCACTAGTGCACCTCAAACCCAACCCAGCTCCCACAGACCATGGGCCCCGTCTTGGCCCCCTGGACCCTGCAAGCACAGCCATAGACTCGCACACGTGCACAGAGTGAGACAGGCACAGCCGGTCCCACGCACATCCACGACGTGGGACAGGACATAGCCATCGTTGAAGCACTGGCTGCACAGCTGGTTTGGTGTATCCCAAACCTTCTGTCCACCCCAGCACAGTGACACGCTCCTGTGAGGAGCGATCCCTGCAGCACACGGCTCTGCTGCCATCCTGGCTCCGGGCACTTCTTGGAAAATAAAGCCAAATTTCAAAGAAAACTTCCTGAAAGCTGCACTTCAACTAATTAGCTTTTGCAGCATGGCCAATGCAAACGTTCATCAATCATGTCAGACCCTCAGAAATAATGAGAAGGGCTGATACATCCCAGGAGTGGTTAAGGAGCGAGCGAGGACTGCGTGTGTCCATACCCACTGCTCTGGTGACCTGGAAGTGCTGCGTCCCACCTGCCCAACAGCTCCGTTCCCAACTGGCAGAGCCGTGACACCTGGACCCCCACGCCAGGAGAAGCACCCTGAGATGGGGCAGCCCTGAGTGCTGAGTGTGGGTGCAGGGACACCACGCCCGGCTGCTGCTCCCAACCCGCGGCCGATCGTGGTGAGTGCACGGCCCACAGAGGGTCTGGAGGCCCAGCCACACGTGGCGGCAGCTCAGGGAGCGCAGAGCCCGTTCCCAGGTTCCCAGGCACTTGTGTTAGCAAACACGGCTCTCAGCTGCACAGCAGGATAATCAATTATGGTAATTCCTGCCTCAATGAATCAGATTCATGGAGGAGCACAGCTCATTAGGCTGGTGCTGACTTCCATTAGCACTCTTATAATAAAATCCCTCCCAAATGCTCTTGCCCAGCACGTTTTGTTCACCAGGCTGGGAGTCTCCCCTACCCAGCCCCGGGCAGATCCAGCTGTGGGAAATGGGTGTCCTAAAAAAGCTGTTTGGGGACACCCCCGCAGTCGGGGGCTCAGCAGAGCTGCCTGCCTTGCAGCCACCGCTCCTGAGCTTTTCCGTGGCTTTGCCAAGGCAGCACCCACCAGGATCCCGGCTGGGATCGCGAGACGGCACAGCAGGCGCAGAGCTCCAGCAGCAGGGCTGGGAGTGCTGGGAGCACAGCCTGCCTCTTCTGCAATGAATAATTGACACTGTGCGCTCCTGGGGGAGGCTCAGCGATGGGTAACGCCGCATTTCCCAAACACATTTCCCAAGGAAGGCGCCTTCTGAGAAGCTCCCTGTGGCAGCACGGGGCCTGGCAGCCGGGATGCGCCACAGTTGGGATGTGCGGCGCTTGCTGCCACACTCAGGGAATCGCCGAGCCCAGCACCAGCCCAGGCAGAAACCTCTGGTGGTCCCGGCACTGCAGGGAGAGGGACGCCAGCCAGAGCCTCCCTGTCCACACGAAGTGGGAGAGGGAAACCCCCGGCAGAGCAGTGATGGGAGGTGGGCAGGAGCGGCTCTGGGAGTTACTGGGGGGATCTTGCCTCAGTCCCTGCTTTCCTGGCACAGCTCTGGGCTGACTGGCTCCAGCTGGAGCCTTGTGAAGCCTCACAGGGACCTGCTGCCAGAACAGGTGATCCCAACTCAGCTAAAACCATCTGGATCCGAATTGGGGGCTGCACAGGAAACACAACTCGTGTCACCCAGCTGCATGGACGCCATGGATGCTGCACCCCAACACCCCCCATCCCACGCTGCATCGTGGGGCAAACCCTGAGGCAGGCCTGGTTTCGATCCGCTGGGAAACTTCTTGGTAGTTTCTCAAACTACATTTTGACCCCCCTTTCCTCCACAAAAAATCCTAAATTAATTTTGATTTTAATTAAATTCATTAGCAAAGATTATCTGGCTGAGGAAAAATAATGTCCCGCCCCTCCCCCCGCAGCCCTCTCTATTTATATCCCCATATACAGAACAGCAGTGAATATTTCTTTATGGGCCATTAAAGGTTTAATGTTTAATTTATAACCACGTTCTCCGGCGGGTGGGATGGCCAGGCACAATGTCAACACTTTTAATTAAATGAGAAAGATTTTTTTTTTTTGAACTAAGAAAGACAAAATGCCCCGTTCCCAGCAGCATTGGAGGTGGGGGCAGGAGGGGCAAGGGCTGGGGTGGGGGCTGGCTCCTGCACCACAGCTCTCGGGATGTGCTTCCCCTCCATCCTGCTCTGCCCATGGCTGAGCCTGGGCCGTGCCACGCTGCCAGCTGAGACTGGAGGAGATGATCAGGCCTTGCCCAGAGGAGCCCCGGCTCTCACAGCAGGGCTGGTGAGGGGCCATCCCCAGGACAGCTGTAAGACTCGTCAGGAGAATCCTTGAACCACTGGCTCCAGTCTGGAAAGAGGGGGCCCATCTTGGGGACAGGGATAAAACATGGCACTGCCCCCACTTTGGGAACCCCCTCCCAAATCCGGCTGTGGGGACAGGCAGGATCCCAGCACAGGGCTGAGCACAGACCAGCCATGGGTCCCTTGGGGGTGGAGGTGAGGGCACAGCACCACGACACTCAGCACAGCCCACGCCAACATCACCAGTCAGCAAACCCCGCCTGAGTAACAGCTGTGAACCTCCCAACCAAAATCCTTCCTGCAACTTCTGCCAGAACCCAGCATTTTATTCCACCTGGTGACAGGGGCTCCTGTGGCATCACCACCTTCTCCTTCCCAGCAAGGAGATCCAACTGCTTCCAACGCCCATACCAACCATGGAACCCACTGTCAGAGCTGCATGGCTCCAGCTGGCATGGCAAGCACTGCCAGAGGAGTCTGGCATTCCCGGCTCATCCCACTGGCATCCCTCCCACAGCCTCCCACCCCACCCTACCTCAGGGGCACAGCAGTGACAGGGGAGCGTGTCCAGCTGCCCCGTGTGGGGCTGGGCATCCCCCAGGCCACTCTCGGTGCTCCCAGCAGCAACAGCCTCAGCACGACAGTGCAGCCCTTCCTGCCCGGACCATGGTGAGAGGCGGCTCCGAGCAGGCAGGTTCCCATTAATGGACTATTTTATCTCACAGGAGAGATTAAATCTCTGTATGGAGAAGCGCAAAAACACTGAATCAGCAGTTGGCCGGGGGTGGCAGGTTCAGCCATGAGCATTTGGCTCCAGAACAGCCCGTCAGTGCTTCACCCCCCTGCAGCCGTGCTATGCTGGGCAGTGCCAGCCCCAGGCACACCCCACACACCCCGTTCCCTGCCCTGGTGAGTTCCGGGATGACTGAAGAAGCCACAGGCAGCCCCAGTCCCCTCATACTGCCTGGCAGCCCTACACCAGCCCTGTGCCATGCTGATGGACACGAGCAAGCTGAGCGCCTGTGGCATGGGTGAGCTGCCTTCCCCCCTGCCTCCCTTATCATCCTCTGCACAGCATGCACAGGCTGGCAGGAGGTGTCCCGGCGCAGTTGCTGTGCCCACAGCAGCACTGCAGGGCACGGGGGTCCAGACTGTGAACTGAGCACAGCCTGCAGCCAGTGGGTCCCCAGCCCATCCCTCCCCGGGGACTTTGCTCCCGGTAGCCACCCACACCGCCACTCACAAAGCCATGTCCCTGCTCCCACGGACACAACTCTCACTCTGAAGCCAAGGAAGAGGCAGAGTGGCCAGCTGCTCCCACGTGCCCGCACACGTGTGCACACAGGAGCAGGAGTGTGAGGCCCCACCGCGAGGAGCCGGGGAACCGAGCAGGGATGGCACTGTGCCGCTCACTAAAAGCATGAGTGTCACTAAATCAATAATTCATTTACTTTAATGAGATAAGTACTTGGAAAACTAATTGCAAACCTGCTCCATTTACTCCAACCCGTTATAGCCTTTAATGTAAATGGCAGGAATGCTGCTGGAGGAAGGGGAAGGGCTTTGGGTGGGAGATGGTGTTGTTCTTCCCCTTCTAAGAAAGAGAAATACCAGTCATCAGCTAGGACACTGGAAGCTGAAGGAACTGGTGGAATCACCGTGTGGAAGAGCTGATGGCAGAATCACTGCATGGAAGAACTGATGGTAGAGTGAGAAGAACAGCCACCCCTTTCCCCACGGTCACCACCCTCCCTCTGCATTTGCTGCCACCACAGAGGGGGTGTACCAAGCTGGGATGGGTCTTCCCTCTTCCTCTGTGCCACAGATTCCCAGCTGGATCCCCCTTCGGCTGTGCATCCGCTGCAGGTGGTCACTGCAACGCCTCGCGGCTCGTTATAAACTCACGGCTGCAGCGCTGGCACAACATCCTGCGCCACCGGCAGCTGCCAACTCCTCTGCCTCAGCCACGCTGCCCCTTCCCACCGCTCTGGCCCCTGCTAGCCCCCGTGTGCCCAGGGAGCTGCAGTGAGCAGGGCTGTCCTGCCAGGCCCTGGCGCTTTCCTGAATAGGAGCCGCGGCTCCCGGCAGTGATGCTGCCGCGTTCCTGAACGGCAGCTGGAGCAGGAGCTGGGCGCCAAGGGCTCACTTCTCGCTTGCTGGAGCAAATGGCAGGTCATAAAAAGGAACTGTGACAGAAGAGAAAATGTTCCAGAGTCCACAAGGACCAGTCCAGGGTAAATCCATCTGCTCAGCAATTTAGCTAGAAAATCCTTTCCAATCATCTGTGCTGTAGGTACGTCACTCCCACTGTGCGGCTCCGGGCAGGGCCTTTCCCACCCTGGCTGCTCACACAGGGGTCCTGGTGATGCCGCAGCACCTCCATTGGAGATGCTTGGGGAGGGGGCCACACCTTGGGGAGGGGTCACACTGCCCCTTGCAGAGGGGCTGACAGTGATGCTGGCTGCAGGGGCTCTTCCCCGAGCGGCTGGCTCACTCAGAAGAGCGCATCATCCTTCCCAGGTTCTGTATCCACAGCACCATTTGGGAGGGTGCCCAAATTCCATGTGGAGCTACGTGCCCAGCCCTTACAGCTCCCTCGGGCAGCAGCAAGGAGGCTGCCCTGGGAGCCGTGGCCGAGGAGAGCACGGATAACCCCGCCTGGCTGAGGACTCCGCGGCTCAGCCTTGCACTGCCGCCGCAATCTCCCTGCAGGCATCCCGGTGAATCCCACCTCAGCCACTCCTGTCTCACAGAAAATCAATGGCAAGCATCTCAATTAATCACACCGGGGGCAAATTGATTAGGAGCCTAAATAAGGTCAACATGGTTGTCTGCTTATAGGGTAGGACCCTTTAATCATCATTTTATCTGCAATGGGCTGCGGAACCGACAATCACAGCAGCTCAGGAACACGGAGGCATCTGCACTGATCTGCAGCTGTGAGGGCCAGTGGCACCAGAGCCATGGCTCTGCCATAAGGAGCTGCATTCCAGCATGTGGCAGCCTAAGGGCCCAAGCAGCTGGGAGCTCCAGGCAGGGACAGTGGGAGCCCCAAGTGGTGACCCCATGGCCACTGAGCCCAGCTGTCACCTCCATCTCCGAGGAAGACAAAAGCAGCAAAGCACTGCTCTGGGTGCAGCACATCCCTCTGACCCCAAACCAATAGCTCATGCTGGGCGTTTGATTAGCCCTATCCTTAGGCTGCACACCTGAAAATATCCTAAGGGGTCACAAAGGCACCAAACCTCTGCCACAGCTCAGCTACAGTTCTCCTCCCAGCTGCCTTCAGCATGTGGAAGCCCCCTCGGATGTGTCTCTCTCCTCCCAAAGCACTGTGCCCTTGTCCCTTCGTGACCTGCTGTTCTCAGCACAGGGAGCAGACGCTGCTCTGGAGCCAAGTGTTTCACAGCCCAACTCTGTCTGCTCCAGAAAAGAGTATTCCATACCCCAGACAGGCACTCTGCATGGCAGACAGTGCCATAGACTGGTGCACCCTCAGGTGCCCCAGGGAGCTCTCTGGTAGGCACAGCCATCTGCCAGGCCTCCCCAGTCCATGGGGACCTGCTGCCTCACACTGCCTGCCACCCTGCTCACCCCAGGGGCTGGAGGGGGACAGACCAACCCTGGCAAGGGGCTACAGGGCTCTCCAGTCCCTGCTACCAAGACTGCTGGCATGGTTTGATGGCACAGCATGGGACAGAACTTTGACCAGCACAGCTCATCCTCCCTGCAGGTCATGGGGCAGCCACACACTGCACCCCCAAAAGCACCAGGTGATTCCTTCCCACTCTGGTTCAGAGAGCAAACAGTCCCCCAAGGCAGCGTGGACACAGCACGACCCTCTGACAAAGCAGTCCTGCAGTGTGCTGTGCAAAGGCACATGTGCTCAGCTCTTGACAGGCTGGGAACACTGTTCTTTTTGCCAACAGATCTTCCAGTTGGAAGTGAAATCAGTTCAGTGGGGTATTGCATTCCATTGAGACTTGGCGAATAGCAGTCCATGTCCCTGACTGTTTGCAAGCCATGGCTGGGCTGGGCTGGGAGACAGAGCTTAGACTATTCCCCTGATCCCTCTGTGTGCTGCCCAAAGTCCCTCCGGCGCTCACCTCGCCTGCCCACCACTGCCCCAGCCACCCACCGCCCCCTTTTGTTGTAAATACTGGTATAAATATTATAATTTGGTTTAATATTTAATATAGTCAGGTTAAATAAGCATTCCCAGCCCCATAAATAATCATTAACGGAGGGTTCTAATTGTGCTGTTGGGATCTGGCTTCATGACTTATTTAGCGGGCAGACGCTTTTCCCCTCTGCGCTCCCCACACACCGTAAATTAACCTGCAGCTCAGCTTCTCAGTGAGAACCTGGTGGGACACGGCACAAGGAGACAGATCCGCTCTGGGATGGCACTGGGATGTGGAGCCAGAGAAACGGCTGAGATGAAGCCAGTGGGGACAGGCAGACTAGAGCAGTTGGAGAAACCTGCAGGAATGTCAAGCAGCCGAGCGAGACCAGACTGTGGGAGAAGATCCATGGACACTGGGGTGTCTTTGGCTCTGGACACGCATGTGCAGGGTGAGCCCTGGAGCAGAGGTAGGTGATCCATGGGTGATGGGCTGCCCAGCATGGGGTCCCCACTCACCCTCGCTGCTCCCAGGCTGCATCAGCACAAGGACACAAAACACGTCCAAGCAAGCAGAGGGCAGGGAAAGCTTTTATCCTGACCAGAAACGTACTGTGAAATTGATTGGAAACAATAGCACAAAAAGAAACAAACCCCAAAGCACCAAACCCAGCGCATGGGGAATTGGCCAGGGGCGAGCGTTCTGAAAGCGTCGCACGGAGACACGGGGACAAGCAAAGCGCAGGAAAACCTCTGTGTGTCTTCCCCTCGAGGGATGTGCTTATGCAGTGCTGCAAAGAAAGGTCTGGGTTTTCTTTCTGTAGCTTAATTTCATCTTGAAATGAAAAACTACAAAAGTAAATGGAAAGATCCCCTGTCTGCTGAACCCAGCTGCAGCCACCGGGCTGGATCCGCGGGTGCCATCTGCTCCGTGCCTGGAGCAGCTCTGCGTGCCCAGCTCCAGTGGACACACTGTGCACTCCAGGAGGAGCGGGGATGCCAGCCCAAAGGAAGCCTGCACATGTCCTGCTCCCCAGACGCCCTGGGGTGCTCCTGCTCCTGTTGGCCCACCCAGGGCCACCCTGCTGATGCCATCAAGATGGTCATACTCAGGGTCTGTCCCCAAACAGTGTCCCACACCCTCCAGCTGGGAAACATAGAGGGACCCTCAGGAGGTTTCCCATCCCACTGAGAAATGCAGCAGAGGGGATGCACAGGACCCAGAGGTGACAGCCTCTGGCACGTTTGCCCCAGGCCCTGTTCATCCTGAGACATGGGGACCCCAAACACTACCACCCCTGACTCTGGGCTGCAGCTCCATGGAAAACGGCCTATTTTATCTTTATTTGTCAGGATTTATATAAAAAGGAGATAGTTCAGCTCTAAATGTAATGAGTTGGAAGAACAGCCCTCCAGTGGCTTCCTCAGCTAACACAGCATCAATAGCATCGATTGCTAAAATTAACTGATAAGCTTGGCCTGGCGTGGCAGGGGAGCGCTCTTCCCTGCTCCGGGTCACCAAACCACCCCAGCAATGGGTACTCAAACCACCCCCTCTACCCTGCCCATGGCCAGCATGGGGCTGGCCTCCAAAGAGGCACAGGGACACGTCTCTGTGTCCTCAAGAGGAGAGAAGGTGAGAGCTGCCAGTCTGCAAGGATACCCAGAGATCACCTGGACAGGTAACAACAGCACAGCACTCTGTCCTGCTGTCATTACTGACCTTCCCAGGATGGGAACAAAAACCCAAGAGAGAAGAAAACGATCAAACATGAGTCTGCAGTTAGGGAGGGAGAGTTATTCAGCCTGTTGGAAATGAGTCTGACTTAACAGAGAAGAAATAAAGTATTTTAAAATTAACGATACAAATGGTAGCCCCATCGCAGGGATATTAAACTCTGCTGTTATTTGATGACCTTCCGCAGAGCTCTCTCCCTCCCCGTCCCTGGAGCACGGTGAGCACAGACACCACTGGGATGGCACCACCTGGGCCAGTGACAGCCCACCTGGCACAAATCCCCTCCCTTGCTGCTGGAATGCTTTGCCGACCAGCCACCCAAGCGTGCGTGGTGCCAGGCAGCAGCTCTGTGGATCAGCGGCCACCCAGGCACCCACCAGTGCTCCCTAGGGAAGCTGCCGCTCCAGAGAACAGGAACCCTCTCCTCACAGCCTGCCTGGCACAGGTAGGGACCGTGGGGCCCCTCGGGCACATGTCCCCTTGGCCAGGCAAGCAGAGGGCACTGGGCACAACCTGGCTGGTTCTGTGGTGGAACAGCATCACCTGATCCCTCCAGCACTGAAAACAGCCTCACAGAACCCATCTGGGAGCAGAGAAACACACACCGTTCCTGTAAAAGTGATTTCAAAGCCCCAAAGACTCATCCTGATGCTGGCAGAGACTCTGCTGGAACCTGACACTGGAAACAGGATGAGTGCATGGAGTGTGGTGCTCCACAATGGAGGTCACTGCAGCAAGCAACCGGTGGCTCTGCTGCCCCACGGTGAGGGTCACAGTGAGCCTGCTCCTGCACTCCCCCTGCCCCAGTAAAACCATTCCCGAGCCATTCCACCGGAGCTGGAGCGATGTGTGGCTACACCGAGCACGTGTACCCACGTGTGATGGGCAGGAGCGCACATGCACGGACAAGGCAGTGTTACGGCACAGCAGAGCAGTTATTTGTAAATAATCCTTAATTAATGAGATTCGCAGGCCTGGATGGCTCAGTGGATTCCAGGCAGGGACGACAGCAATCTCCATTCTTCCACTTCTCAATTACGGCTTCGGGGAGGGAAGCAGGAACTGGCCAGGGTGAATTAGAGGGACTTTTGTCACGTTTAATATCACTTCATTTTGCAGACTGCTGACGCAGCGGGATTTCACAGCTCAGAATTTACGGTTCTTTTGAGAGACATGCACAAAAAAAGGGGAAAAAAATACCATGCCATCAGCATAAAACCATCAACTCTGCTGGGAAGGAGCTGGGGTCTGGGGGGACCCCTCAGGGACCCCACAGGGAGCAGAGCTCAGCAGGGCTGGAGCCACAGCACCTGGCTCCTCAGCTTCAGGTGAGCACATGGAGGGGTCCTGGGAGACCCAGAAGTGCCCTTGGCTGGGGTGCCCATGTCCCCAGGTCCCTGCCCACTGTGCTCCCACCCACGGCTCCTGAGGAGCAGCTGTGCTGGCAGTGCCAGGGCCGGTGTTACACAGTGTTATTCAGCCCCGAGGGGGTTTTATGCAAAATGACACACAATATAAATGACTGTTGTAAACAGAGAGTTTAATAAAGGGCTGTGTGCGAATTTTACAGCCTCCCCAAGGATAATTAAAATTATTTATCTACTTACCTAGCTCGCCGCTGGAGCAGTCTATTAATTATTATCTATTACACAGGGCCTGCTTTGCATGCTGCTGGAGCACTGCCTGCCACCGGCACCCACGCGGACGCACTGCAGCACCGGGTGGGCTGCGGGCCGTGCCACCGCAATCCTGGCTGTTCCCAGAGCGCTCCAGGCCCCTCACAAACCCTCCGGGAGCACGAGGTGCTCATGAGCTGGTGTTTCTCCCCCAGCTTGTGGCAAGGGAGACCCTGCTTGGTTTTATGAAGCAGCAGCTCCCCGGTGCCAGGAACAGAGCAGAATGCCAGGCATAGGGTGAGACGATGCTCACTCAGCCTGGCTCCAGCACTGGACAGCCACAGGCACCAGGAATGGTGGAGGCAGACGCCACCGGTATTCCGACCGCACAGCGCCTTGAGGGCCAGCAGCCCCCAAGAGCGTGCAGAGGAGCACTGAGGGGCTTTGCAGGTGCCCAAACGGCACGGTGGGCACGTCAGGGGAGGCGGCAGCGCACCGGGCCTGCCCAGTGCCGCAGCAGCCTGGCGCGGTGCTACCTGCTCCTCTCCATCTATTAGCGTGACAGAGCAATCATCGGCGCGGAGGCTCCAGGATCCCCCGGCTCATCTCTGCACATAAAGAGACCTCGGGGGGCTCGCCTGTGCAGATACTTAATGTTGCTTTATTAGCTTAATAAACCCAGCGAGGCCGCCAGAATCTCCGAACCGGCCACAAGCCCTCCCTGTTGCAGGAGAGGCCGGAGTGGGGAGAACTGCCAGGGTGTGGGCTGTCAGCACAGCTCCCACAGCCTGGCTGGCACCAAGAGCCCTTGGTGAGGCACGGCCCCGCAGCCTAAAGGGCCTGGAGCAACTTGTTGAGAGCAGAGGATCCAGCTGCTCCCTGCCACCACGGGCACTGCGAGCTGTCAGCTCCGCCGGCACACCATTAATCACCGCTGCAATTGCTCTCCCTGCCCATCTTGCCCAGTCCCAGCAACGCCCTTGGCAACCCCAGCACCAGTGTGAGTGGGGCTGCTGCGGCACCCAGTGATGTTGCCAGCATCAGCCCTGCTGAGATCCCCTGGACTGCCCCCAGGACATGCTGCGACAGGCTGTCCAGCACCACCTGCAGTCCCCGGGGATGTGTTGGGACAGGCTGTGTCCCTGGGCATGGTGCAGCCAGTGGGACCTTCCCTCTCGGCTGACCAAGCTCCAGCAGGTCAAAGTCCTGGTACCAAGGTCCTGGCCAGTGGCACAGGGCAGGGTGGCCCTGGAGGCTGGTGGCAGCTCAGAAGAGAAGCCTGTTGTCCTCTAGCAGCTGCCAAGGCACAAGGGCTGTAGTAGCTGCATGAGAGTGGCTCTGCCATTAGGAACTGGAGCCCCTCAGCAGCCTGCTGGGACATTTTCATCTCCTGGGGTGGCTCCTCTCCCTCAGCCCTGCAGGTCCCAGCTCATGGCCGCATCAGCTTCTCTTTGATCCCACACAGTTACACTTCCAGTCTCATAATCTAATAAAAGCCGCATGATCAAATTCCAGGTCACGACTCAAGGAAAGAGACCCCTCCACGCCGAGAGCTCCAACCCAATTACAGCGTGCCCGGTGCTCCTGGCAGCCGCCTGCCATGCACTGGCCTCGGAGGCCCCGGCGCAATAAGCAAGATGCAAAAATGTTAATGGAGGCGTTTAAAGGCCGTGCTGAGGGATTCTGGTCAATATGGGCACTCGGCAAGGTGGGGGCTGCTGCTCGTGCTCAGCTGCCAGCAGCACCGAAAAGGCAGCTCTCAGCTCTGCATCCATCTAGGATGGGCTTCTGGGGAAAAAGCTCAGTGTCTCCTTCTAAAACCCCTGAGAGAGGAGGGAGATGAGGAGGGGAGCAAAGGGCCAGACTGCTGGGGTCCTTGGCCCCAAGTCTGCTCTTCTGTCCACTCTCAGGACTGCCGGTGCCCAGATGAATCTCCCCCTGGGAGAGAGTTTGGTGACAGCCACCACACAAGGGGTGAGGTCCTGGGCAGAGGTAACCACAGCGAACTGAGAGAGAGACGTAGCCATCTGCATCCCCCAGTGCAGACACGCACGTTCCAGATGTTAAATACCAAATAAAATCACCCTAACTGAGCTGGGATCAAATCCAGACGTTTACCATCAGGGCTGGGTATCACCAGCTCCCTGCGATGCGGCCACCAGGACTGATTCATTGATGCAAATCCCCTGCGGGGAGGGGGCAGAGCTTGGATGGCACACTGGAAGGGATGGGGACAAGGACAGTATCACAGGGACAGGCGGAGCCTGGGGCAGGAAGGAGCCCAGAACTAGGGACAGAGACCTGCCAGGCAAGGCAGCCTGGGCTCGTGGGGAGGACAAGACCCCAGGAAGCCAGCTGGGGCCCTGCTCTGAGGTGGGCAATTGCAGCAGGTCCCAAATGCTGCCAATGACCCTGCCAACAGAGCAGGCACCAGCCAGGCTGCTGGAGCAACAAAATCAGATTAACCAGGCTCTGCCAGTTCACGACTCAGGAGGGGCCAATTCCTGCCACCCCCAGGCAGAGACCACTGCTCAGGACAGAGCCTGAGCCAGTGGGTTGAGGGCAGTAGGGTAGGAGCCAGGGCTAGCATTGTTCCCAGGCAGAATCAGAAGGCACCACAGCTGGAATCTGCACTGATGCTCCTGCCCCAGCACCAATGCAGGGAGCAGAGCAGGGCAACAGCCTTTGGAAATCCCCCCCACGTCCCCACCTCACCGGGGGTCATCCTGCACTTGCCAGCACCAGGGCAAGCAGGGCTCATTCCCCCGCCCTGCCGCCGTCCCCTCTGTGCCTGCTGCAGCCCCAGCCGCCGCGATATTTACTGCTGGTTCCCCTGAGCCGCGGTGGCGGGGGCTGCTCGCGCCCCATTACGGAGGGAGCTCGTGCCGCAGTTCCGCGGAGCTTGCAGAAACAGCAGCCTCGGAGGACAAACCCACCCCGGCGCGGCCGCGCTCGCTCGGGATGATGGACGATTATGGACCATCTGCACTTCCAGGAGGGGATGGATTTATGGGCGGCACAGACAGCTCACAGAGTGTCCATTACTATAACTCACTGGCCTCTCCAGAGCTGCGGTGATCGGCCCCTCCGCCGCTGCCGCGGGGAAGTCCAGGTTAAGCGCTGGCAGGGAGGAAAATCAATTATGTTTTCTTGATACAGCGCTGGCAGCGGGAAGGCGGCAGCCAGGGGCCCCCAGGCAGTGCAGGGAGGGGGGCTCTGCTGGCACAGCACAGCATCAAGGACCCGGGCCTGAGCACACTGATCTTGCCGGGCCCCTCCAGCGCTGTCAGGGAGCGGCTGGGGAGGCAGGGTCCCACGGAGGGAGGCATGCTCCACTCCTGTTCCCGGTGACCACGAGGCCCAGAGCACATGGTCAGGTCCTGCAGCCCTTTGGTGACCCAGCCCCAGCAAGGAGGATGCAGCCATGGTACCTGAGCATAGAAGCACGTGCTCCCTCCATGCCCAATGCCCACCTGGGCACGAGCCTGGCACACTGAGCTGCAGCTCAGAAGGAAAAAACCCCTGCAAAACCTGTATCCAACAAGAAAAGCGATTTCCCAAGCTGGTTTCTGCATCTGCAGAGCAACGCTCCACCAGGAGCCAGGGAGAGAGGTGGGTATTTCCATCCTGGCTACGCTGCCCGTGAGCAACACCGTTCCCCAACATCCACCCAGGTTCACTCCAACAGCCCCAGCCCTCTCCTCGCTGCCCAGGGCCCATCCCAGCAGCTAGGAATGGCACAGCAGCTCCCACTGTGTTCCCCCGTCCTGGCACCCACCACTTCCACTGGGAAGACGTCACTATCAGCAGGACCAAGCACTGGCCAGTGTGTCCCAGGAGAGAGTGGGTAGAAGGAGGCAGCAGATGGGACCTCTGAGCATGGAGAGCAGAGATACATGTTGAATAACAGCGGTGAATTCCCCGGAGCTCTGGTGTTTTTAATGCTGGATTAGGCTGTCAGGCAGCAATTAAATGGGGTAATAAAAAGCTAAGTGCTCGTATTTCAAGGTTCCTGCCTGCCACGCAGCAGGGAGGATTGGGGCAGGGGGCTGCTCTGCTCCCCACAGAGTCCCGCCTAGGGTTTCCAAGGAACAGTGGAGGAACTTTTCAAAGGAGATTTGCACAGTTTACACAGGATCTGCCAGACATGGGATTATGGGGTATAAACCTGTGCAAACCTTGTCCTGCAGCCTCCAGCCACGGGGCTTTGAACTCAGTGCTCCTCATGCTGTCTGGGGCTGCTCTTTGGAGACATGGGGGAACCCAGGACACAAGGGGATCACTGCTAAGCTGCAGGCAGTGTGATGGGGAGGAAGGGTTTCCCCCTGAAGCATTGCTGCTCTGATCCCCAGATGTGCTCCTGGGCACCCTAACAGGCATCACTGGGCACCTCCTGATCCAACACTGCCACAGGCCTGAGCACCCACACAAGGCTGGGGAAGGGAAGAGACCCTTAAACACCATTCCAAACATGGAAACATCTCCAAAGACACTTTCCTATCACAGCTTCATAATTTGTCTCCTGTTCTCAAAACCAATATATTTAAGAGGTGTTTTGTGCTGAGAAACACAACAGCAGGAGATGTCCCTGTGACACCAGTGGCAACCCCAGTTCCTCTCTTCATGCCTGCACTTCCCCAGTGCCCCCAGCATGGCCAGGGCTGCAGGGCTCAGCCCACCTCTGCTTTCCAGGCCCTCAGGCCACAGTCACGAGGACAACTTGGTCACTCTGCTGCTGGCGCCAGTGGTGAACTCCCGGCAACCCACAGCCAGAGAAACAATGGTGAGGAAACACAGGGCACATGAGGGACTTGCCCGCAGTAACACCCAGCTCAGCCCCGAGCCTCAGCACCTGAGGAACTGCAAAATAACCTGAGCCTTTCAGGGCCAGAGACTCTAGGAACCCTGCAGGGGACATGCCAAATACCCATGGCCACCTCACAGCCAGGAAATGCACTCCAAGCACAGACCATGGCAGCCAGGCTCCTGATTTGAAGGTGTCCCAGGCAGGGTTCGGGGCTTCCAGCAGCCCCTGACCCCTTCCCTCTGCCCCAGGCAGGGTCTGCCAAGACAGCCCCAGCACTGAGATGCTCCAAGTCTGCCTGCAATGCCTCTCCCATGGGATGTGTGGCCGGGAGCAGGGCCAGCTCGGCCCATCCCACCTCCCCTCTCTCCCAAGACGCAGAAGCATCCCCAGAGGTGCTTCCCCTTCCCACCCCATCACGTCGGATCTGATGCAATGAACCCCTGCGCTTTTCTAACCTCGTTGAGCAGCTCCTGGTTGGGGCCCGGCTTTATCAGTTTTTATCCCGTGTAATATTCATCACGCTGGTTTATTTATGGGCCCCCTCTTTGGGAAGGTATTTTTCAGGCCTGGTGAATAAAACATAAGGCTGTGCGGGTTGTCAGAGGGAATGCGGCTCCTCTGATGTCAGCCTGACTAACGGCCTTTAGTTTTCTCCAACGACTGCACTTTGAGAGAAATTTATTTGTATTTGGGTTCCCGTTGGTCGGTGAGATGTGAATTCTTTTCCCTTCAGAATAAATGAGGCTTCAGCTCCACAGCAAGGGGTGGGAGTGGGACGATCAGGTACAGACCCTTGGCCCTGGGGACAGCACAGGAGCAGGACCCCAGAGCAGGTGGCCTCTCCGGGACACCTCCAGCAGCCGTCCCCCGGCTGGGAGAGCGGGACAGGCTGGGCAAGGCTGAAGCAGCCAGTTCGGCTCTTAGCACTGCCCCTGCCATGGGGACAGTCCCCCGTCTGGACCCCAGATCCCTTCCCTATGGCACCTCTGCACACAGGACTTCCCTCCTTTGGGGACCCTCCTCCCCTGAGCTCTGCACTGCCCAGGCTCAATGCGAACAAACATCAAACAGCGCCATTAGCGCCTTTACTGCAGCAGCATCTCTGTCCTGGAGTTTGGAAGCACACATTCCCTCTCCTCGCAGGGATACCCCTTGGCCTCCCTCCCTCCAGGGGCTCTCTGCCCTCCCAGGGCTCTCCAAAAACCAGTACCCACCAGGCAGGAGCTCCACGTCCCTGGTGCTGCCAGAGCCAGGCAGGACACACAGGGAAAGGCTCCTGCCTTGGTCATGTGTTCAGAAAAACGGGTTTGCCATTTGAGAAGATGATTCCCTGGATGGAACTGATCCCCTGCTGTGAGCAGGGACCAAAGGCACACACCTGTGGAGCAGGTAAACCCCTCCCTATCAGCCACCACGACCTCCCCATGCTCGGGCGATGCCCTGAGCTCACGAAGCTGCGTGTCCTGGCAGGACGGAGCAGGGCTGGGTCCTGCCACGATGTGTGCTCTGTGCTGACAGCTCTGTAGGTAAGGAGCAGGATAAGGACGCCCGAGAAGCTGCCTTCTCACACCAGCAACAAGAGAAGGAAGTGAAGGGAGGCAGAATCCCCTTCTGCAGCAGAGACCATCGCAAACAAACCCCTTCACAGCAAACACCAGCCACAGGCTGCAGCCTCTGCCACCGCCAGGCATCCCCCTACCTGCAGGACCTCCCACCCACGCTATGGTGGAGCCTTGTCCATTGCCCAACCCCCGGTACCCAATCCCAGGTGCCGTGCCACCCCCGCAGTGCAGGGACCCGCAGACACGGCGGTGGGCACCCACAGCCCTGCACGCTGACAGCACTGACAGCAGCTGCTCCTGGAGGCCAGTACCACCGCCCGCCAGCACAGCCCCACACAGCGTCGCCGCACAGTGGGGCAAACCCTTCCCTGAGCCGGCTAAGGGATTCCTGGCCATGACCCAAAACTCCTATTAACAAATCAAACCATAAAAACCTACAGCCACAGCCAGGAGATTTCCCTCCATCAGCTGCTAATTTATGGGGTTACTGGTGTCAGCGGTTTGAAAGCAGCAAAATCCCATCAAAGAGTTGCCCCAGCTCAGTGCTGGGCGCTTGAAAACAATCACAAACACGCATCTGAGGAGGCTGCTTGGGATGCAATTCCTTGATGTTTAATTATTAATATTCCAGGCAAACAAGTTAAATTCTACTGAAGAGAAGGAGAAGCTAGAGTTTCAAGTGAGCCGAAGGAGCATCATACATCATCCCGGGAAGTGTCTGGCAGGAGCCCCACTGGAGCCGCTTGTGCTGACAAGGAAGAGAGGAATCTCAGCAGGGAGCAGAGGGGACCGGCAGCACACGATGCCCCTGAGACACAGAAAGACTGTGGAGTGGTTTCCAAAGCTTTGCAGCTTTCTGCTCCCTGGACAGACCGGGAGCAGGCACGGGACGAGCACAGCGGCTCCATCCATCACAGCACTGCCTGTGGCTCTGACCTCCCGGCTGGTCCCAGCCGTGGCTCTCCCGCACCGCTGTGCTCCACCATCAGCACCGCGCCGCATCCACGCGCTGACTGCCCTGTCAGTGCACCTCTCCGACCCTGACTGATGCGCCTCATCGCCCTCAGTGCCAGATAACATGCTCTTAACACACACGTTTCTTACCCCATAATATTTGGGGACATCCCACGGGCCTTCCAGACCCCACCTGTCCCCTCAGCAACCCCAAGCTGTACACGTGGGATCCTGGGGCTCAGCGTGACACAAAGCCAGTGCTTGGTGCCCAAATGCAGAGCATTGGTTGATGCCCAGAGGCCCTGGTGCAGCACCCCCTGTCTGTACTGATTCTGGGGCCAAAGCAATGCTTTCCTACTTTTGTCCAGCTTCCAATTTCTTTTCCAATGTGCAGCACAGTGCAGAGAGAGGACGACAGACAGCTCTGTCGAGGTGCCTCCTACCTATAAGTGGGGTCACAGGAACTAGTTACAGGGGCCTCCCCGTTCCTGGATCACGCACTCCAGCACTTTTCCCACTCTCCTCTCCCCCTCCTTTCCCTTCTTTGCAGTTTTGTTTTCCCATCCAGCAGAAAGGAGAGCAGCCAAGACTTCTTGCTGCTTCATCTCGATTCAGTCAGTTTTATATCTCACAAATGCATGTGCAGATTTTTCTGCTTCTTTATTTGTTCATTAAGACTCCAATAAAACTGTTATAAAAATGCCCTTTTTTGTTGGTAAATGCAATTTCTGGTTTAATATGCGAGCAGTGCTGACTCTCCTCAGAGACTCCTCGAGCTCTCTGTAAGTGCTGTGGCCGCCCAGCCCGCCGTGTGCTGCAGGCCCAGCGCCGGATCCACCAGCTCCTGGAGCCCAGCAACGCTGGTGGCCACGGCACCTCGTCCAGACCAGCCTCTCCTCCGCTGCCCCCACCCAGAACTCCAAGCCCTGCACAACAGGGCAGAACCGGCTGCTCAGAGAGACTCCCAAGCCCACGCACCCCTATCCAACCTGCAGGACCCCTGGTGTCACCAGCAGCAGCACAGCCTCAGCCGGGAGAACCAGGAGACCGCTGCTGGCACGTGCTGTGGGTGTCAGATCAGGCCAGGACTGAGCTCTGCTGAGACCAACACCGCTCCACAGGGTCACCCAGCAAGGGCTGAGGGGGGTTTCCAGCCAGTGATGATGTGACATGGGAGGTCAGTGTCCAAGGGCCACATCCACCCATGGGGACTCTGCCAATGCCAGGAAAGACGCTGTGATGCATCCTCCTCATCCCCAGGCCGCTACAAGGGTTTATGGATGGTGGTGCCACTGCTCAGCAATTCCCCACCACTTCCACAGCCCCGCTATCCCCTGCCTCTGTGCAGCACACGGCTTTTCGCTCTGATGTTTCCCATATTGAGCATCTGCCTCAGGCTGAAATTTTGAGGGAAGTTTTAGCAAAAGCAGTTCAGACATTTCCGAGAACAAGACGGGGGAAAAATGCTGTTTTGACACATTGAAAAAACCCAAAAGTTCTACAGCCCTGATGCTCAGGAGGCGCCACAGCTCCTGTGGCCAGCAAGCAGCCAGAGAGCAGGACTGGGGGTGTCCCCAGTCCCTGCTCCCCCACTGAGCCCCAGCCCACCCTGGCAGCCACACACAGTGTCCAGCACTTCTCCCTTTCCCCGTGAAGTTCAGGAAAAAGCCAAGAAAAGGCTGAAGCTACAAAGCACCAACCAAGTCCCTGGACAAGGCAGTGAGACACAACCCAGCCCCCCGAACCCCCCTGTGAGAGAGGGCCCAACCCTGCAGCAGGGCAGCCCATC
The DNA here is from genome assembly GCA_036023395.1 of Myiotriccus ornatus. Taxonomy (NCBI): domain Eukaryota; kingdom Metazoa; phylum Chordata; class Aves; order Passeriformes; family Tyrannidae; genus Myiotriccus; species Myiotriccus ornatus. The sequence goes on from JAYRBT010000043.1 coordinate 543,204, forward strand.
ACCCAGGCATCCCTCCTAATACATTTTTACCCGAAGCTGGGCCGTGTGGACAGACCAGGACACGGTCCTTGTGTTCAGTAATACAGGTCAATAGGAACCTACAAGACTCACATGGAACAAGAGAGGGCCTGGCCATCCTACATGGCAAAGTGAAGCTGTTTGAGACTCCAATTCATTAAATGGCTGCAATAACGCTCCATTTCAATGGCACATTTAATTCATACCTAATTCCAGGGGAGCTCTGACAGCAGCCCCATGGCACCCACAGGAAGAACAGACAAATGGGTTGTACTTAGTGCTGAGCCAGTGAGCACCCAGCAACCCCCTCACGGTCACACACGAGGGATGTGTAACAGAAAATACACCTTGTGACACGTATCACTGACATGTTGGGTAGTGCATCCTCGGGAACCAGGGATCAGCGAGGGGTCTACACCTGCACTTCTACCTGCAAAATTCCCAAGCACGAGGAGAACCGGGAGAGCAGGGGGGCATGAAGAGGCACAACACAGCATTGGAATAGGTACCCACTTGGAAAGGAAGAATTTGGGAACTGGCAGCCCAAAACTCCAACTTGTGGAGGACAAACAGCTCCTGTCAGTGCTGCCGCAGCAGCAAAATGCACCCAGGAACCAGCTCGGCATGAACTGCCTCCAACAGCCCCCATTAGCAGGAAAAACAACTTTCTGGTTGCTAATTCTGGTCAACTGAGCTGCACAAAACTCAAGATTTCTTTATGCCGTCATTTTTCACCCTCCCCCCCCCCAAAAATAATAAGAAAATCAAGGAAATGCTGGGCTCTGGTGGCAAATGCCAGTTTTGGAAGGAAGCTGCTTCGGTGGATCAGGTTGTTCTGGTACCGCATCATAATCTATCAAAGTCTGAGTCCCCAGAGCAAGAGAAATCAAAACATCATGAATAAAGTGCAACTTTAAGACTCGGGAATTCTGACAGTGTCAGCCTGAGCCTCCTGCCACGCAGCGCGGTATCGATGCCTTCCCCTAATCAAGTCGATGCTGGCCGAGCTGTGCTGCCGACAGCACATTTGCTCAATTAGAGGAGAACAAATAAGGCAACAAGCCAAGATGGAAGCGGTAAACACTGCACCGAGCTCACGGGGCTCCTGCACCCGCCCTGTGGGCAGCCACGGGCCGCTCCAAGCCTGCTCCCGGCCCGTGCCGGGATGAGGGAGGCCCACCCTGCTCCCCTTCATCTTCCTGCCCTGATGCTGTGGGGATGAGCAGGTACTGCACCCACTGTGGGACCCCACAGCTCCGGGCAAAGATGAAGCCACAGTACATCATCCAGATGTGGCATCAGCTCCACGACCTGCCCCTTGCTGAACGGGGACCACCACTCATGGCGACAGGGATGTAAGTCCACGCAAACGCAGCGCAGGTTTTTGCTGCTGTCCCTCCCAGAAACACCCAAGTCCTGTTTGTGCACAAGCTGCCAGTGCTGTTTTTAAGTGTGGTTCATACAGCACTATGCTCCTCTGGCATTCCCAGCGCCCCGGGTCTCCTCGGGGCCACCCCACTCACAGGCTCAGCACGTCCCCCCAGAGCAGGCAGATTGCTCTGATCCTCCCAACATCTCCAGCGGGCACAGGCTCCCTGACTGCTGCAGGCAGTGGGGAGTTCTGGCCCTCGTGTGGTGCCTCTGGCTCTCGGTTCACACTTTCAAAGGCAATTAGAGCAGCCCAAGACTTGTCAGCTGCAGCAGCCGGGCAGCGCAGGAGGGTCGCGCTGTCACATCTGCTGCTGCCCAATCGCCCACCTCAGCACAGGGGCTGGCAGAGAGCCCCGAGGAGCCGAACGAGAGGGACAAGGCAGATCAATACCCAATTCCCTCGTGCAGCCCTGGGAAGACAGGCTGGGTGCACGGTCTGCAGCCAGAAACATCCTGCAGCCTCACCAGCAGACAAGGATTGCTCAGGCTGCAGCAGTGCAAGCTGGCCAAGCGCCCAGCCCCATCAGGAAGGCACCAAGGAGTGACCAGGGACCCCCCCCAACCTCCTGCTCTGCCCTGAGCACCCTGGAGCTGTTGGAGCAGGGCTCAGCCCTGCCACCTCCCACAGCTGACACCAAGCAGCCCCCAGCAGGTCCCTGTCTTCCCGCTGCCAGCTGGAGCGAAGGGTAGAGGAATCCAAAGGAAAACTCCCTCTCCCAAGAAAGGCAAGCAGAAGAGACAGATGACTCTGGCCAGAAGAGCTCAATGCATGCTGAACTGCATGCAGCCAGTCAACATGGAAAACATCTGGAAATACGAGCACATGTAGCAGAAGCTCCAGCAGGTCAGGGGAGCCAGGCAGATGGCAATGCATGAGTTGGGACAGAGACAAACCAAGGCAAAAGGGATGCCAACAAGCAGTGAGGAGAGAGGCCGTGCACGAGACTAGTCACCTCGCACTCCAGAGTGGGAAACCCGATTTACACCAGCCCTGTGCCTCATCCTCAGCCCATCTCCTCAAGGTAAGACCATCTCTAACAGCCCTCCCACAGGGCCTGAGACCTTCATTGCCCAGGAGCAACCAGCAAAGAGCCACCGCCAGCTCAGAGTTCGTGCCAGGCACCTCTAACAGGCCATCAGCACAGGGATTAAAAACATGGTAAAGTCTGATGTCTCTGAGCTGTGCTCCCTGGGCTGGCAAGTGGAAGAGCGAGGCTGTAATAGAAAATCTCCACACGGCTCCATCCAGTCTAAGCAGCATTAGATCAGTGCAGCCCAAATCCCCTGGTGCCAAGAGCTCCCAGCCTCGGGAGAGGCACAGGCAGGGCGTGCAGGCAGCTTATGGCACCACGGGATTGGTGAACACCACGACCTTCCCTGCCAAGGGCAGGGCCACGGCTGGCACGGTCCTGGCAAGGCTGGTGGGAATCCAGGGAAGGAAAGGTCAGGGCTCAGCTCAGTGGGTGCCCCACACTGAGCCAGTCAATGGCTCTGAGCAGAGCTGGGACCCAGCCCTGCCACCAGCACTACAAAGGCAGAATGGCCTTGGACAGAGCCCAGGCCTGGTGAGGTGCAGCACTGATGAGTCCTGGAGTCCTCGCCCACACCACCACCGCTGCTGGGCTCCCGCTGCCAGGGCGGAACGTCACACAGTGCCGTGGCTGCAGCACACAGACCTCCTGCGAGTCCTCCTAAAGCTCCTTCTCACTACGAGGCCCCTCTGCACCCACCCAAGGAGCCACACAGACATTTTTTCACAGGTTTTAAAGCTCTGTCACATCCCACTGAGCTCCAACTCTCACCACCAGCTCTAAATCCACAACCTTGACTGTGGGATTTCCAGCCAGCCATCACCTCCGCCAGTGAAAGCAGGGATGGATTATGGCACCTCAGCTCGGCAGCATTGATAATCCTCTGCCTTATCAGAGCAGGGGGGAGCTGGCAGGACAGACACTGGAGCTCACAGGGATCCCAATGCCAGTGGTGCTTGGTTGGGAGGGAGTTCCTACCTGGCCAGAGGTGCCGATCCTGTGGCAGAGCTGCTCTCCTGCTGCACCAAATCCAGTGGTCAACAAAGACCCCTTTCCCACCACTGCAGCCCTGCACATCGGGATTTCATCCCTGGGAGATCAGGGCTAGCAGGGCAAGGGGACAGCCCCAGGGAGGCAGTGGACACAGAGCTGCCTCTGCACTGATGCAATTGAATTAAAGCAGTTAAATGGGCAGCGCTAAATGAGAAGCCTTGGCCACGTCAGACCCTCCTTACCCCAGCACTCCCCTCACACCTGTCAGGCACCCACACTCCTTTGTTCCCTTCCCTGCTGCCCCCTGGCTCAGCCCTGTGCTGTCCTGCAGACCCCCTGCCCAAGCCATCCTATTGCTGGGAATGCACAGGGCACTGGCACAGCAGAAGGATTTAATTGCATGTCAAAATTAAATCTCTTTTGATGAAGAACAATTCAACTATGGCTCTGTCTAATCAAATTAACAAAGTCTTTTTTGATTTTCAATTATCTTCTTCGCTGGAACACTTTATCCGCCGCTCCTGCGATGCAGCTGACAAGCCCCGACTAACAATTGAGGTGTTTTGCCGCACTTCAGCAAGGCAGGGTGACCGCAGGGGCCCCTCGCCGCCCCCCCGAGCTGAGCCAGGAGACAACTGCAGCAAACACACAGAGCAAAGTGACAATGGCAGCCCCTTGCTGCAGCACGGCTGGGGACAGAGCAGCTCCTCTCCTCACTGGGATGTTGATGGGACCAGCTCATCCACAGCACCCGCAGTAGCACCACTGTAACACCCCCCCACACCAGCCCAAACCAGGAGCCCAGAGACCTGGGGGACAGCCAGCAGTGAGGCCAGTCCCACCACACCACGCCCCCACAGCAGCAGGGAGAGGGGACCCCAGGGAGCCCACCCCGCACCTTCCTCAGGGGGAAACTCCAGACATAAGCACTCACCACCTTTCCAGCTGCACCCAGCACTGCCTGCCTCCCCAGAACCCGCAGTGCCCCTGTGCTCCCGAGCCCCTGCAGCGTGCCAGCCCTCCTGGCAGGGCTGGAGCCCACCAAGGGGAGCCCTGCAGGATGGAGACCGGCCCCGCATTCCCCTCTGGCCAACTGTCACTCTCTGTGACGCTCAGAGGTTCCTTAAGGAAGAGAATTGACTTGTGTGAAAATATTAACAGAGAGGCTGGTGCACCCATCCCAGGGTGCAGGGGCCTGCATGGCCCTGGCAGGGGAGGCAGCAGTGCCCACAGGGCAGATCACCAGTGCTGAGCACCCAGAAGGAGCCAGGACCCCACCTGCAGGGGACGAGGAAGGACAGGAGGTACACGAGTCTGCCCGACCAGCGCAGTGGGCAGCATGCCTGGTAGAGGACAAGCAGGTCCTGACAGTCTGCAGGCAGCAGACAAGCACTGAGGCTGTCCTGAGCTGCCCAGTCCCCTCCAGGGACAGAGCCATCCCCTTTCCTTGCTATCCAGGGACAGCTACCTGTTAGGGATGGAGGTCCCTGTGCTCCTGCTCCTGACAAGCCCCAGGGAACTGCAGGAGATTCTAGATAGGACCCAGAACGGTTGGCACTGGGCATTGCCAGCTCATCCCAGCACGGCCACCAGTGGGGCTGCACACCCCACCATTGGCCCTGGAGCTGCTCTGAGCTCCCTGCAGCTGCAGAGACATTAAGCTCTGATGGCAGGACAAAATATATTAAAAGACGCTAATTTAATTAAAAGAACACTAAAATGGTTAAATGAGCAAGGAAGGAGAACACCTCTGTAACCTGGGCACACATACAGGGGGATGCAGCAGGACCTCACGGTGGAGGCACAGGCTGAACTCCAAGCTGCACCAGGACAGGGTTCTAGGGATCCTCTCACCTCTCCATCCTACTGTGGGTGCTCAGCACACCCAGCCAAGCACTCAAGGCTCCTCTCTGGATTATCTGCCAACTTGCAGCCATTCCCAGATAGCACAGGCGGCAGCAGCAGCATCTCCTCCTCACCTTGGTTCCTGCTCCCAAACACAGGCTACAGCATCTCATCCCATTGCAGAGTCTCTGGGGTCAGGAAACTGGTCTTTACTGGTACCTTCTGCTGCATTTGAACTGGGACTGAGCTTGGTCTTCCCCCCACCACAAAGGCTGTGGTGCCTTTTCCTCCTTATTAAGCTGTTTGTAAGGGAAACCTTCTTCATCCCTATCGATCTCTAGATGTGCCCCTGCCCACCTGGAGCTGGCAGCAACCAGCACAGCCCCCTCCTCCCTCCTGCCGGGGGGTCCCTGTGGAGTCCACACTGCACCCCAGATCACGGGGGGAGCCTCCCCGGGAGTCCTGCCCAAGAGGATCTCCCCGCAGCCCCCCGGGGGCCTCGCCCACGGGGGTCTCACCCACGGGGGTCTCACCCACGGGCGGGCGGGCACTGCCCCCTACCGGCCGCCCGGCCCCGCCGCAGGCTCCCGCCGCTCCCGCAGCCCCCAGACCCCCCGGTCCCTCCGGCTCCCCGAAGATGAGACCCCCCGACACAGCCTCCCCTGCCCTGTTACCCCCACGACAAGGTCCCAGGGCAGGGACTGCCGCATGTCGGATAAGCACACACGGGCCACCTGAAACACGGCTCGGAGCGAGTGCACAGGGAGCTCCCGGGACACACAGGAGGGCTGAGCAGGGTCCCGGAGCCCAGCCTGGAACAGTGCAAACACCCCAGGATCCCCAGAGAGCTGCTCTGACTGCCCAGCTGAGCAGATGGAGCAGCACCTGGAGCCAGCCCCACCCTGCAGCACAGAGCCATATTGCAGCTCCAACCAGGCCAACACCACGGAGTTGCAGGGCTCCACGTACCCCCACGGTGACCTGGCCTGGTGGGATGGGAATAGCAGCCCCCACTCACTCCTCCAGCCCCCGGCTACGGCAGGCAGAGGGGCTGGAGGAATGTGTGCGTGCTACTCCTCCCAAACACCAACTGCTCCCAAATGAGCATCTGACTCCCTCTTCATGGATAAAGGGATCGGCTCCCATTCCCAGCTCTCTCCACTTCCAATCCCTTTTGTGCATTTTCCAAAGAGGGGTTGATCACATCCTGGCAGATGCTGGGAGCAGACGCCTAATGGAGGCCATCTGCCACATTTCACAGGGAAAATTATTCAAACTCACTAGGACTTTAATTTAATCAGCTGGCACTGAAGTGGGCACCGGGCATTCACGGGAGCAGGTGTGAGCACCGGCCGGCAAAGAGTCACCCCCAGTCACTGCGCCGAGAATGGGACCTCAGAATGCTGTGTGGCCACTGGCACCTCACCGTCAACAAAGGCACAACACTCACCAGCCTCAACCTACAGAGGAGCTCCTCCCTTGGGAAAGCTCCTCAAGTAGCCCCAGCATTTGGGAACTGCAGCATGGAGGAAAATTCATGGCAGGTGACACCAGAGCAGATGGGCCATTGGTCACCAGTAAGGAATCTGCCGGCAGGCATGTCCATCCCCATCCCTGTAGACCTGGAGTGCTGCTGAGCCACGGCCGAGCTGTGCAGAGGAAAAGGGCAGGAGGAGCCGTCCCTGGGAACATGGCAGCGTCATTCAGAGCGGCTGCTGGACCTCACCCAGCCCCCTCCCACCTGGATGAGACCGTCCCACCCTCGCTCCCCCAAAGACTTCCCATATGCGAAGTGACAGATCGATTTACTGCAAAGAGGGGAAGTGCCAGCCTGGCACTGGGAAAAAGGGACAGGAGGAATGGTGCTGTCTGTGCTGCGTCCTCTGAAATCTCTGCCTTACCCCAAGGTGAGGCAGCTTCCCGTGCCCAGTGGCTCCCGGCGCGCACGGGAACCCCCAAAGATAAACACGTGCCTGTCAAAGAGAGGAGGCAAAGGGAGCCTGGCCACTGCTCCAGACATCTGCAGAGATCTGGGATCTCTCCAAGCAGGTGGTGTGTCTTCATTGCCTCTGTCACAAGCCATAGAGGACGTGCAGGAGCATCTGACCATGGCAACCCCCACGCACCTGGCACAGTGAGCCCCTGCCAGGGACTGAAGGGGAAATGGCCCAAGTGCCACATGGCCCAGGAAGGGAGACAGGGCCAGAGGTCCTGGAAAAAGGTCACTGAAGTCCTCATCTGATCACCGTGAACAGAACCCACCTGCACTCGATGAAGGACAAAGCCTCCAGCAACCCCAGGCAAGCTGATTAAGAGCAAAATTCTTCCTGAGCCCAAATCCAGGGGCACATTTACATCCAAGCCACTAATTCTGTCACATCATGCAAATACAAGGCAGTTCCACTTTCTCACCTGTCAGATCACTTCCTCCTTAGTATTACAGTGTGTCCAGACTCAACCACTAAAACACTTTCATCAAACCTGAGCTCCACAGTGCTGGCCCCACACAGCCACTGCAAGACCCATGGGTGCCCCCGGCCCAGCTCGTGCCACATCCCTTCCACTGCCTTCTATGGTCACTCCAACTGGCCATGGACCCCCCAAGGCAGCGGGAAGGAGCAAACACAAGTTCTCTCATCCTTGGGAAACCACTGACCTGTCTGCTCAGGACCTTTCCAAAGGGCTGTGGCCCAGCTTAGCTGGAAAATCCATGGAGCCCAAACGAAACTGAGCAGCAAGGGAAGGGGATAACTTGGCAGCTGCTCACATTTACTTTGCACCTTCTTTGCCAGTATGGAAGGAAACAAACGACCTGTGAAGGGAACTGAGCATGGTGATTCATTACCCTCGATGCGTGATGATGGCTTAATTATTTTCTAACTGGGGAGAAACACTTTCTGACAGCAGGTGCAAATTAATTCTCCACTGTTTTTAGGAGTGATCGGCCCAGGACAAGTAGAAAACTGGGAAACCTAATTAAATTGGGAGCTAGGTGGAATAAGTGGAGCAGGGAGTTTGTTTGCATGGTGCTGATGGGTACTAACAATCACTGGGAAAGGCACAGGGCTCCCAGCAGGAAACTGGGGCTGTCTCTGGAGCTCCTTGCACCGGGACAGGCTTTAACAGTTTTGGGCAGGAGATGTCACTGCACATGCTACTAACTGTTCAAGGATGGGGAAAACCAGGGCTGTTCCCAGGGAGAGGCACTGATAGACGGGGAGAACCAGGGCTGTCCCACTCCGCAGGTGCTGAGCAGAGGAGATGGTGTTCACAGGCTGCCCGCCAGATGTGCAGCACTGGGGCTCTCCACGTCCTTCCAGGCTTCGCATCCCTCGGGGGCCACAGGACACCCAGTTACTGAGCCACCAGCACCCACTGGGCAGGAGAGCGAGCAGGAAGCCTGTGCCACTCCTGTGCAGCCAGAGCAGGGGCAGTTAACATCCCTGGAGAAGCCAGTGCCCACCCTCCCAGATCCAAGGGGAGCCAACACGGCCCTGCCAGCCCTGCTCCAGCCCTGGCACACGGTGCCACCACTGCCAGCTCCTGCACCGAGGTGTGGAAAATAACCAACACCTGAAGGGTTTTGCCACCGGGGGGAGCAGCCAGGGCTGATCCCGAGCTCGACAATCAGGGAAGAAAGAGTTTATGTTGAACGGTTGCCATGGAAACACCATTTATACTTTCCTGCAGCTCCAGAAGCGGCTCTCCCAATACAGCCACTGCTCGGCCCCACTGCCCAGCCAGGCTCTCCATCACCCCCTCCCTCCAACTTCAGCCTCCAGGGGCTTGAGCCCCTCTACAATGGCCTCAGGGTGCTGAGCCAGCAGTGGCACCACGAGGCTGTCCCCAGCTGCATCCCAGAGCACCTCCAGGGATTTTATAGGGAATGAGCATCTGAATCCCAGCTTAGATGATACAAAGCTAAAAATGGGGGAGCACAGCAGTATCAGGAGGTTAAGTGGGTATCCTGGTCTCCCTGCAAATCCTCTTGCTGCCTAAGGAGTTTACTCCTGTGCACAGCTCTTGGTCCCACTCATCCCATCTCACCACCTGAGGGTCTCTCCCACCTTCCCCCAAGTCTGAGCCTGCTGGGCTGCTCTGCTAGTCACCCCCCTCCAACACACCCACAGTGCTAGGAAAAAGAACCCTAATTGCTTTTTGTTTCTCTGCTTCTCCCATCATTAAATCCCTTCTTCATCCCTAATAGTTTGGGATTCTGTGAAGGTTAATATGTTTCAGGTTCCACACAAGTACAGCTAATTAACAAACAGTCCCCTCAATTCCCTTTAATGCTACACATGGAATGCAATCGCTGCAATTACCTGCTTCCCAAAGCCATTACAAACCACAGAAAATTAGCTGGAACAGGTGATAAAAACCTTCTTTTATTGGTTCATGAAAGTAGCTGATCTCCAGGCAGCAGCTCTCCACCACGCAGCTGGAAGGGGCCAGCACCCTTTGAGCAACCCAGCTGGGATCACCCTGGATCCCGGTGAGCCCTAAAACACCAGCAGTTTCAGGTTCAACTTCCCTTGGGCACTCAAGCCCAGACTCCCCACCTCAGACCTTGGCACCAAAGCCAACCATGTTCTTCTACTGATGAAAATGAGTCTGTAATTAAAGCAAACCCTCACCAGCTGCTGGGGGGACTCAGGGAAGGGGGCAGAGCTCTAATCCTGAGGGGCACCAGGACACCCTGATGCACAGGGTGAGAGTAGTGCCAAAGCCAGTACTGGCCCAGGGTCCTCAGGACTGGTGTGTTGTCACCATCCTGAAGGAGAGTTGGGACACAATCCCTAGGGACGCACACACGGAGAAACGGGCACAAGGAAAGGGGAAGGATGTTCACATCCACTCCTGGAGGAAGAAGAGGAAGGGAAAGGCCTTATCTGCCTCCTCATCCTCCCAGAGGAAGAGCATCCTCTGCAGACTCCAGGAGGGGTCACAGACAAACTCCCTTCACTCTCCACCTGGGAACTGGGCTATTCCCAGAGGAATCAGAGCACTCGCTTTGGAACTCCTTCATGTCTGCTTTCGGGAGCCCCAGAGGGAGATATCCAGTGCCAGGGAATGCATTGAGCTCCCAGCAAATTGCTCCATTAGCCCTCGTTAAAAACCAGCCCCTCTCGGATGAGGTTCAATTTCCAGCTCCTGGATCTTGTGCCAGAGGGAAGAGCTCTCCAGTACCAGCCTCCCCTCTGCTCCATCACTCACATGCAGCAGTGACACCTGGGGTTGCTCCAGAGCCCACGGCCCTGAGGAAGACCCAGCTGCAGCCCCAGCACCGCACAGGGCTGCTCTGCAGCCCGGCCAGGCAGGTAAAGGCAGCGCAGGTGGAGCAGAGAGCACCGTCCTCCTCTCCCCAGCACTGACATCCCTGTGCAGCAGGACAACCAACACCTCTGAGTTGTTCAGAGCGAACAGATCAGCTCAGCAGACACAAGGGACCCCCGCACCCGGCACAGCCTTCCCAGGCACAGCCCAGGCATCCCCCCACTCTATGGGGCTCGACTCCCAGCTCCCCCCAGCACGGCCACAGCTTTCCCGGGGAGCCGTGCTGCCGCTCAAGCCCAGAGGCAGGCAGGCGTCCACGACCAGCCGGCAGCGTCACCATCCAGCTCCTGGAGGCCGCTGCACGTCTGAGTGTCTCCGGCTGGGCTCCGCCAGCTGTCTGCGTCCCGCGGCCCCTGGAGCTGTGCACGGTCGGATACCAGCAGCCAGGGCACGATGCCCAAGCAGGTGCCCGGCTCCGGGGGTCCTGCTCATCACACCCCCATCCCAGAAGTGCCAGCCAGCCTCTCCACAACCACATCCTCTCTTCTCAGCACTCCTCCCCGAGTGCCAGAGCACCCTCCAGTGATGGGCTTCCCATGCAAGAGCTCCTTATAAATGTAAATTGGGAACAGCCTCGCAGCACAGGAGGAAAATCACTGTAAACAAAATAGCAGTTGCTGTGGAAACCATTAAAAATAGATTCCCCATGCTCCCCCTTTTGTGCCTGGTATTATACAGCTGGGTTCCTTCATTCCGCATTATTATTACTTTTTAATTATGAATAATTTCCTCCCTTCTATAGGAAGATGGAGTAAAAAACAGAACTTTCCAAACGAGGGGCCTTTAGGATATGTTTCGATATGCAAATGAAGGCAAACATGCATTCGGTGGTGTTTACGCCACAGGGTAGAAATCTTTCTGCATTAATCCTTCTCATGCCGTGTTCCCCATTTCCTCCCCTTTCCCCCAGCCAGGAAGGCCAGTGCCCACAATCCCGTAGGCAGCTGGATCCAGGACGAAGGGGAAGGGTAGATGTAGGGTAACACCTCAGCCAGCTGGGCACAGTGCTGCCCTGCCAGCCCTGCTGTGCTGGTCAGAGCCACTGGCATGTTGCCCACAGCCCTCACGCACCACGTGACAGATCTGCTCCACGGCAAGGACCAGCTTTGCCTTCCCAGGAGCGGTTCTCCATGCCCAGAAACACTGAGATCAGCACAACTTGTGCTGCCTCAGCCCGGCTGGGGAGCCCACAAGTGCTGGAGGAGCACTGGGAGCAGACAGACAGGGACACGCTGCCCCATGGGACAGAGCACAGTGAGCCCCCACCTCACCAAGGAGTGACAGAAATCCCACTCAACACCCCTGTCCTGCAGGGCTGCCCTCTGACACAGGATTCATTCTCTGAGCAGGGGAAACATTCAGAATTATTTGGAAAACGGTGGTACCTGGGAAGATGGTCCCACTCCAGAGTCTGACTCAGTGGCTATTTTCAGCCCTCGCCCACGGGAGAGGATGCTCCTGCCCCGGGCGCGCCGTCGGCCGCCAGCGCCCCGCCGGGTGCCAGCTGTGGGCCTGGCGCAGCTGCGCGGCACAGGCGGCGCTGCCCGCGGCCCCCGGAGCGGGCGGAAGGTTCCCGAGCAGGCTGGCCCCGGCCCGCGCCCCGCTGGCTCCGCACAAACTTCCCGCTGCCGCTGAGGAGCAGATGGACGAGCCTGGGAACCCTCCAGCACACACTGAGCCCGCGTCCTGACGGCGTGCTGCCCGTGCCCACGGCCGCTGCTGAGCCCAAAGCACCCAGGGCTGCGGGACAGACAAAACTGCCCGTCCACACTGACCCAGCTCAAGACACAGAGCTGCACAAGCCAACACCGGTGTGCCATGGACACCCCCATCTCATTTCATTCCCCCTGAAGGTGTCCAGGTCTCTGATCTGAGGGGAACATGACTTGCTTTGGCTTTTGGAAAGTTTCTGCTGCCCCATCACACAGCGGGGGTAACAAACACTGAGCAAGCAGCACGGTCTGGCCAAAGGCGTTACCTCATGAGCACAAAAAATAGGCTGGAAAACCCCAAACAGGCCTGGATTTGGAGTTCAGATTTTCACAGTTAAGAAGAGAAAGTTTTCACTGCTTTCCTGCAGATACCAAATGGGGACAGGGACAGAACTGAGCTGAGGGAAAAGGGCAGGGGTCTTGAAGGCAACTTCAGCACCTTGCCACCTCCTTCTAAAAATCCTGAGGGAAAACAAGAGCCTTTCTCCACAGAGACAAGCTCTTCCAATTCCCATTTTAAGCGCTTTAGTGCTCCATGTCTCCTGTGTAACCCAAATTTCAACCTATCCCAAAGTACTGACACTGAATATTACAGCCCAGGGCTGGAAGGGCACTTAGACCCAGCAAGTGCAGCCCTGGGGCACGGGCTAAAGGCTCCAATCCTGTGTTCATCCCATTCAGTGCCTCCCTCCCAGACAGATATCCGGGTTTGATCCAGAGATGTCAAGCAACAGAGAATCCCCTACAGGCCTAAGCTCTTCCAGTGGTTAATTACCTTCCCTGATAAAAATATGCCCTTTGTTTCCAGTCAGAATTTGTCTTGCTGGAGCTTTCAGAGCCTGGATCTTGTTATGTCTTTTCCCTGCTAAATTAGAGCGCTCTGTACCCATATAGATCTCTTGATCACAGCCTAAAACAACCCACGTTGCAAAGCCACCTCTTAAACTTCTCTTGGATGAAAAGTTCAACCTACTTAGGCTCTGCCTCCCACAGCAGAGCAGATTTGCCAGCCCATGAACCATTTCTGTAGTGCTTTCCTGCACATTTCCCATGCCACCAGTGTTTTTCCAGCACAGACCCCAAGCATGGTCCCAGCATCCCAGTGACACTGCTGGCACTCCCACGACACACGCTCCCTTCGTCACCCCCGGCCTTTCACCCCAGCTATTCGTGGGGTACAGCCACAGTCGCCCTAATGCAGAAGGGGGACGCTCAGCATCCTGCCCTGGTGCAGGGGGGAGAGCGGCTGGCTGCCCCCCTCCCCTCCTAGCAGGATGGTCCCCAAACCTCTGTGACAGCCAGCAAGCTGCACCCAGGCCAAAGGGACAGCTGACACAATTGTCACCCCAGCACTGCTTCCTCCAGGCTCAGCGGGTCCGAGTCACAGGTTTGTCACCACCACTCCAGGCAAGGAAATGGCTCATCAGAGAGCAAAGATCCAAGTGCCTTAAAATTCCCCTGGGAGTTTGTCTTAGGGAAGGGGAAGCAGCAACCAGAACTGGGGAGACCCAGGGCAGGTAACCTATCGAGCACCCTGAGCCCAGAGGAACCTGGTGTCCCCCACAGTGATGCCATCCCAGAAGGTCACCAAGCTGTGCCCAGGCTCTGCTCCCCACCCTGCCAGGGAGCTCCATGGCACCCAAACCCACTCAGGCACACTGGGATGGGCCCCTTGCCATGGGGCTGCAGCTGGGAACAGGCAGGATAGCAGGATACCAGGGCAGAACCCTCACCACGGAGCCCTACACCCCAGGAATGGCCCAGCACCAGCTGCACACGAGCACCAGCATCTGCAAACGCACACGTCGAGTTAACAAACCCAGGTAGCCCCCGGGACCGACACAGAGAGAAGATAAACCGGCGGATCCCCACGAATACTCACAGGCTGCTTGGCTCTCTCCTGTCAGTACATCCACCCAGTCAGCACAAACATCCCGTCAGACCAGTCAGCAGAGCGAGGGAGGGAAGGTCTGCGCCGGGGTAATGCCCAGAAACCCCCAAAATCCTCCCCAGCCCCAGACCAGCAGCAGCCTCCCTCTCTGCTGGCACAGGGGGCCAGGGAGCAGCCTGGGGAGCCCCAGCTCTGTGTGCTCCCCGTCAGGCAATGTCCTGCTCCAGCCACAACTGCATCCGTATTTAATTCACAGCAATTACACTCACATTCTGCAAGACAAATACACTTTACAAGCCCTCAGTTAAATGTGGATAATTACGTCTGCCTGTACCAGGGGACAGCCCTGCCCAGGCTCAGGAGGAAGAATCACATCCCGATTCCACTAATGCTGTAAATTAGCAAGGAGCATCCCAATGGCAGCAGAGTAATTACCAGCTCCCACATCCCCCTTCCTGTGGGCTGCTGCTCCTGCACTCCCCATCATCCTCCCGCACAGCACGGGTGTTCCCAGGCATATGCTGCTGTTAATGGGGCTTCTGTCACTTCAGCTGCTGGCAGAGATTATTTTATCTTGGGAACCCTCTCCCAGTGCCAGAGCACAGGCTTTCAGCTCTAAATCATCCACAGGGGAACTCACAGGTGCAGGGGAACACAAGATGGAAGCATCAACTTTTTGGTTGTGCTTTGTGCCACAAAGGCTGCAACGGCAGCAGGAGAGTGGGGGGACCTACAGGACCAGCCCTGGCAGAGCCCAGGGAATGCACCCAAGTCCAGCAGGCACAGAGACGCACTGAGAAACAGAGAGGAAGACGGGACAAAACCATCCAGGAAGGGCAGAGAAGAACATCTAGTCTCCAGCAAGCACTGGGGATTGCTGATGGAGGAGCCTCAAGGCCAGGGACAAGCTCCAGCCTTGCCAGGACACCCAACAGCAAACACCAGCTACACCACATGGTCTGCAAAAGGATGTTTTGCAGACCTGAGCCCTGCTTAACAGGCAGGTAAACTGAGGCAGGCTGCAGCAAAGGAAAAACAAAAAAGCTGTCAAGAGACCAAAACAAGCCCAAAATTCCCTCCACGACCACACTTACCTGTTCCACCTCCTGTCCACGCTACTGCACTCACAGGATGAAAACAGAGCTGCAGAGTCCCCTCCTGCAAACACCCTAAACTCTCCTTGGGGGGCTTTTATAGGGCACAAGCACTGCCCCCGCCCTCCCCAAGCCCTCGTTACTTCAACCGCCTGCAGATGTGCCTGATGAGGGACAAAGTCCTGGGCAGAGAATGAGGCAGTACCAGCACCTGTCAGCACTGTCAGGGATCCTTCTGGGGTCCTAAGCCCCTCTGAAGGTGGCAAATAATGGAGCCAAGAGCTCCCAAACCTGTCCCCAGGCAAGGATGTGCAGGGACCCAGCTGGGCTTGGCATGACCTCAAGCTGTGTTGTGGGGAGTCCCTGCTCCTCTCCCCACCTGCAGCTGCCATGGTAGAATAAAGATAAATAACAACACCAGAATGAAATTGCCTCATTTTTCAAATTGATGTGTCAAAGCCAACATGTGCAATCCAGCCCTGTGCAGTCCTGCAGTGCTACCACCTTCCCACGCTGGGCACAATCATCTCCCACCATTTATCAGCCCCTCTAAACCTCAGAAGGTCCCAGATCAAGCTCTTCTTCTGGTGCAGAGCTCTGTGACCCCTCAGGAGCTCCAAAAGCAGGACCCAGGGGGACAGATTCAGTGTCCCTCACCTGGCTCCTCAGTGTGTCAGACCCACTCAGTGGAGCATCTGCTAAGACACTTCAGACCTGTGTGTGAGCAGGGCTCAGGCTGGGGGGATTGGGGGACACACGGCACTCGACTAAAACAATTGGTTTAACATGGACTGGAAGAGGAGAGCAGCAAGAACAAGGTGAGGGCTGCACGCATCTCCAGCCCACAACCCGCAGGGGAGACGGGACCTGAGGCCACAGCAATGGCAGACTGCAAACCTGGATTTACCCAGCATGGCATGTGCATGCTCCACCTGCGCCACGTTCCTCCTGGCAGCCCACGCCCAGCCTCTGCTGTGGGATGGAGCTGGGAGTGTTCCTGCTCTGGGCAGGATGGCCATGCACCAGGCAGGCAGCACCAGCAGCTCCCAGACACGCTCCACCCCAGCCCCGGAGCACCGTGGGCTCTGCACGGCACTGCCATCGTGTGCCAGAGCGTCACTGACCCTCCCACCCCGCTCACATCCCGAGGAGAGGGGGCACTGCTCCATGGCTGGCATGGCAGGCACGAGCAGACGGAGGCTCAGCATGGCTCCTGCCAGGGAAAGCTCATGCACTTTACCACTGCTGAGCAGCTTCTGTGTTCCTGAAATATCCTCTTCCCCTGGGCAACTTCATATGCGAGTCTTGGGACTTGCCGGAGCATTAAACTGACATCTAGGTCACGGTAAGGAATTGCTCAACGCCTCCAGGAAAAAGGGCTTTCCTTCCACATCCCAGCGCCTCCTTCACCAGCTCAGGAGCGAGCACTTAACAGGGGTGACCACTTCTAGCCAAGAATGAAGGAGGCTGTAGGGGTGGAAAAGGGATTAAAACAATTTCTGAGACCTGGTCTAGAGATAAGCTGCCTTTTCTGGAGTCCTCTCAGCTCTTCACGGTTCCTGGAGCAGCACCTCTGCAGTAAAAGACACTGGCACGATTTAAAACCCAGGGAGCCTGGATGGACACGGGCCAAAACCAGCAAGCAGAGTGTCACCATGTTTAGCCGGGCAGCTGCCGTGCCTGAGAACCACAGGTGATTCGTCCTGCCTGGTGATACCCACGACCTTGGTGGCAAACAGCAGCCCCGGCCAAGTGAGCCCCAGCCCTGCCTGCAACTCCTGGAGTCTCCACGGCAGTCCCTGGGTGCCATGTTCATCACAGGGGGCCTGGGAGGAGCACGGAGGAGGGATGCATCCTGCTCCAGTGGCATGGACCACATAGCCCATGGCAGGGCCAAGGGAGCCTGGAGCGGCCACGGTCCCTGTGTTTCTCAGGAGCAAGCACCCAGCCACCAGCAGCCTCGTGGCACAGTCTGACCCCCAGGGGGATGCCTTGGCCCTCGTGGACCTGCAGCCTCCATGGTGCCCACACCACAGCCTGAAAGCCAATTAAACAAATGCTGCTTGCTGGGAAGGACAGTTGGGGGACTGGAGAGCCCTGGGCTCCTGTGAGCAGTGGCTGCTGCTACCCTCCACCCCTGTGGCACCGGGACAGGGTTATCCTGGCACAGCAGTGAGGAAAGAGACCCTCCCCTCTTCTTTAACACCATTGCACACACTTCCCTCCCCCGGAACAGGGATGAGGAGGCAGGAGTTTGCCTGATGAAGTGTTCCAGTGGTTGCACAGCAGGAGTGGGCCGTGGTAGACCATGGGAATAAGCCAGGGAAAGGGGGAGATGAGCAATTGGCAGCAGGTGGCTGTACCTCCCAGTGCTGATGGGGCCTAGGTGGGCTGGCTGGGTTTTGGGGGGCAAGCAGCAGAGAGAGGAGGGTGATAACAAGAGCCATGAGTGGTGCCAGATCCTGCACCCCAGCTGACCCAGAGGCCTCCGTGTCAGGGAGACAAAGTGGGACTGCTCAAGCACATCATTGATTTTTAATTAAAGCAAGTAATACTCTGGGAATCCAGCATTCAGCCCCTTTGCTCTCCCCTGGTCGCCCCATCTGCCTCAGCTCACTCACCCGATGGCTCTGCCCCAGAGCTGGGACCCCAGGGTCACGCTGGGACCCTCACACTGAACACTGGCAGCAGCACCAGAGCTGGGAAATGGGCAGATGTGGGACACCCAGGCTGCGGGATGGACAGGGGACAGACCGGGACGGGGATCTGTGGGACAGAGGGCTGGCCCTGCTCTCCCGGGGAAAGCTCGGTGTAGGCGGTGCCTGTCCCTCTCCCTGGCGTGTCACGATGATGGAGTGCCGGATGCAGGCACTGTAATGGTTTCATCAACTTAGCTACTTTTTATGAGAAATTTGTTGCAATCCTTTCCCCAGCTGCTCTCACCTTAACAGATGCCAGACCTGAAAGAATAATAATCCTGGCAGGAACCCTTGAACCAGAGTGAGCAGCATCCCATGGGGAGGGCAAGAGTGGGCAGAAAATTCATTTTTGCAGGAGCTCAGGTCCCCTCAGAGCTGCCCCAGCCTGATGCTGCTCAGGCTGTAAGAGTCACTAGTGCCCTCCTCTTCCTTCCTTGAGGAAACCTGCTCTGTGCAGATCTGCTGCCATGCTGGTAAAACTCTGGAGAGGAGCCCCTCAGCCCCAGCCCATCCATCCTACCTCCATCCAGACTCCATCTGGACTCCATCCAGACTCCTGCCTGCTGCACTGACCACCCACCCAGTGAGCACCTAAAATCTACGTCCTCCCCTGACACAATTCCTGCACCTATTCCTGTCCCTGACACCTAAGAAGCTTCATCAATGGAACCAGTGCAGGCAGAGCCAGCTCCAGCAGAACAGACACAGATGTGGGCAGATGTTATCGTGCCCCACATCCTGCTGCTGGATTCCTCTGGCCATTGCCCGGCAAGGCTGGACACGGGCAGCCTGTGCTGTGATCCATCACATCCTCCGTCCCCTGCTCTGGGAGCTCACCTCCTGTCTGTCACCGCCAGTGCTCGGGGGTGGCACAGGCAGGAGGCAGCGGCAGGGTGACACCATCACAGTGCCACCATGGGCTGCACTGCAGCACAGGCGGGTGGGCAGCGGGGACAGCACAGTCCCTTCTGCCACTCCCGGTCTGCAGGCTCCAGGGACACCCCAGACCGAGCCAGGGATCTGATCCCCGTGCCGAGCCCCTGGGCACTGGCAGCAGCTGGAGCAGGTGGAGCCAGTGGGATGGGCAGCAGAGACATCTGGGGTGGCTTCCCCTGCACTCGGCAAAGCCCCAGGAGCCGATCTGGGGATTCCCAAGGCTGCGAGTGCCAGACCTGCCCTCGTGCTGCCTTCTCCTGCGAGGAGCTGCTGCTCTGCGATGAGTCATCGCTGGAAGACGAATTCTATTTAAAGGACTTTATTCGCAGAAAATTGAGTTTTAATAACAGGGCATCAAACGAGCAGAAAATACCAAACTTCCAAGTGGAGCGAAGTTTCAGTATGTTAATTTATACAGCACAGTCACCCCTTGGAGGAATAACAACCATGCAGAGAGCTCCTCTCCCTGACAGTGCAGCAAAGGGAGCCCTGTCCTGCTCCCCAGAGCATTTCCCAGCCACAGAGAACAGGAACGGGGATGCCACCCCGGCTGTGACCACTGCGGTTGGCACGGCTGCGAGCGTGGGCTCCCGGCTCGCTGGCCGCCCTGTGCCGCTGCCGCGCTCCCAGGAGCCTTCGGGCTCTGTTTCGCTGCCGGTGGGAGGGCGGGAGGAGACAGCGTGGAGCTTGCTTTAAAAATAGATCAAACCCTCTGCTACGAAGCCATTTTATTAGAGCAGCACAAGCTGCTGGGCTGGTTGACACCTCTGTGAGCACCCGGGGAAGTTTTCCCAGATGAATTTGAAAAGCAAGTGAGGGGAAGAATGACAAAGATGAAGCAGGCTTGTTTTCCAACCAGAAAGCAAGCATGGGGCAGAAGCCTGTCTGCACTCAAGTCCCCTGCCCCATCCCCAGCCCAAATGCCTGTCCCCAGCCCACATCCATGTCCCCAGCCCACACACACCTTCCAGGCATCACCAGGTGCCCTGGGGCCAAAGCTGCATCTCTCACATGAGGGTGAGGCTTTGGCTAAGCCCGAATCTACCCAATGGCTCCCCTGCACAATGTGGTGACTCCCGTGCCCCCACCTTGCCATGCACTGTGCCCGGCTCTGGACAGGGCCAGCACCTCTTGTGAAGGGCAGAGGGAAGTGCCTCAGGTCTCCTGGAGCTGCAGCAGAGCTGTGGCCGAGCATCACCATCCCCATGAGGCTGCCCAGGACAGGGGTCCCAGGGCTCAGCAGGGCTGGGGGTTCAGCTCAAATCCAGCTCAGTCTCCCTGAGCTGGAGCTGCCAAGGACAGGATTTGTCCCTGCAGGGCTCAGCAGCCCAGCAGCCAGCCCAGGATCCCAGTATTGCCTTTGTGTGCACCACCACTGACTCATGTTCTTAAAAGGAAAACTGGGAAGAGGAGAGGGAAAGAGGAACACGTGAGAGCTCTCCCAAAAGCAGGAAAGCACGTTCCATCTAATTCACCTCTTGTCATTCAATCACCACCTCTCTGGCTTCCACAGCTGGGCAAAGGCCGAGTGCTGGGAAATCCACGGTGGGCCTGGGGCACACTTGGTCCTGCCATGA
>JAYRBT010000043.1:563864-615194 GCA_036023395.1 Myiotriccus ornatus
CTGGCTTCCACAGCTGGGCAAAGGCCGAGTGCTGGGAAATCCACGGTGGGCCTGGGGCACACTTGGTCCTGCCATGAGCTGGGTCCTGTCCTGGGCACTGAGCTGCATCGGAAGACTTCCACCCCCAAGGAGCTGGTTCCCCCTGCAGCAGCTCACGGAGCAGCTGGCAGAGTGCCAGGGTCCTTCCAGAGCAGTGTTAGCGATGCCCAGGGAAGAGCTCATCCCATGTCACGGAAACAGCTCCGTGCCGGTCACAGTGTGGATGAGGGGAAATAAAATCAACCTGGGTGTTGCCTAAAAACTGACAGAGAAATTTGCTTCAGTGCATGGGAGGGATGAGAGGAGAGGGATGAAGGAACAGGGATGAGGAAAGAGGGACGAGGGATGAAGAATGAGGGATGGTAACTCACAGGTGTCCAGACTGCAGGACAGAGCAGAGGAACAGGAAGTGAAGCTACAGACTCCACAGCAGGAGCAAGACTCAAAACATCCTGTGAGTTCAAACCAGAGGAACAAGGAAACCTCCATCCCAGAAACCCCCCAGAACTGGCCCAACACATTGTGTCAAGCTGTGATGGGCCATAGAGCTGGGAAGTACAGCACAGAGACCAGAGGAGTTGGGGTAGGGAGAGATTTCCCCCAGAAACCCCATCATGCAGAACAGGAGCTCAGTGAAAACCAAGGTGGAAATATATGACAAACAGGTAAGATCTGCCCATACCTAATGCAGCTCATGCAACAGTAGGCTGGGAATGCAAGGGGCTGGGGCGGCAGCAGCATCCCAGCGGGATGGGGGTGGGGGCAGGAGGAGGGGTCAGCCCAGAGAGGGTTGGCAGACTCTGAGACCAGAGACACCAAGCAGCACGAAGTCCAAAACACTGAACACCAGGACCACGTGGGAGCATCTGCTCCAACCTGGGAACCACATGGAGACACTTCTTGGCGCATTACTCAGCCATGGGCTGACTCTGAGTCACCAGCTCCGGCATCTGGGAAGAGAGTGAGTGTGAGCATGCAAGTGTGAGTGTGAGTGTGCTCCCAGGCTGCCTGGCACTGGGAGCTCCAGGGAAAGGTGTCTATGTCTGTGTCACCATGCCGTGCTTGGCTTGGATCTGTGCTGTGGGATGACCCTGTCTGGGAAGGTCAAGCTGGGGGAGCAGGGAGAGCTGCCAGGGGATGGGGAGCTGCTCTAGGAGCCAATGGAAGAACAGGACAGAGGAGCTGGTCCAAGCCCAACAAAGACTTCTCTATAAATACACAGGGAATGGGCACTGAGAGGAGCTGGTCAGGTTAAAAGATGATGTTGGCACAAGAATAAATGCATATAAAAGGCTCACATAAAGGGAGGCAGGAGGAAACGGGGAAGGACAGGCACCAGGTGAGGAAAGGGGCTGCTGTGAAACTGCCTGGACAGTGGGACAAGGCTTGGGGCTCTAGGTCTCTTCCTGAAACACACTTTTAAACACCACACAGATGTTTCACTGCTTCCAACCTGAAACTAAAAAGTGATGCCCAAAGCAGCACAGGCCTTGTCCCCATGAGCAGCGACCACCCACTGCAGGGAGCAGGCAGAGGACAGGGGATTGGCCCATGGACATCTGCTGGCCACTACCCTGGAGCCTCTTCCCACTGCATCCCTAGAAAATCAAGTGCTGCTGCTCCCTGCTCTGTGCAGACTGCTTCCCTAACTCTGTGCAGCAATCCAGGCTCCTGATCAGATGGAAAGTCTCCATCCCATAATAAACAGAGCGTACTATTTATAAACCTGAAAACATCTTTATTATTATTATTTTCCCCCAGAAAAAAACCTCATAATAAACCCCCCCTGCACACTGCTGTTAAACACACCCCAGCACGGCCCTGCAGGTCCGTGGCGCTGGTGCCGCTTCCCCAGGCAGTGCCCAGCGGAACAGATGGCAGCGTGGGCGTTAGGTACCAGCCTCCTGGCAATCCGAACATCTGTTACCGTTAGAAAATGCTAATTGCCATCAATCAGGACAGCACCTACCCACATTTACATGCAAGCACAAAAAAATTACGTCTAAATTTCTCCAAGTACAACACTTGCTGCATGTTAAGTAACTGGAGCTGCTCAGATGCTGCGCGGCAGCCTGGCACCAGCACGGTGGGTGACGCGCCACAGCTGAGTGCCCAGCAGCGCCTGGCCCCCCCGGCAGTACCCGTGGCACAAGGGGCAGAGCCCCCCGGGGCTCGTCCCACCCTGCCCCATCCCTGAGGAAGAATCCCCTGTCTGCACCCACCCCCATCTCCTGCCTGGGAGCACTGCCACCAGCGCGGGGCAGCCCGGGAGGACAGTCCCCTGTCACCATCCCTCGGCAGCGGCTGCAGGGTACCTGCATCCTGCCCTCTGCACAACACTCCCACCTCACCAGCACATGGCAGACACAGCGGGAGCCCTTTGCCTCCAACTTGCTCCCTCTGGTGACTCCAGAGCAATCTGGGGTCCTGCACCTTGTCCTGCTGCTCTCAGAGACCCACAAGACTCCCATATGCTCCGCTGCTCCCTTTGCCCTGCCACACGTCACATCCCAGCTTGGAGCAGCCCCCAGGAAGGGGCCAACATCCCGCCCCTCAGAAATTCACCGCAGACCACCTGAGTCTGGCTGGGAACTGCCTGGCCCCAGCTGATCTTGTGGTCTACACAACGTAAACGAGACCCTCTCCATCCCCAGAGAGCACAGAACAGGCAGGAACACAACCAACCCCACCATGGTTCATCAGATCACATCACAGGGCACCGGCCCCAACGCGAGATGGCAATTCCTGTTCAGAAAAAAGCAAAGGCACAAATCCCGGACAGCAAACTCGGACACAAAGTTGAGGCAGAGAAGATCGAAAACAAGAAACCTGGAGCACGCTGATCCCTGAGTCACAGCCCTCTCCGCAGCTGTCCCCGACAACCGCCGGTGTGCGGCCGCGCCCCTCGGCCCTCGATGCCGGGCCCCCTCCTCCCTCGCAGCGGTGCCTGAATGCAAATGATGCTCCTGGAGAGTGCCAAGAGCTCCTTGTTCCTTCCCCAATTTAGGACACCTCATGGTGCTGCAGCCCTCAGGAGCTGGCAGGAGTGTGCAAGGGTGCAAGAGGAGATGAGCCTGTCCAGGATGACTCTTTGATGGCAAAGCCGCACCTTGCAGTGCCCTTTTCTCCTCACCTGGATCTGTTCCCTCAGAACCACAGTCCTGGATCGCAGCTCCAAGAGAAACTTCACATGGCAGAAGACAATCTACCTGCTGCCCTCATGGACACGACCTGGACCTCTAGTGTGTCCCCACACACCATGGCAATGGCAGGAGAGCTCTCCCCACACTTGTCCCCGCTGTGCTGACTGCAGGCACCGCTGCCTTGGCTCCTGGAGAAAACTCAGGTTCTTCTAAAGAAGAGCACAAGGAGAGAGAAGGAGTGATCCTCCTGCCAAAGCCAAGAGCCGGGGTCACAGGCTGGAGGAGCTGTCGGGAGGCTCAGAATAGCCTCGCTGGATACATCACACTCTTCCCACAGCCAAGGGGAGCCAGGGATCGTGGTGCACATTGAACTTCCCTGCAGCCATCACATCAGGGCTGTTGGGCTCTGGCTCCATCCCCTGGCTTACCCCATTCCTCCCAGCCCTGGCTCCCTGACAGGCTCCTGCCAGCACGAGCAGGTTGCGGCACCGCTGCCGCTTCCTGCGGCTCCCATCGTTACTCAGCAGCCGAGGGAACCGCTCAGAGCTGCAAGGTCACTCAAAAACACCATCTGTCCAAGCACCACTCCTCGCCTTGAGGAGAGCAGCAGAGAAAATATCCCAGTGTGCTGAAGGCCATCATCCCCCTCTCCGCTGCCCCGCTGCGTGTCAGCACCTCGCGGTGCTCACTCAGCCTTGGCTCAGCGAGGGGCAAACCACAGCATCAGTGTCTGCCGGGACACCCCAGAGGCTGGGGCAGCCCCTCACACCCTCCACACCATGAGGGCACCCAAGGCTCCAGGAGTTGATGGGGAACCCTCTGAGTGTTTGCCATGGGGTGATGTGTTTGGTGTTGAGGAGAGACCACCTGTGCTGGCCAGAGCCACTGCCAACTCCCTGACCCCTGGCTGGCAGCCTCTCCAGTGCCAGGGGGAGAGGGGGGCAATGGGGGTGCAATGCTGGGAGCAATAGTGGGGGTGTAGCCTACCTTGCATGATGGCAACAAGCCATGGGAACACCCCAACACCCCCAGAAATTGCCAGCGCCAGGTCCCCTCCCCCAGCACTGCCTGGGGACTATTTCTGGCGAGCTGAAGTCACTTGCACTTGGGCTCTGAAGTCACGTTCGTCTCTGCTTGTGCTACTTCTCCTGCACCTCAAAGTGTCACAACACAGCGCTATCTCTTCGAGGTGGTTGGCCCCACACACCGTGTCCCAGATGCTCCTGGGTCGCTGCTCGCAGCCAGGACAACACAGCACGGCACAGGGCTGCCAGCACCGGCTGGGAGCACCGAGGGACTCACACCCAGCCCCGACAGCAATTGTTTCATTTGAGCTCATTTACAAACCCAACCCTGCAGACCATGCCCAGGGCTTGGTGGAACATCCCTCTGCTTGGGGCAGGAGCAGTGCCCGCCTGTGCCCCTCACCCGTGGGCATCCCAGCAGCTACTTCCACATTCACCAACCCGCCATGGCTCCATCCCACCTCTGCGTGGCCCCCAGCTGTGGTGCTGAGGGCAGAGGTGGGCACTGCCCCCAGGGCTGCCCCGCAGTGGCCCCAGGACCCTTAGCCAGGCTGGCCCCGTGGCCCTGCAGTGAGTCCTGCTGTACACAAGATCCCTTCCATATGGGAGCAGCCAGCGGAACTGCCAGCTCCCAGCTCCAGTGCTTGCCACTACATCTGGAAACTCTTCTCACCCTTAATTGTTCCTAATGCCTTAACATGCGGAGTGACTAATAAGACACTAATTGGGCAGTGTTAGCAGTGAGCGGAGCAGGAGCACACTGGCAGTGCCCTCCATGCTGAGCCACCAGCTCCCAGTGCTGTGCTGCCAGTGCCATAAATCCCCACAAACCCCAGTGCCTTTCCCTGCTCGGCCTTCTGGGTGCAGTGGGAAACCCGCCCCAGCAGCAGGGAGCATGAAATGCCACCAGTTTTAGCTCTGTTTCATGGTCCCTGTGCCCCGGGAGCCGATGGAGGGAGGGCACGAGGCCCCCCCATCCAGCAGGGATGGCCCTGTCACCCTGTCACCCCTTGAGCAGAAAGGCACCAGGTGAGCCCAACGCCCCACTGCTCCCCATCGCTGGCACTGCTCGGGGCTGCTGAGTCCTCCTGCCACCGTGCTGCCTCTGGTCACATATGGGCACTGCCAGGATGGGCTTGTGCTTGGCATTGCCCACACTGAACCCAGGCGAGAAGACGAGTGATAAACAGCCACGGGAACACACCTGCTCCAGGTGATTTATGGGAGCTGGGGCAGAAAACAGCTGCAATGGGGACCCTCCGGTGCCCCCGAGAGACAGGGGTGACAAGCCCTACTGCTTGGGCTGGGAGCTCCCACGGGGCTGCCAGCCCTGCCTGCACATTTGCTGGCAGCGCCGCGCTCGCCAGAGCTGCTCGACAGTGGGAAAGAGGCACAAATCTTGTTACACACTGGCTAAGCCTCCCTGGGCATGTTTTCTATAAATCTCCTGGAATTTATTATATGATAACTAGCCTGGAAAAGCTAAATTAAATCCACAGCCAAGAAACTGACTTTCAAGTGTGACCTAATTTAGTTGCTGGAAGGGGAGGGAGGGAGCGGGGATCCCGGTGCCAGTCGTTCCCGGGATGACCTCCCGGTGCAGCCGCACACCCCCATCCTCCTCCTCACCGTGACTTTGGGGACGGAGCTGTGCAGCCTTTCATGTCTGAGCAGATCTCACACTCCCACTCTCTAGAACAAAAGCGCCTCAAGGGCTCCCCTGTCAGATGTTTTCCATTGCTCATCTCCAAGTCTTCCTTGAAGGAGCACTCTCCTCCTGGGGGGTGCTCTGGCAGGTTTGGGAATGATGGGGAAAGTCACCGCAGGGGCTCTGCATTGGCATGTTCCTCCCTGCTCCGGGCTGCTCCCCACCAGCCCAGTGAGTCCCGAGCTCGGCACCAGCACCTGCACAGTCCACGGCCAGCAGCACACATAGAGGCCAGCGAGGGGGACAGCTCCGGGGAGAGAGGGGGGAAGCAGCAGGGAGAAAACCTGGATGGGGAAGAGACTTGGTGGCCTGAGCTCAAGTGAGCCCAGAGCAGGTCCTGGCAGCAGTGGCTGCACCAGCCCTGCAGATGAGGCACATCCCCCAGGATGGGCACATCCCTCCCAACGCAGGAGCAAAACATGCATCACAGCTGGGGTGACAGCCCCCCAGAAAACAGCACAGCCCCAGCCCCAAGAGCCAGACATGCCCCAGAACAGCACAAAGTCCTGGGAAGAACTCCCAGTGCTCTGGTTTCAGCCAGAGCGCTGATGATGGCCAGCTCTGGCACACCGCGGAGCTGTGGGGCCGGGTAGGACCGTGCACTGCCTCACTCCAAACCTACCCGACCACGGGGCTGCTGGCTCTGGGCAGGAGCAGGTGGCAGGATGCAGGACCGTGGTGCAGGTGGTGCGGGCAGGGCCCACAGTGAGGGCAACGTGGGCAGAGTGGCACCGTGGTGCTCTGGCAGACCCGGGGGTGGGCTCAGGGCTGGCACGCGGGCGCGTGCTGTTGTTCTGGAACGGAGTGCACTGGCAGAGCTGCATGTGGGAAGCTTGCATAATAGTGCCAGCCCACACTACGCCTGCTCCTTCCCAGCATGATCAGCCCCTTGCTTTCATGAGCAATAACATCCACCCAAAGTTTTCTAAAAGACAAAAAAAAGAGCTTCAAGGTGATGCACAGAGCTCAGCTGCCTTTGCTGCCTCTGAACTGATGAATGCAGCTGGGGAATCCATCTGCACAGCCTTTCTAATCCCCCGCTCAGGATGACCTGTGCCCCAGAGTGATGAGAGCCTCAAACTCTCGCTCCCATTTCATGATTCTGGAGCAGGCACTTGGGGCTGGGGCACAGTGGAGGAGCCAGTGTGTGGAGAGCGGCACTGCAAGGGGTGCACCCACAAGCCCCAACCGCTGGGAGCGAGACAGTGAGGCACAGCTCCACGGGCACTCGCACCTGCCCAGACACTCCCCTCGGCTCATGCCAGTGGGAGAAGAGCAGTCCCAGTTCTGCGGGTCCCCTCAGTGCAGTAGTTGGTGGGGAGGGCACTGGAAGACACACGCAGTGGCAGAAAAACCCCAAGCAGAGCCCAGTCCCTGGTCATCACAGCTGCCACAGCGGTGCTGCAACCCCTCTGAGCGTCTGCTGTGCCCGTGGGTACTCGCAGCGCTGGGAAGAAACGGGGACGATGCCTCATCTGGAGGAGAGAATCCCACTGCCTTTGAGAAGTTTAAATTTTAACTCCTCCTCAAGCTGGTGAGAGCTCCCAGTGCAGGCTGGTGTCAGCGCGAGGGGGGTTCCAGTCCGTGTAACGTGAACTGACGGGGACGGGTTCAGCCCAGAGCACGCGGAGCCGCGCACGCAGCCCTGAGGGGGGTTTGCAGCACGGTCGGTGCCAGCAGCCGGTTCTCGGCGGGTCCAGCCGGGCTGCGACGTGCAGGGCTGTGCGTGCATTGTGGTCACATGCTCCCCTGGCCGTGCCGGGGCACCACCGAGGTCCCACATGCTCTGGGACCTCCATGCTCCTGCAGCGAGCAGGAGGGAGATGGCTGGGACTGATTCCTAAGCAGGACCAGACCCCTCCACCCCACATCCCATGAGGACCAAAGCAGGCATGGCTTCTCCTTGTGATGCTCCCCTTTGCCAGGTCATCGCACAAGAGTCTGGACCCACAGGATCTGTACCCAGTGCTGTGCAAAGCACCTCGTGGGCTGACCGTGGGCTGCTGCCCCAGGCACAGCCGTGGGAAGCAGCAGCTTTATCCTCAACTGAAAAATATCTCCATGCCCTCCCCTACATGGACTGCTGGGTGGGAACAACATACCTGAAGACGAAGAGCAGGTGCCTCAGGCGCAGTGGCAGGCAGGAGCTCACACTCGTGTTCGCCCCTCGGAGCTGTCAGGAAGAGCCGCTGGGGTCTCACAGCAGCAGCTTCTCAGCCTGAAAGAGAGAGGGAGAGGCTCCAGTCCCGTCCCTATGTAGGCACCACCACTAATAACGGAGGAGGACGTGGCAGAGCTCGGCGCCTCAGAACACCACGGCTCCAGGGACTCACACACACTTGGCCCACTCCTTCAAACAGCACAATTATCTCGTGGCTGGGGGGCAGCTCTGGAGCAGCCCCTTACATGTGCAAAGGCAGGACCCTGTCCACTGGAAAGCCCCTCAAGAGGGGGAAGCGCGGCCCTGGACAATGGGGTTTGGCTGCACAGGGTGCACGGGAAGTCCCCAGCTCAGGATCGCCAGCGCAACACATCCCGGTCTCTGCACTGACACAGCATGCTGAGGCTGGTTCTGCCTCCCCAAAAGCACCAGCCCTAGCCTCAGATGAGCACCTGGGATGGAGACAAGGGAAGGCAAAAACTTCCTAAGGGGAAAAACACCTGTTCCCCCAAAGGCTGCCCACAGCCCCACATTTACTTTTCCCCAACCCAGGTTGAACAGGAAATAATTTAACATCTTGTCCCCTACTTTAATGGGACTTTCTCCCCGTTCCCCTGGGCAGCCCATCCTTCACGGCACGGAGCGGTGACGTTCCCCCTGCACTTCAGCCAGGCAGCCCCCCTGCCCGCCGTGAGTTATGACGCCTGCACCGTGCAGCGGGATGGGCTCGGAGCACCGGGAGCCGAGATTTATCCCCTCAGCAGAACAGGGGCAGAGGCCGGGAGATAAGTCACAGCAGAGCTGCGGGAGCAGCGCTCAAGGTCCTCCAAGGTTGGCTCATTAAAAACCGAGGAGAAGAGGAAGGAAAAATCTGCCCGCAGTGGTGTGGCTGCAAATCCCCCTCCTGCTGCCAAACCAGCCATGGCCAAGAGGGAGGTGGGAAGGGAGTCAGGACCCCCAGGCCATCTCTGCAGCAATCCCCGGGGCAGCCTACTGGCCCGGACCCTGCGAAGCCACCAGCGTCCCCCAGACACCACCCCAGCACATCCCAATGACCACAGCGGCACAGGGCCTGGACAAGGATATTCTTCCCAGCAGTGCAGGAGCAGAGAGCCAGTAAGGAGCCAAGGGCAACCCACAGAGCTGCTCAGATGCTGGCCCCAGGACCAGCTGGAGCTGCACACACTGGGATCGGCACCAGCAGTCACCCAGCATGGCAAGCCCACTGCTGGGAGCGGGCACCATCCCCACGATGGGCACCAAAACCAGTTTGGGGATAGACCAAAGAAAACCCACAGAGACGCAGTGAACATCACAGATACTCCCCAGCCTCCTCAAACCTGCTGGAATTCCCCTCCTGTTCCATTAGCCCTGCTCATTAGGCTCTGCTCCTGATCAGCAGGCAGAGCTAGAGCTCAGTGCAGCATCATGCTCACCGGCCCCTCTATCCCAGCCCCTTTAATGCTGGTCTGTCACAGCCAGTCCCCTAAGGCCCCCTTGGCGTCCCCAACACCCCCATTGGTTGTCCCCTCATAACCCCCTGGCTGTCCCCTCCAGCAGGCACCACCACCAGCCTCTCTTGCTCTGCCCTGGATGGTTTGTGTGTGACCAGAAACCACAGCTGAGCCAGAGGTTCAGTGGGGACTCCACTGTGGAGTTTGCCCAAGACTGAACCACCCATGCATGTGCAGTGAGCGCAGGACATGATAAACACTGGGAAAATCCAGCAGCATCCCTGAAACAAGCTGAGCACAGCAGGATTTTTTTCAGCACCTTCTATTTTCAAAAGCAAACCTATGTGTGTGCTGGGGATTGGGATGGCGTGTTCCCCACTGGTGTCGGGGGCCCAGCAGCATCCCTCACCTGCCAACAGCATCCCTTACCACTGGCAGCATCCCTGTAGGACCCCCCTGCAGGGAAAGCGATCCAGCCCCAGGAGGGATGGGAAAGTAGATTGCAGATCCCCATGGGGCATCTCCCCCAGGAGCCACCGGGCTTTTACTACACACTAAACCACAGCGATTAGATCGACAAGCCAACCCCTGGAAGGCTGAGAGGTTTTATCAAAGCCAGCAGCACCCCAGGGAGGAGATGGAAAGATGATGCAGCTGCCCGCAGCATCTGCAATCCCAAGGCCAGCCCGGCGGCTGGTGCGGGGGGGAAGGACCGAGGCTGTACCTGCTCATTTTCTGGAGGCTGAGCCCCTGCCACTGCAGCGTCCCACGAGGACGCTGGTCCCTGGTCCCAGCACAGCACATTCTGCCAGACCCCACCGTGGCAATGGGGTGGCAGAGAAATGCCCCTCAGCACGGCAGGGCTGGGGGTGCAGTGGGGGCCTGGAGGGCGGGTGCCCACAGTGGTTTTCCCTGGATTGCAGAGGAGGGGGGAGAGGAATTTTCTTTCAGCAGCCAACTCACTGAAGCAGCACTTGGCGCCTGTGCAGCCTGAGATACAGCTCCTGCTCCAGCCCAACCAGGAGCTATTTCCCACTTATCTCTGCCGCGGCTGATATCTGTGCAGCAGAACACGGCGCTTGGTAATAGGATTTTGATGCTAAACAGAAGATGTTTTTTCCCTGGGTCTCACTTACGTCACACCTGGAGGTATCCATGGCCATGGAGGTGACACAGAGGAAGGCTAAAGAGTTTCAACTCTTGCGCTGAGGGAGCAGCTTCTCCTTAAGCTGCAAACAGCAGAATTTCAGTGATCTAATATTAGCTGCCCGCGTCGTGCCCCCATCCCAGCACAGCTGTGGGAAGAGGAGGGAGGAGAGCACGGCCCCACTACTGCAGCCCAGCTGATCCCCCTGGGGATGTGCTGGGGGAGCCTGCACCCCACGGGCATCACCTGCACCCCGTGGGCATCATCCACGCCCTGTGGGCATCACCCGCTCCCAGCACTTCCCCAGCCCTGGGCACTGCTGTCATCTGCATCCCGTGCCACAGGGACCACCCACACATCACAGCAGCAGCAGCAGCAGCAGCACGAAGCCAGGCTTGGGTGGTGCAGCCACGCTCACAGCTGCCTCAGGGAAAAGGGAGGAAGGCTTGTCACCTCCCTGCCACCCTCCTCCCTATCTGAGTGAAAGGAAGGTCCCACGCAGCCCCGGCTGCTGAGGACTGGGAAAGTCTCTGCCTGCCACAGACAAAACTGAAGCGATGGGAACCACCCCCGCTGGGCACAGGTGACATCTCACCCGTGGGAACGCTGCTGGCGTGGCGTCAGGGCTGTCACTGCTCCCACGGCACAAACTGGGTGACAAAGGGCACTGGCAGAAAAGCCACAGGCTGCTGGTGGTGGGAGAGTCTGGCCAAGGCCAAGTTCAGTGTGTCAGGCCAGACTCCAGCACGCTTGGCCAGGCTGACCACAGCCGTGCCAAGAGCTGCTCACAGGGCACACAGTGGTTGTGGGGTGCACACTGACCACGGGGGGCACGGTGCTCGTGGGGTCCCACACTGACCATGGAGTGCGCACTGACCACAGGGTCCCACACCCCCACAGCGAGCAGCTCCAGCCCTGGCAGCGATGGTGCCCAGGGAAGCGGGTGCCCAGGCCAGCCCCACTCCAGCTGACCCAAGCAGTGCCCCAGCACCGTGGGGAGGGAAGCACAGCACCGTGCAGGCAAGCACAGCACTGGTACAGTCGTGCCACCACAGACCCCATCCCACACGACTGTGTATGGACAGCACATGCCCCAGAGCCAGGGCAGTGTGGGCAGCCCCTGCTGTGGGGACAGGGATGCCAGGGGCCAGGCCAGCCATGCTGTGGGGACAGGGATGCCAGGAGGCGGTCGCAGTCTGTTTTCCTGCACAAGCACATTAAGCATTCCACACGGCACTTTTGCTGTAAATCACTTCCTATTCAGGCTCACTGCTGAGGGTCTCTGAAGGTCGATTTTCCATGGTTATGACAACAAAAACTAAAATTGGGTCAAACCTGAAAGGTATTATCTTCCTCCAAGCTGCTAAATGCACAATAGTAATGAGGCTGGTTAAGCAGTTCACCCCCAGCCCGCATTATTTGCTCTGAAGATGTATTAACCAGTTAAATGAGCGTGATAAGGCAGCTCCGCTCATTCCTCCTACCAGCCACACGGAAGATCTGAGGTTCTGGGTCTCTGTATCCTGGCTAATAACCGAGACCGCAGCCCCGACGACAAAGGCGGCCGCGCCACCCCGCTCCGGGCCAGGCTCTGCCCGGCCTGACCCGCGGGAACACAAAGGGAACTTTAAAGGCATCCAGCGGCTCAGAGCCACTGGAAAAAATAATTATCCTTTCTCCTCCCCTTTCTCTTTCTTCTTCTTAACGCTCTCCCCCGTCCAACCTCCTGATGAAAGAAGGAACCCGCCACCCGCCCCAGCAGAGGCGGTTTAGCAGCATCCCTGCACCAGGAGGGGGGATTATCCCTGGCAAACACATGCAGCTGGCCTGGCTGCCACTGCTGGGTACGGGACCAGGGGGGCAAAACCCACCCAACCACCTTGTAAGCACTGGAGGTCACCTCACAATGGTACCCAAAAGATGCTGCATGCCCAGGGCAGAGCTCTTCGTACGGACCTGCTGTAGGCGATGGGGGGCTAAGGCTGCCTAGGGCACCCACCTCGGGAATCCCCACCCCAGCAGGGCTGCAGGGTTGGTTGTGGGACACAGAAAACATTTGTTTTTACGGGATTTCTGCTGTTTTTCCTAAAACAAACACCCATTAATTTAAGTATAACTGATGTAAACAAGCACGACCCTAAAATCCATGTGCAGCTGTATGGAACGGGGGAGAGGGAGGGAGGGAGGGGAAACACTTTAAGTAATCCCTAAAATGAATGAGATGGGAAAACTCGAACTGCAGGGAAAGCATCTGGTACTGCTGCAGGAAGGGGCTGCCCAGGATGTGGGGTCGTGCTCTGCTGTGTAACACTGCTGGAGCTGCTGCACCAGCCATCTCACAGCACCAGCCCACGAGTGGAAGAGTCACACCCCATCCACAGCACCCAGGGAGGGGAGGCCACAGTGGTGCCAGTCCCACGTGCCACAGCCCCTAAGCCCTGAGCTGGACACATCTGACTGGCTCTTCCCTCCTGAGCTGCTGTGGGTCCCTGGCTCCATCCCCAGGGCAGGGAGGAGGTGCAGGATCCCTGCACACAGCCTGTCCGGATGGGGGACAGGTTCCAAGGGAAGTGGCAGGAGGCTTCACCTCTCAAAGGAGGGACCCTGCCACCAGCCAGGGAGCACACGGAGGAAGCACGGAGAAAGCCTCAGTGTGTCTCTCCCAGTGATCCAGCTGGGGCTTTGCCAGGAAGTAGCTGCATGGAGAAACGCCAGCACTTTCTAGCACAGAAGGATGGATGAAGGTATCCCGAGGTGGGATCTGTCGGCAGAAGCTCTGGGACCAGCACTACAGCCTCCAGGAGCCACCTCCTGTGTGACCAAAATGTGGCTGTAAACAGTACCTGAGGACCAAGTGGGAGAGAGACTACAGATCAGATCCAAGGAGCAACGAGATGGGAAGAAAAGAGCTGGTGGGGGTCAACCAGAGGCAACAGTGGATCCACACAGTGTAAGGGGACAGCAGTGGACCCACAATAGGCTCTTTCTGACTATTCCAGGCCTCCCTGCCAACAGCCGCTGCTCTGGGCAGTTCCCTGGGAGCAGCTATCTGAAATGCAAAGAAAGTTGGATGAACTGGAAAGACAAATTTGATGCTTCTGTCCTTTTATGGTCCAGAACTCCCAAGCATACATGGGATACCTTGGGAGAACAGAGCAGAAATATGGAGCCCAACATGAAGCATCATCTCTGGAGCTTGGAGCAGGGGCTGCTCGGGGCACGGCAGCACACACACAGTGGGTGGGGACACGCAGTGACACCTTTTGTGCCAGAGGACACGGCAGAGGGTGGACAGTACCAAAGGGTCAAAATGCTACCACACAAACGAACCAAGAGGCAAGAGAGAGGAGACCTGTCCTGCCTGGCAGCAAGCCCCCTGCTTTGCCCTGTTCTGCAGACTCCCCAGCTCCTACACTGATGGTTGGCACCGCATTGTGCCCTGGCATGGCAGGGAAAGGCCAAAACCAGCACAGCCACACAACGTCCCTGCTGTCATTCCTGATTTCAGCAGCCTGCATGAAGCCCTGCCTGCACCCCTGCCCTGTCCCTGCCTGCACACACACAGTGGGCTCTCAAGGTGACACTTGGCTCCCTGCGGATGTGTCCATCAGATCCATACTGCTCCTCCTCTCCTCAAGGATCTCAAACCCTGTCTCTCGCCATCACTCACTGGAAAACCCTGCAGGGCTGGGCTCCAGGGGGTAATCCTCGCTCTGGCTCGAGGTGGAGTCCTGACCCGCAGCTGCCCCATGGAACAGCTGCTGTGCTCAGCCCTGCCAGGCCGGTGGCTCCAGCCACACTCGCACTCTGTCCTGCTCCAGGCCAGCAAGTTCCTGAGGGATTGTCCTTCCTCCCAAACCTGGAGAACAAATACACAATGTGGCTCCTCCTGGAGAAACACTGGCCACCAACACAGCTCCTCCCCAACGCAGCACCGGCCATTGGCTACGCCAGCAAACCAGGCACATCACCAGCTGTGGTGCCCACCTCTGCCATGGTGGTGGGAGGCCAGCCAGCCCGGCACGGTGCTCCACTCCGGGAAGTCAGCCCCTTGTTCCCTTACCTTGGTGCACCATTCATGCTGCTAAGGCTCCTCAGCAGTGAAGGTTCCAGGATGGGCGGGCAGGACGACGGCACCTCCAGGACCCACCCAAGCACTGGAACTGGCACGTGCCGGGCTCTGCACCCCACCAGCCCTCCCGGCCATGCCACATGGCCGCGGCTCCCGGTGCTGTCTTTGGAGCCGGCTGCCGCAGCACACACATCCTCCCCCCTGCCCTTTCCAACGCCGCCGGTGATGGGAGGGAGTTAGAAATGCCAGGAGAAGCATTCCTTATTCCAAGAAGCCAGATCATCTGAAGACTGGCAGCAGCCCAGCGCCCGGCGAAACATCCCCAGATTTACGGCCAGCACGGCCAAAGAGACAGAAGAGCTTTAGTGAACCTGGTTATAAGACCCCATGGGAAAGTGACAGTGGAATCTGAGTGACCCAGGAACTCCACCTCTCCATGGGGAAAACAAAGGCGACAGGAAAGGAGCCTGGCAGCCCCAGGGACTGCAAGGAGGGGGCTGCCAAGGGATGGTCTGTGTCCCAGGACCAACGGGACACGCATTGAGACACCACACACAGGGACCAGGCAGCTGCTGGGACAGCAGAGCATCATTGCTGGAGCACCCTGCACTGCCTGCGGCACTGATCCAGCCTCCCCCTCCTCCTCCTCCAGGGCTTCTTCCTCTCCTTCCCCTCTTTGTCATTCCTCTCAGCTCACGCCTCTTCTCTGCTCTCCTTCAGCTGCTCGAAGCAATAATCCAGGGCACTGACGCCCCGGCAGATTGCTCAGCGCCGCTCCACACTGCTGACCGGGGTTTTAATGACTCCCCCAGCTGCGCTGGGGCCGGTCCCCACCTCTGCCGGCTGCCAGGCAGGCTCTCCCCACCATCCCTCCTCCAAAAACACCTGCACCCTCCGCAGGGACGGGCGAGGAGCACCCGCCACCTCCAGCTTAGCGGGGGCTCAGCCGGCATCTGCTCGCACCTTGCACCCAGGCTCTCAGCCACCACGGGGACCCACAGGATCTTCTCAGCAGCCCCGGCCCCCCAGGGATCCCCCGCCCCCCGGGCAAGGCGAGTGCAGCCAAGGACACCAATGCAGCAGCCAGAGGGGCCGCAGGCTGACTGCACAGTGCGTAGTCCTTGGGGACAGGGAAGGGACAACTGTGGCTCGGTGTCAGTCAGACAGTGCTGCTCAAAGCGTCTCGGCACAGGGCTCTGCAAAGGCACGGACCAGGCAGGGACAGGACAGGGACCAGGCAGGGACTCGACAGGTACTGGGGCTCTGTCTGCAGGATCCAGGCAGCACTCCGGGCTCCGGCTGCTCCATGCCAGCACCTGCCAGCTTCTGGCAGCAGCACCCTGTGAGGGATGGAGTGAGGGGCTGCTCCCCAGTGAGGAGAATGGGTACAACGGGAACTGAGCCCTGTCCCCAGAGCTGAGCTGCCCATGGGCAGCCAGGCAGGAACACACCGCCAGGACTGGGGGACAGGCCAGCAGTATGACTCTGGCCAGCCCTGCCATCACCCCCCACAAGGCCACGTCTAGACCCAGTGTCCAGCTTTGGGCCCCCCAGTGCAGGTGGGACTAATATACTGGAGTCCAGCAGAAGGCCACAGTGATGGTTGGAGGTTGGAGCATGGGACACAGATACAGTGGGAGGGAGATGGGTGCTCAACCCAGAGAAAGGGAGGCTCAGGGACACGGGGGGGTGGGGGTTATGGGGAGATCAGGGCCAGGGCAGGCAGCAGGGAGGGCAGTGGAGCTCCAGCTGCAATATCCTACTTCCCAACAAATGCATCTGTCCATGCATATCAGCAAAGTAATTTTAGAGGCAAGCAGCAGCCACCATCCAGGAACCATAAAGAAAAGACAGTGCCAACTGCCAGCAACCATAGCCTGCTGGTCTCCTGCCTGGCATCACCTCAGCCCCTGCCCAGCATCACCTCAGCCCCTGCCCCATCTCCACGCTCAGCCCCAGCGCCAGCCCCAGCTGCAGGGAGCAGCAGATGAGCCGGGGGCACAGGGTTGCCCCATGACCCCCAGCCCCCCCGACCCGTCACCGCCAGGCACACCACTCGCTGCCAGGCTGCAGGTCCCTGCGTCCCGTCCTTTAATTAACATTCCACATGTAAAGTTGGATTGTAATTACTGCAACTGATTAACAGGCCGAAGGTAGCCTGTCTCCGAGGGAGCAGATTAGCCGTGGCTCTCTCAAGCTGCTACTCTCACCTCGGCACTGCCGGCGCATTTTAAGCAGGGCCCGATGCCCCTGCAGTCAGTGATTAATGGGTGAACTGAACGAGGACACGGTGCCTCTGTCCCTGCTGCTCTGCCCACGATCTGCTGGGGCAGGATGGACCCGACTTCAGTGGCTGGGGGTTGGCAGTGGGGAGGATGCTGGATGCCAGGAGGTGATTTCCAGAGCCTCCTCTCCCCACTGTCCACGCACCAGGCAGGGAACATAGGACACTGTTCCCAGAAGCCAAGGCCCCTGTGGAGGGAGAGGAGCACACCACTCAAACCTTGCACTGTCTGGATGTGAAGATGCACAAGAACATCCCACATCCCCAGCTCGGCCCTTCCCAGCTCACCTGTGGCTCCAGACCCTGTGCTGCCCGCCCGCCAGGGCCCCGGGGTGTGACAGGACCCTCCAGCCAGAGCCCACCGTGGCTCCATCATTCCAGGCAGGGAAGGCAATCAGCTGTAATTAACGGCTGCCGCGGGCAGAGCACAGCACAGGAACCTTCTTTGCTTCTTTTCCCCAAGACTGCAAAATAAATTATCCTGCAAAGTTAGCAGAGGCTGAGCTATGGAAACAATTAAACAAAAATTAAATCTAATTCATTTATACTCGGAGCACAAAGTGGATAATGTGGGGGTTTTCTTTGCTCTCCTCTCTTTGCCTTGGTGTTACAGAGGACTATTATGGGAAATTAATCACGGGGAAAAGCAATGAACGTGATCTATCGGTCTTTAAAAGTGCGCTGTAGTGATTATATAAAAATCTATTAGAGAGGCCAGGAAATAGCAGAGTGACACCATTTAAAACGAAAAAGGAGACAGGGCTGGTGGCAAAGGGATCGATTTCTTAAATGACAGATCCACGGCAGAGGGAGAAGGAGGAGGTCAGTCCCCACAGTGGGCAGTGGTGCAGACTGGGACAGCTCTGGGGGACAAAGCCAGACCCTGGGGCAGTGCATGGCTGAATGGCACTGCATCCCCAAAAAGGCCATCCAACAGCCCACATGCCGCTGCAGGGAAGGCTGACCCCATGGGGCTCCCACAGAGCACAGTCCCACGATGCTGCTGGCACAGGCACAGGGATGGCTGTCCGCACAGCTGCAGCATCCCATCACATGCCCCGTGGCACTGTCCCATCCAAGGGTCCCCAGGAAGGTGACCCCCATCACTAGCAATGATCAGGAGAGCAGACCCTCCCTGCCCGGCCCCCCCGTGCTGCCACCCCTGGCACACGCTGGGCTCCTTAACAGCGGCAATAAAACCTTCACGGAGGCAGATTCCACCATAAATCCCATCCAGCAACAGGACTGGCCCCGGGGCCAGTTTGAGTCTTTAAGGACACCATCAATCCCTGAGGAGCCCAAGGCGGACCCGGGGGACGTGTGGGCTGAAGCCCCAGCACATGGCCAGGCAGGGGCTGAGCCCCCCACGTGCCAGTGGGTGCTGCACCCCAGGACTGAGGCTGCGGCAGAGCTGCAATTGGCCACACAGCTCCGGGTGGACAACCTGCACCGAGGGGCAATTTAGACTCAGAGATTAGCTCAGCTCATCAGAACATGGTGTGCATGACACCAAGGTTTTGGGTTTCATCCCTGTATGGGCCATTCATTTAAGAGCTGGACTTGATGATGATTCCAACTCCCTTGTGTCCCTTTCAACTCCGAATATTCTGTGATTCGGTGAATTCCACACCAATGGCCAATCCAACACCAAACCTCAGGCAATCCTGTGCCAGTGGGCAATCGCACAACAGGCACTCCCACTCCAATGGGCACTTCCACACCAAATGGCTAATCCCACTCCTCTGGGCTAGCCCACGGCCACCACACCTACCCAGTGCCATCACCCCATGGCCACCATTTATAAACGCCTCCAGTCCCACATTAGTGCAGGGAAATGCCTTTATGGAAATTTAATGGCAGTTTCTCCTCTCCACCAGGCATGTGGAAGCCAAACACACCGTGCTGCTTCCACTGCATCCTTTCAACGATTTGGAAAAAAAAGAAAGAGTGGAAAAAAAAACCCTTTGATCTCAGCAGCCCGTTTGTTTAGCCCATGCCGGGATTTAATTGAGAAGGGATGTCCTTGAATAAATGCAGAGATGTCCTCACTCCCCAGGAAGGCTGCCGTGAGTTGAACAATCCCCTGTATGAGGTTTTCTGCTCATCCAGGGATATTCTGGGACAATGCAGCCCCGGGGCTGCTGCCGCATGTCACCCATCCATCACTGGGAATGCCAGTGGAGGGCAGGCTGCCGCGGCACACAGATGAGTGAGGGGGGCACCGGGCCCTGAGAGACAGCCAGGGACACTGCTCTGCCCCCCAGTCCAGCACAGGGAAAAGTGGAAGGCCAGGAGGTGGAGCAGCCATGCATGCAGTGGGACAGGGACCGGGGCTCATTTGGCACCGGCAGAGGGGCTGCAGGTGGGTCGTGGTGCCCCACAGAGGTTGAGTTACGGTGCGACAGAAGGCAAGGGGCAGCCGGCCCACGAGAGTTGGCACTCACAGCCGGGGTGCCAGCACCGGCCCCTGGCAAACGCCTTCCCTGCTGCCAGGCTTGGCAGCAGCAGAGGAGCCACAGCAGAGAGCCCGCCAGCCCCGGCGGGGAGGTCGGCACCGCCGGCCGCAGCGGGCAGGTTCCTGCTCATTTCCTCCCGGGCTGCGGCCCCTGCCAACGCTCAGCACCCCGGCATCCCTGGCCCTCCTCTGCCAGGTCCCTCCGGCCCAGCCAGGCTTCCTGCCGACACAAAGCCTGATACTGAGGAAATGAACCGGCCCTGGGGATCCCCCGGTACTGCACACCTCCGAGGGGAAGCAGAGAGGGGCAACGATGTAGGGAGGGGTCCCTCAGCAGCAGCACTGCACTCACAAATTTGGGTCTTTGTATCTTCTGCCCTGCCCAGCACAGCCGGTGTCGGGCGCCGATCAGCATCATCCTCCTCCTCGTCCTCCTCCTCGCCGCCGCAGCCGCTTGGGTGTCTTTGCCGCAAGCCTCCTTTGCCAGGGAAGCGCCGCGCTATTTTAATCCGGCATCTCCCACCATCCCAGCGAGGCTGGCTGCGAGTGCAGCCCCAGGAGAGCTCTGCCCCGCGCCCCCGCACCCGCTCAGGATGGAGGAACACCCCGAGGCCATGCTTGGAGGAGTCAAGCTGGAGGCAGGAGGGGGCTGGCAGGCACCGAACCTGGGAGGGGGCTGCTTTTACCCAGGAAGGGAATTCATGGTGATAAAGGCAAGTGCGGGGAGGGGACGCGGGAATTCCCAGCTCATTAAAGTGCTGGCATTTTCAGCAGTTACAGCAGCTCCTCTTCTCATCCGTTAAAGTCCTTGTCCTGTCCCTGCCCAGGGGACCTGCGCTCAGCTCTGCAGTCGCCCCAGCGCTGTCCCACCAGCCCTGCCGCTGGCATGTGCCAGCGCAGAGCCGCGGGGACGCTGGGTGCCCGCGGGATCAAATGCTGGGTGCCCGGGTGGTGCCCGGCCGCAGCTGTGCTGGAGAGCGCGGGGGCTGCGGGCGGAAGGGGAGCGGGAGCAGGAGCGCTCTCATCCCCTGGACTCGCTGGCTGCGGTGGCTAAAGGCGAGCTGATTAAAGCAATTAGGATTTTAAATAGTAACACAAGAGTGGCTCATCAGCGCTGAAGAGGCAGTCAACTGACAGGCTGAGGAGCCTATTTAGGGATCTCGCTTGGCTGAGGATCCTCAGTGAGGCCCCAAGGCTCCATTGGAGAGAGGGCGCCGGCACAGGGGTGTCCCAGGGACCCCACAAGCCTCTTCGGTGCCTGCCCGGGCACACAGAGCATCCTGGCCAGAGGGGGACAAAGGGGACAGCCGGTGCACGCTGCCAGCTCTCTCCCCTGCCCTGCGGCCAACGGGACGTCAAGGAGCACCTGGCCCAGCCCAGAAGCACCAGCACGGCCAAGGAGCGCCCGCTGCCTGCTCCTCCCTGTCCTTAGGCTTGTTTATTCTCTCTAATAAAGGCTCCGGGAAGGGAACACGGAACGAATTTTGCAGTGTTTCCCAGGAGGCAGTGTCGTGCAGCAGCAGCTCAAAAGTAAGAGATAAAGTGCCTTTTGCAACAGCTAAAGCCCCACACACACATTTTGTCTGCTTGGACTCAAGGCTGGGATGCTGGAGATTTAAGGCAGCCTGGTGGGAAATCCATCTGGTTTGGTGTATGCAGATCTCCAATCACAAAGGAATCTGGACTCACATACAGATGCAGAAGCAGCATAAACAGCCTTGAAACGCTCCGTACCCTTCCCGCTGCTCATTCCCTACACCTGTGTTTGCTCCTGGCTGTGCTGGCTGACGCCGGGGTGCCAACAGGTGGAGGGCCCAGCCTGAGACCCTGCCGCGGGACGTGACCCACAGGGACAGCGGGGGCACAACTGCCAGGAGCTTCCCAGTCCTGTCTCCACGGGCCCTGCAGCCCAGGACTGGGCTGCTGCTCCATCCTCACTCCCGCAGCTGCATCCCAGCAGGATGGCATCACTGCCGAGCAGCTCAGTGTCCCCGGGCTCCAGGGCTGGATCCACTCACTCTCAAACAGGGGAAAAAAGAAAAGGGTAGGAACAGGGAAGGGAGGGCAGGAGCTGCAGCCCAAGCACAAGCCTCTTGCTGACTTCCTTGCGAGCTCCGAGATGCCGTGGGAGGGAACTGGCACAGGCGCATTCCATTTATTTATAGGCATTTCTGTGGCACTCGATTAAACGCTGTGGTGGAGATATTGCGGTGTGAAGAGTATTTAGAGCTGTTTAACACCTCTTAGTCGGCAAAAGCCCATCTGATTCCCGCAGCGAATTGGGAAAGTGCACACAGCAAGGGCAAGAGCAAGGAAGATGCCCTCTCCCAGGCCCAGCTCCGCTTGGAAGAGAGACGGGATCTTATGATCCTTGATGCACTTGTGGCAATGCATCCATGGCCTCAAACGATGCTCCACTGTTTCCAGACCAGCAGCCAAGGGACCAGTGTTCTGCAGCAGGACATGCATCTGCACCCTGCCCGGCTCCCACAGAGATGCATCCCTCCAGCTGCTGCAGGGGTGCTGGCAGCACAGTGCCTGCACCATCCCCAGATCTCCAAGTCCTGCTAAAGGATGGGGCCTGCCCAGGGGAGGGCACAGGAGTTCCTGATGCTCAGGAGAGGCTTGCTCCCAACCTTCCCTGGGTATCTATAACCACTCTGCAAAACCTCCCAGTGCCTTATCAGGACAGTCAAGGGCTGAGCCAGTAAATCTCCAGACCTCAGGAAAGCCACTGGGGGAGAGAGTTCAAAGGAAAGGCTGCCAAGTGCACGCCAAGGTGAACTCTAATTGCACCGTTGCAAATCTACCACTAGCACTTTTGCCCTTGGATCGCTTCACCCCCTGCTCCCCTCTGCCGCAGAGTTTGGCCAGCTCATCCCCCAGACACGGGGACAAGCCATGGGAGCATCCAGGGCATCAGCAGCTGGGTGGCCACACCACTGCTCACCTGCAGCACGAGACACACACGAGCAAGGCTGAAACACAGGGAGATCACCCAGCCCCTGGCCATGCCAGAGAAGCACCACCAGCTCCTGGAGAAGCACATTCCCATGGGCTCTCCCACGTCATCCCCCAGGCATCAGGCACCCTGAACCCACCAGCATCCTGGCAGTGCTGGTTTTGCTTGAGCTGAGTGTGTCCTGGTGCCTGGACAGGAGACGCCCTTCGCCCTGCACGGTGATGGACCCATGGATCCCACTCACCAGGGTGCTGGGGGCAGGCTGGGGCCAGTGGACACGGGGTGCCAGGGCTCGCCCTGCCAGCTGCTCCCACTCACCCAGGCCCGTGTCGCTTGCAAATGGATGCAATTAAGTTGATACTGCAGCGGCCTGTAATTGCTGTTTCCTCAGCTTGGCAACACGACCCCGGAAACCCCCATTATACTAATCACTGTCACACAAACACAATCGCAGAACACATAAAAACCTGGTGTGCCTCGTGCTGAAATATAACCCCGCCGAAGGCTCTGCCATGCCATAAATCTGCTCAGCACTTAACACTGCCGGCTAAATGGCCCCCGCTTAATTATAGCTCCATAAACAGGACTTTATAGCAGTATCAATACCGTCGAAAATCAATCCTGCTGATAGACAAAGGGACGGACTCATGTCCTGCTGCCCTGGGCTGGGGCTCCCTGCTGATCCCAGCTCAGGGGGATCCCGGGTGGCTCAGCCTCACTCCTGCACCCATCTCGGACACGCTGCAGCCCGGCCATGCTCCACTGGACACGGATTCCAACCAGCCTTGGTCTGGTGCTGCCACAGAGCCGCAGCCAGGACATTAGCATGGCAACCCACACCGATCTCTGTCAATTATGCTCCAGTATTTGAGGTCTAACCAGCTTCAAATTGAATCAGGGCGAAATCATCAGTATAAAAAGCGCCCGCAACAGCCCTTCAATTCCAGCAGTAGGAAAAAAAAGTTCTACATCTCATAATGGCCTTCTACCCCATAATGAACAGGAAAAATAAATTAGATTCCCAGCTAAGGGTATATTTATACAATTTCATTATGTGCCCATGAGCAAGTCTGGTTTTCACCAAGATAAAAATGAGCTCTCAGCAATGCTCGTGCTAAATAAATGGAGTGATTTAACAGCTTAACAAGGAGTGCAACGAAGGGGCTGCGGAACCATGGCAAAAAACGGAAAATAAAAATAAAAAGTACCAAAATGCTTGTGTTTCCTGCACCACGCTGGTGCTGCTGGGCCAGACCCGCTGGGGAGGAGGGAGACAGCAGCACTGGGATCGCGGGCACATCCTGGGCTGTGAGCAAGAGCATCCTGCCCTGCCAGGAACAACTCCTGACTGCTTCATCTGCTGGTGCTTAACGTCCAAGTGATCCTCGGAAGCCCAAACCAAAAACCCAGCTCCTCTCCTCACCAGCTGCTGGTGGGTCCAGCTCACTCCTGCACTGCCACAGCATCTCCACGGCTGCCAGAGCCACGTGTGCTGGCTGCCCGCAGGAGCAGCAAGGATTCTTGTGGCAACTTTGGGGCTGAAAAGGGATATTTGCAGCCTGGAAGTTGTTCCCAGACTCTGAAAGCTTCAAGCCAAGCATGGCTCCTCTCCCAGAGCTGCTGGGAAATTCCTAATTCCTCCTTCCCAGAAGAAGGCACCTCCTGGTACCCAATTCCCACCTCCCTTCCCGTGAGGCACTTGTAGCCCTTGTGCTGCTGGGGACTGCAGCACGTGTCCCCCACAGTGAATTGCCCTCACACAGCTAGAAGGGACCCAGCTGGAGGTTGGAGGAGCTTCTTGACCTTCCAAGGTTATCTGCTCCTGGTGAAGGTTCCTCCATCCCACCTTCTGCCACTCCCAGAAAGAGCATGTCAGCTCCCTCCGGGCCCCATCCTGGGCCAC
This sequence comes from Myiotriccus ornatus, assembly GCA_036023395.1. Taxonomy (NCBI): domain Eukaryota; kingdom Metazoa; phylum Chordata; class Aves; order Passeriformes; family Tyrannidae; genus Myiotriccus; species Myiotriccus ornatus. The sequence continues at coordinate 588,218 of JAYRBT010000043.1, forward strand.
ACATCCATCTGGGCTCAGCACCTTGTGTCTTCTCCAGCACAGTGAGGCTGATCCCAAATCCATAACCCACACTTGAATAGCTCATCCAGTTAATGGCACCGCTGCCAGCAGGCAAATCTGTCCTCTCAGCAGCAGCAAAGCCAGAGTGAAGCAGTTGCCTCTTTTTTTTCTCCTTTTTAAATCAATTGCGAGGCCACATGGTCCATCAGAGGGATCTGGAGACCATAAGCCATCTCCAAGACAGAGCTGCTGGCTTGGCTGCCTATCACAGCTCTCCTGCCACAAGGTGACATTTCCCCCTCCATCCTCCCTACCCCAGGGAGCCGGGAGGATTAATAGTTCAGCGGGGCTTTGGAAATATGTGTGCTGGGGAGTTATGAGTCTGATTCATAACAGGAGTTCCCTCCCCTGCTACACAGATTAATCACCGGTGCAAATGCAAACACCGGTTGGGCTCAACCGTCCCCAAACCGCGGCGCAGCTGGAGCAGAGCAGAGTGGAGCTGAGCACACTGCCAGCTCCCCTGTGCCGCTGCTGGGCCTTTGCAACATCTGACACCGGAGCCTTTACCTCCGGTATTACGGGAAAATAAATGTGCTGTGGAAAAGATCGGTTCCAAGCTCCCAGGTGCTCCACACGAACACGGCGCAAGCCCTGGAGCCTGCCTGTGCTGCCTCCTCCTGGGAGGAATTATAGGGCAGCCCAAGCTCTGCTCCAGCCCAGAGGAGCTCAGCCCGCATGGGCAGACTGTTTACAGCTGATTCATCCTTAAACACCTTGATAAATGTAGCAAGAGCCCAAACCCAGCTCCAAGGAGCTATCCCGCTCCCTGTGGGGCAGCTCCCAGGCATCCTACCTGGATGATCCTGCCCACTGGGGAGCTGCAGCTGGAGGACGCCCAAACCCAGCACTGCTCATCATGCCCAGCCCCATAGGAACCCATCAGTGACCCCAACACACTTCCAGAGGCTCTTGCCCCGAATGGACCCAAGTTCTTTCTGGTCAAACCAGCCCTCTCAACACCGTGCCCGCCCAAGGACGGGATGGAGGATCTCTGTTCCCAAGGCGACAAGAACCGTCCCCATGATGCTCTGTCCTGGCTGCTCCGGAATTCCTTCCTTCTGTCCCTCTAACATAAATAACAGCCAGATCATTTTTATCACACCATTTTCCCAGCCCCAAGCAGAGCTGTTTCCCAAGCTGCCAGAAACCTTTACAACCCCCAAAGGATCAGCAAATGATTTTTCACTCTTCCCTTTCGATTGGAGAGAAGAGGGATCTCGGCTCAATTGCAATTAGAGTGAACTGCAGCTTGTAAGCAGTGAAAGCTCCCGTTCCACTGCGCAGCAGGAATGATCTAATCAGGCACGGGGTCAGATCACCAAAAAATAAATCCCTGCAGAGATGATAACAGTTTGTACCTGCCCTGAGCTGAGCTGGGCGCTGGCCTGGAGCTCCCCAGGCAGGACCAGGGGCCATGGTGCTGGTGGAGGGGTCCCACTGCAGCACTGGCACCAGAAGGGAAAACAAATTTGCTTTCCCTGGCTATCCCTGCTCTGCACCCTCAGCCTCCCTCTACTCCCTAATCTGCTCCTCACCCCAAATCAAAGAAGGCTGCAGGTTCAGTGGGGCAGGACACTACAGACCAGATTGCATCTGTCTGGGTATAAATAATTTACTGCTTGATGGTCAGAGTGAATTTAATTAGTTCTTGTTCTCCTGATAGAATCAGCCCACCGCTGCTAAAGCATTTCACTCTGAATTAGCCTGAGAAGCACTAACAAGGCAGCACTAAATTTACACACACGACATCCCCCACAGTCTCTGAAAATACTGCTCCCTGGAGCAGGGGGCACAGAGCAGCACAGCCCCGCAGGGCTGGGAGAGCGGCAGCGCGAAGGGCGAAGCTGGGCACAGACTGGGCAAGGAGGGACGCGGGGAAGGGGCACGGATGGGCACCGGAGCACAATCCCCATCCCTTTGCCTTTTGCTCTGCCCTTACTTCCAGTTTCCCAGGGAGAGGGCAAGGGGACAGGGAGCTTGCGGCTAGCAGAGCTGTCACTGCTGCCCGCTGAGTCCCCTCCTGCCCAGTAAGGGGCTCCCTGCCAGCTCAGTGCCTACCTCACCCCCCCTTCTCCCAGCTCCCGGGGTCATGCCAGGCCGCTGGCTGCTGGAATTGCTGCTACAGCCTTGGAGAAGCACCAGCACACGTCAGCGCTCCAGGGGGACGTGTGCCCGCTCACCTGGAAGGAAGAGGAGAGGGGGGAACAGAGGGGGTGGCTGCAGGAGGTGGGCACAGGTCCCTGAGGCAGTGCTGGGTCCCGGCAGCCCCCCAGCACTCGGCTGCACCCCCAGCCCCAACAGCTCTGGCCCCTCCATGCTCAAACACAGGCTGCATATTGGCCTCATCTGAGGCGGAACCACGCAGTCCCGAGGGGTTTAGGCACGACCAAAGGCACCAAAGGCAGCAGAAAGGTCCCTGTCCCTCTGGCTGCACCACCACAGACTCTGAGGGCCACGGCTCCAGGCTGCACACACATCCCTGGGGGCTTTGGCCCCCCAAAACCCGCTGTGACGCCCCACAGGCCCCCATCCCTGTCACCTGTCAACGCCCAGCTTCCCTTCGCTCTGTAACTGCCATCCCTGCAACATGCTGCCACCCATCTCCCCTGTGCTCCCTAAGGAGCCCCTGAGTTCTCCTCTAAGGACGGAGCCGCTCTGCCCGCAATGCTTTACTGCTCCTGCCTCCCTGCTCTGACCTCCCCTGTCTCCACCAGGATTTATGCTCTGCATTAGCAGTCTGCCTGAGCTGCTTCCAGTGTCACTGGGGCGAGGTGGCACCGCAGCTCACTGTGCCACACCAAGCCCCTCTGGAGACCCCAGACACAACCAAACAGCATGGGGTGCCACTTCCCTGGGCACTAATCCCTCCACAGACACAAACCCTGGGCATTTCCACCAAAAAGTGAAATTCTGGGGATGTGGGCCAGCAGGGAAAGGCTGAGCAGGCACCTCCAGCAGTGAGGATGCTCCAAATTGTGCCAGAGGGAACCTGCCTGGGGTAACCGTGCAGGGGACTGGGTGCTCATGCTGATTTCTGCCTGGAGCAGAGGCAGCCCACCACGGAATCCCCTCAGCAGCTCGGCACCTGCCCTCCCTGCTGGCACACAGAACAAACCAGCTTGTTTTCCCCAGTTACCGGGCACTGGCTCTGAGCCTCTAATACACCATGCTGCATCTCACTCAGTAAATCACCTGTAAAGGTGAAGTGGTCACAGCCACTGGCAGCTGTCAGGAGCCCGTGGACAGAGGACACGTCTCCCTTCGCCCTGGCTCACGACTGCTGGGCCACCAGTGCCACAGACAGCACTCCTGGCAGTGCTGGGGTACAGAGACATCCTCATGATATGGGGGCATCCCCAGGGCACAGCGGCATGGGGGAGCAGTATCCCTCCCTCCCTCCCTCTCTCCATGAGCTCACCCTCCACCCAAGTCGCTCTCCCCCCACCAGGCAAAGCCTGTACAATCTCATCCTCTCTCCTATTTACACATAAGCTGGGCTGACAACTCCTCTTCATCACAGTGTCAGAGCCTTCCTCAGCAGCCATGCATCTCAAGCAGGACAGCACCATAAATATTGCATAGGAGGTGTTTCTAATCTAGTTACAGGCTCAGCCTCTCACGCTCTTCCATCAGGAAGGCTTGGATTGAAATTGAAGTGTATTAGTATAATTTTATCAGGTTTTATTAAGCCTGGGGTCTCACGTTTTTGATATATAGTTTTAATTAAGTTTTAAGTCAAAGAATGCAGTCGCTCATATTTTATCTCGCCGTGGCACTTCGGGAGGAGGCAGTTAATCAGCACATACCCAAACCTCCCTTTGCCCACGATCAACGGGAGGAAACTCTGCTGGTGGAGCCCAACTTCCCTCTGCTGCTCACAGCCCAACCAGCCCTCTGCCCAGCCTCAGCCCCCTTCCCACGCCTGTGCTCTCCTGCCCTCCCATGCCAGCGCTCATGCAGTTCCTCCCATGCCAGTTCCCAAGCAGGAACACTTACTCAAGTGGGATGTAGGGAAAAACCTCCAGACAAAGTGGGGAACAGGAAAAGGTACCCAGAGACTGCTGGCACGGGGGGCTGTCCCCGGCTGTGCCCAGAAGCAGCAGCTGCTGCTGGCAGTGGGAGGGAAGGCAGCGAACCAGAAGCAGGTCCTGGCAGTGCTGGAGAGGCCCTGCTCGTGCTGCCACCAGCGTGTCCTGCAGGGACGGAGCCAAGGGCTCGCTCCAGCACCAGGATGGACGGTCACCTCTCCCTCGGGGCAACCATGGGGCTCTGGGGGGAGCCATGTGCCAGAACCAGGGGGCCAGCCAGGATGGCTCCCTCCATCATGGGAAAAGGGAAGCCCAGGCCTCAGCTGTGGGGACTGCCCAAGCCCACAGCAGGCACCCCATGAATGCAGCAGCCCCTTGGGGATGGCACAGCCCCTGCCAGCTGCCAGCTGCACAGTGGTGCTGCCAGGAGCATCACCGGCCCGGTGCACTTCTTTCTGCTATGCAGAGCAGTTTGGGGACACAAATGTTGAGGTCTGTGCCCTCTGCCAGCGAAAGCAGCAGATGCCATCACAGCTGGCACCACCACTGCCCTCACCTTGTGGCTCCCTGCCCGTGGAAGGCTGTGTCTCCCCAGGGACCCGAGACCACGGTGGTGGCAGATTAATCACAGGTCCTTGGGAAAGGCTGATTCATCCCATCTGGAAGGAGCCACAGCACAAGGCAGGGCAGAGGCTGCCCACCCACCCACTGCTCTACCTGGTCAGTGTGACATGTCTGGCTGCAACTGTGCCCTTCCCACACACAGCTGGGGCAACAGGACCACATCACATCATATCACATCAGTCCCCATGCACCTTCCCCACTTGCGAGTCACAGCAAACCCTCCCCCAACAGCCCCGGCCGGGCTGGGGTCTCCAGGGATCTCACCCAGAGCATCGCTGCATCCCCCAGCACCAGCCTGGGCAGCAGAGCTGGGGGGACAGGAGCTCTGGGGACACACACAAAACACTCCCCCTTATGTATGTCACCATCACCTTGGCTAGGGACAGAGATGTCAGAGGATTCCTGAGGATGGAAACAGCCACAGCCCACAAACACCTCAGGTCCTGGAACGTCCCTGGTGCAGAAAGTGAAGGAGCCGAGCACAGACCTGTCTCTCCCAGCTGAAGTGCTGAAAAATTTATCATCAAACTTGCCAAAATGAACTCAATTAAAAACCATTTTGATGGTATTACATAAAAAAAATAATTCTCATCTTTCCCACGTTGTAGTTCCCATCTGGAAGAGCGACAGAACTAGCCAAGGGCAGCATTACAGGTGGCAGGTACAGCCCTGCCAGTGACAGCCATGTCACCAGCCAGCACACCCCAGCAGGGCCAGGCGTACAAGGACCATGGTGGCCCCACAGGAGTGAGAAACCACTGGAGCTCTCAGTGCTCAAGAAGAGCCCTCTCCCCTGTGACTTGCTCCAGCATCCCACTGCCTCCCTGGATAACCACATCCCATCCTGGGGACAGCCGATGCTCACAGCCAGCGCGACAGCACGCGGCTACAACGCCATCACCGACGACAGCGACGTCTTTGCAAGGAGGAGGGAGGGAATCCCAGGACGAGCAGCAATCATTCTGCTCATCAGATGCACAACTGATAGACTTGGGGGGTGGGGAGCGTGTTTTGCATTTCCTTCTTTTTCCTTTACAAAGAAACAGGGATTTGGGGTTGGATTCGAATTTCATCCAGAAGAAAATCATTTCCTTCAACAAGGAAGCAGTTGGATTGCTTAACGGGTTCTGTCCCTATTCCCACTGAAATGGGATTTAAGGCAAAGAGAGAGTTTCAGGCCAAGCAGCTCCACTCCTGCTGCATCACAGTGTGTAGGCTATGCTGGGGCCCACCGGTCTCCCTGTGCTCCACTGGCTCCTCAGCCCCTCACCTGACAGGCAGGAGCATTCTGCCTGCACCCAGGCAGCAGCAAACCCACTGCAGCCAGCACTCAGCTCCAAGGCTCCAGCAAAGGCTTCCCACGCACAGGAGCTGCAGGAATTGCTGCCAGGGGGCTCCTGCCCCCCCAAACCCACAGCTCAACGCATGCAACACCCGAGCCCTGCGCCTGCCGCAGCAGCAGCACGCCGTCGGCATGACAGCTGCCCACCTGCATCCTGCCGCCTACCCCAGTGCCGGCGCTGCCAGGAGGGCTGCGGGTGCTGTGGTGCCACCGGGAGGGCTGCAGGTGCCTGTGCCGAGGCTGCAGATAGATTTTAACTGGGCAGCAAGAGAGCAGGGCAGGGCGAGCTGGCGAGCGAGTGCGCTGCGTGTCATTCCAACGCGTGTATTTATATCCTTCCCCGACGCAGCATCCCTTTGTAAAGGCACGGAGCGTGTACAGGCAGGGCTGTCAGTTCAGCGGTGTGTTACAAGTGTTTGATATGGAGATTTTGGCAGTGGGAATGGATGTACCTCGCTGAGAGGTTTATGTAAAATGACAGCTTCTGGAAAATGAAGCACTCGGATATAAAAAAAAAAAAAAGAAAAGAAAAGTACAAACAAAAGGGAGGGAGGGGAGGCCTCCACTCGGTGAGGCCAAAGTGGATCTCTCCTCCCTGCTGGCCTCGAGCAGCTCCTGCCACAGCCGGCGGCAGCAGCAGCACCAGCCCCACCGACTCTGCTGGTTCAGTTGCACACCCGCGCTCCCCCCACCTCGGCCGCTGCCCCATTTCCATCCCATCCCTCCTCCTCTCCCCTGTTTACAGACTGAGCCTTTCATCGCTGCTGCGCGTGGGCGTGCGCGGGTGGCGGGAGGAGGATGCCTGGGAGCGCTGCTGTCAGCGGGGAACGCGCTGCAACTCCTGCCATGGCGGGCTGGGACGGGGGATGCAGCGCCACCAGAGCCGGGCAGTGGCTGAGCCCCTCGCCCAAGCTGGGATGGCACGATGCTGTGCCAACAGTGCCCTTGCCACAGCTGGGACAGGGGGATGTGGTGCCAACAGAGCCAGGCAATGGCCAGGCCTTGTAGCAGGGCTGGGACAGGGGAATGTGGTGCCAATGGAGCTGGGCAGTGGCCGGTGCCCCTGTCACGGTGATGTGCCAGGGGTCAATACTGAGGTCCGGTCAACAAGCAACTCCAACACCTGCCAAGGAATCTGCACCAGCAGGCGCAACTGGAGGAAGCCCAGCTGAGGTCAGAGGCACCACAGGGGGAACAGATGTGATCTCACCTCCAGACAGATCCAAACCCCATTTCCTGGGGAGCAGGGAGCATTTGCTCCTTCGACTCCCACTCAGGCACCTACCACTTGAGGTGGGAGGAGACAGGGATACAGCACCCCTGGCAGAGCCATCTCATCCGGGAAGGAATATGGAGGCAGTGCCCAGCTACATAGCAAGGCCAGAGTCTGGCTCATACTTCCAAAGCCACAGCCAGCTCCTTCCTTCAGCTGTACACCCTCCTCCACCCCCTGTGCCCAGTGGGGATCTGTGCCACAGCCAAGGTGGAAGCAATTCTTGCTGCAGCTATAATGATCCATAAAGAAGCTGACTTGTTTCTTACCTCTCCGAAATGAAGGATGGTGATTACCCTCCATCCCAGTCCACAAAGCCTAATCCAAATTGATGGCCTCCCAGAGATTGCTTCTCTTGTCTCTCACCAATCCAATACCCAGCTCCTCTACACACATCTACTCAGGAGCAAAACGTCAGAGTAACTCATGCAGGCTCCGGATGGAAAGGCCATTTATCCTGCAGGAAAGGCTCCTGGATGAGACATTAAATTAACAGTGCGCTAGGGAGAGGTGGCAGCATCAGCTCTTGCCTGGCCTCTGGGCCACGGGCAGCAGGGTAGGGATCTGCTCTGATCCTCTCAGGAAGGAACCCTCTAAGAGACCCCACTGCAAGATGCAGAGGCACTGAGGAGCAGCTGCACAGAGCAGCGGAGCTGGGCATGGCTCTGGCTCACTATAAATATCCTGGAGCAGGAGTGACAGCAAAGGTGATAGCTAAACTGCCACCATCCACCCCAGGAGCACAGCACAGCCACCCACGGACCTGCCCTGTCTGTGTCGCCACACCTGAGGGAGACCTGGGAGAAAACACCCTTTGATGTCCCGCTGACAGGATCCTGGCACGTGTGTTTGTCCCTGCGGCACAGCTGGGCCTGAGGTGCCCCAGCAGAAGGGCTCACTGGTGATCCGGCAGGCCAGGCAGTGGGGGAGCCTCCGCCACAGGCACCAGGACATAAACCCACGGAGGTAGCAGCTCTTCCCCTGTTGCACCAGGCTCAGGCCAGTTGGCTCCACTGGCTCTAAGCATCTGCATCACCGAGAGCCCCCACTGACCTCGGGCATCGCTGAGCAGGAGCCCGTTGTGTCCCCAGCCACCAGCAGCCCCCTCCCCTCGGCTGGACAGCACAGGCTCCCGCAGCCCGACCTCAGGCCACGAGCTGTTGAACACTCACGTGTCAGCCCTCCCTCTGCTGCTCGAGATCTCCTCATTCCACTGCACCGCAGGTGTGCGCAGCACTCAGAGCCGGAGCGGCCGCGGAGCCCCCGCCAGGAGAGCCGGCTCTCTAATTACACAGATAACAGCAAATCATGACAACAGACCACCACAGGGACCGGCAGGGACCGCTCCTCCGCCGACAGCAGGGGCTCCAGGCTTGCCGACAGCTCAGCCGCTCTGCGCTCGCTCCCCACAGCCATGGGATGCAGCCCCGGAGAAAACTGGAGGAACAGGAGGGAGAGAAGGGAGTGAGGTCCCTTCACCTGCTGCACACTGCAGCCCTTCTGCCCAGCACCGCAGCACACTTGGCTGCTCCTGGGCACCAGTGAGAGGTCAGGTGGGAGGAAAAAGCATTCTGTGCAGGATAAGGACAAAGCCACAGCCATGCCACGGCACCATCTGCCCTGCGGGGCATCAGGAGCCGCTTCGAGCACTGCCTGCATATGCAGGGGCACCCCCAGCACACACCACCAGAGCCGGAGCAGGGGGTCCGTGGAGCTGGCACAGCTCGCCCCCGGGAGGGACACCCCATCCCAGCTGTCCCCACCAGCTCCAGCACCGACCCAGCAGCCATCGCACCCTGAGGGAAAGCTCTGCCGGGAGCAGCCGGGGAGCCCTGTGCTGAACTGGGAGCCCGGGCAGCCTGACTCACCGGCTGCCATCGCTCCCACCTCGCGACGGGTGGGCGGCCGCGCCGGGAGGGGCTGAGTGGGGATGCAGGAGAGGGGGGGCTATGCGGAGGGTGTCCCCAGAGGAACAAGGAAAACAAACCTAAACTCGAGGGATATTCACTGAGCCAGCGCAGCCACCAACGTGCCTATCCAACGGGAGGATCCCAGGCAAAGCCACAAGAACCTGAGCACTGCTCCAACCCCTCGTCCTTCCCCAAATTCTCTTCAAACCAGACGTACCCTCGCAGTGCCAAGCCTCAGTGTGTGCGTGTGCATGTGTTTTCATCCCAGTCTTTAAATGAGGTCTTTGCTGAGAATTTACAATTCCCTCATGGCCTCAATCTTGCAAAGATTGCTTTTTTAACACTGTTGGGCTTTAATTCTAATAAGCCTCCTCTTTATTACAGAACCAGGTCTCATTGCCTTGACACTGCAAGAATATCTTTCATCGGGAAGGAAAATGGAGAAGGCAAAAGAGAAATAAAGGAATGGAGGAGGAGGAGGAAGAGAGGAGAGACAAACAAATTAAAGCAGCTAGCTCCCTTCATCCCAGGGACTTTTGACCCCCGTGAGCAGCCGGCAGGCAGGCGCGGGGCCGGGGGAGCGGAGCCTCCCCGCAGCGCCGCTCGCGCCCCGGACGCGCAGGATTATTTCTGGTGCGGCTTCACTTCCCACGCACCCTCCCACCCTCTGCCGCTGAAAACGCTAAAAGGAGCGGGGGGCGGGGGGAGGAAACTTGACAAAACTTTGACAGAATGAGGACAGAGTCCAGCCCTGCCTGGACAGATGGCCACCACTGCCAGCCCAGCACAGGGTCCTCGTTACCTGTCCGGCCCCATGGGGATGGGAAGCGGGGCCGGGAAGCAGCGCAGCAGCAGTGCCAAGCACTGGCAGCCCTGGTGCTCCTGCCAGCAGAGATCGCAGACCTGCACTGGCAGGAGGCAGCACAGCTTCACCTTCCCATCCAATAGCTTCTTGAATGTCCACTGTCCCTTCTGGAGGCTCCAGAATCTCTCCAGCACCAGCACTGGGCTGGAGGGGTCGCTGCTGCCTCCCTGGCTCCCCAGGCTCTGGGGTTTGCCTGGCTCAAGCCACATTTTCACAAACTATCTCTGTCAGTGTCTTATGCCATGGCCATCATCATGGAAATGGGCTGATCTCATACCCCACCTCGGCTCCCTGTGCCCACATCGGTGGCCTCCAGGTGCTGGATCAGCAGGGGACTGGCCTGGGACTCATTAAACAATCTGTGTTCACTGGCTCCTGGACAGCGAGGCCCTGTGAGCCAAATCACAGTGTGAGATGGCACTTGGGGTGCTGGTCCCTGCTCCCACTGCCTCCCATCACCCTTCCCATCCCACTGGGGCTGGGCAGGCGGACCAGGAGCCTCCTGTGCTCCACAGGAGCTTTATGTCATGCAGTGGCAGCATCACAGGCTATGCCTGTGCACAGCAGTGCACAACCACAGCACATCACAGGAATCCCTGTGCTGGTGAGCCAGTTCACCTGTCACCAGTGGCACCAACGGAGCAGCCCCCTCTCTGCCTGCATCAGAGGAAAGCTCTTGGAAAACCCAGACTGGGCTTTAGCATAGCAAACAGCTCAAGCACAGGAGCTGGAAATGCCTTTTCAGGGTGGGCAAAGGGACAAGGTTCCTGGAACCCAGGATGATGGCAGGGGGAGGCCGTGGCTGCTCCAAATGTAGATGTTTAATTCTCAGCACTGGCAGCTGCACTCAAGGCAGGAGAGGCAGGGAAGCCATGCACAGGGGTAACCATGGCAACTTCACGGAAGTTAAATAAAAACTTCTTTAAAAAAAGCTAACGAGGTCCCTGAATCATGCTTTATCAGCTGTGTTGCTATAAAGATCGAGATCCAACCAGCTCAGGATTCCTAATTACTCCTGCAATATACTGGAAAGAGCTTTATTTAAAAAAACCCTGGCTACGTGTGGAACAATTTCAGCCCCTCTCCATGCTGGGATTTGCATAGTCCATGAAGCAGAGGAATCTGCTGGTGAGAGCCTTCCTGGGCAGCACCTGCCTGCTCATGGCTCATCTGGTGGCTGCACCCCAAACACTGCACGCAGGAAGAGCCCCACCAGTGCTGCTGCCACACCATGCCATGCAGCACACTGCCTCTCACCGTGGCACTGCCCATGGGAGCATCCCATTTCCTGGGACTGGACCCGGGGGGCTGCAGCAAATGCCCTGGGCTGCCTGCGGACCCCTCGGTGCAGGGTGATGTTCCCCAGCACCATCCACATGTGCCGAACACCTGCACGTGGAGCCCTCAGTCCTGACCCCTCCAGAGAGGGACTCATGCACCAGGGCAGTGACACCCTATCCTTTGGGGTCACCATTCCTGGGCCAGAAAAACCTGGAGACAAGGGACAGCAGTGCCATGACCCCCCGACTCCCCTCTCCTGCCCCTGTATAGCCTGAGCCCAGAGAACACAGCACTGAGAGCTCCTGAGCCCGGCTGGGCACCAATCCCAAAACCATCACATTTAGCCAAAGGATGCCAGGTTTTCCACTACAGAGAGGGCTGCACCACGAGCAGCTTTAAAGGGTTATTTGGAGTCTTTATTTTCACAGCTTATGGTAAGAGTTAGTGAATTATAAGTATTATTTACTATGTTTTTAAACTCATTTAATTTAAGCTGATTTTGAATGGAAATTAGAATTCAATTAAAATGTGGGGGGGAAATTCAGCATTTTGAAGCAGATTATTAAGTAAAGCTACATTACATACTCTGGAAGCATAAATATCTGAGAACAAGTTCTATATTTACAAGAGGATTTATTCAGCCAAGGAAGTATCATCCGTGGTCCAGGAACTGAGGAACCTGTTATCAAGGTCAAGATTTTATCAGCAGGTCTCAGATTCTCACATCTGTGTTTCACCCAGAGCTTGATTAAGAGTTTAGAAGCCTGGAAAACCCTCCCTTTTGCTCCAGCTTCTGCTTTAGAATTAATTGTTTATCGATCCAACAGGAGGAAAATATTCTCTCTTGCTGCAGAGGAGCTGCCAGGAGCTGAGCCTGTTGTCAAAAGTTGTTTTATCACTTCCATAAATTCCAGTTGCGGTGGCTTCCTCAGTTGCCCTGTTTCTCTGGATGCACACCCTGCTCACAGATCCATCCGGATGATTTTGGCAGATTACAGCTCTCAGGCCACTGCCCAGATTCCCAGTTTCAGAAAACCTGGATCCATCAGATTGTCCAGAGGGAGCAGCAGTGGTTCCACTCAAACTCCACCGAGTCCAGGATCTCTTATATATGTAAATCCTATTTCCCTCTCCATCTCCTGCCCAGGCAGAGTTGAGCACAGGGGAGCACACTGGGCACTGTGGCACAGCCTGGAGAGGACAGAACTAGCAGGGGCTCAGCAGTCACCATCCCCATCCCTGGGGCAGCATTTCACACCCCCACGGCAGCACCAGCCCAGATTCCAGAAGAGCCTTTTTCTTTTTACCAAGGGGAACGCGGGCAGCCTGGCAGGGCCCACGTGAGCACCCGCTTCCTTCCACGCTTGGGAAAACCAACACCAAAACACTGGGAGAACCAGCTTTTCCCATCCAGGAAACCCTCTGAATTCCCTTCCTCCCACTCAGGATCCAGCCTCTCAGCCCTTGACTCCCCAGGTGACGAGGGCAGAAGGGACCGAGCTCCTGAGCCACTCTGCCCACGAAGCTCACACGAGAAGAACCAGGTTCAGTTTCCGAGCAGGACACGCCATGACCGGCAGCAAGAGGAAGGGCACATCCACAGTGGATAATCGAACATGAAAAGGGATCCCGCACTCCTGTGCTCGTTTCTACCCGTCAGAAATTCAATCTTGTCTGGTCGGGAAGAGACAAGGATGCCTGGAGCATCCGCGTGCGATCAGAGCGAAGGGGAGAGCTGCCTTCAAACTGCTTTATTAGAGGTTCAAAACAACCGTAATCTCAATAACTAATGAAATAACAGAGAAGACGATTTTGCTTCCTCATCTGGTATCTCAGCCTGTCAATTAATTTGCAAGAACGTACATCCCAAAATACCTCAAACGATTCCAGCAGAAAGCCCTGGAATGGCACCAACAGCAGCCGCTGCCTGTATGGCAAGAGGAAAGAGAAGCTGCTGTCGGTAGCACTGAACATCCCAGCCCAGCCAGGGTGGAATATCCCGATGGAAGAGCTCCTGGCTGGCGGCAGCTCTGCGGTGATGCCCGAGGAGCTCCAGGCTCCCAGCACCACATGGCTTCAGCCACAGCTCTACAGCTGCAGCATGTCCAGCACAACCCCCTCACCTCCCCGTGGCTCAAACCTCCCCTACAGCTCCTCTTCCTCTGCCACAGCTCTTGGAAAAGAGCAGATCAGCCATAAGGACTCATTATCCACTGAGCTCTCACCCCGTAAGGCTGTAAATTAAAAGAGAACTCAAATAAATTACGGAACTTCCCTCATGCCTTTTATTATCTCAATAACCTTCAGAGGGATTTATTCACCGTCAGCTGAGCAGCTGAGAACTGTGCCGACAAACTAATTCAGGAACTGCACAACTGAAACCCTTTATTTATGCACCGAAGGAGCGAATGGGCCCATGCTGATGAACTGCTCAAGACTGGGACTGATGGGGACCCAAGTGCCCAAAGCCAGCCAGTGTGTGCTCGACCCCCATTCCCACACTCCCCTCCAGATGTTGTGGCAAAGGAGCTAAATCATCCCATCCCATCCCCGCTGGGGAATCCTGCTGTGCAGGGCAGGGTGGCAAAGCGGCCGCAGCTGCATGGAGGGACGGGCTCTGCCACCAGCAAAGGCTGCTCAGCCATCCCAGTGCTCGGGATGTCATCCTGGTAATTCAGGATGACATAATCTAGTGATAGGAGATGGAGAAACAGTGCAACTGGCAAAGAGAAAAATCCCAGCCCTTGCCACAGAAGGACTGTGTGAGTAGGGGGTGGACGGGTCTGGGAGAGGAAAGCTGGAGGCGACAGTTTTCCAAAGGCAGCATCACACAGAGCAAGGGTCAGTACCCTAAAACATCCTAAACATCCCGGTCGGCCCAGGGAGCAGCGGGAAAGGACAGGATGGGACAGGCATGGCCACAGTCGTGCAGCCAAGCCCATGAGGGATGCTAGCCTCATGCCAAGTGGGCTCCTGGGGAGCTGTGTGTTGGTGACAGTTCCTTCAGCGCCTCAGTTCTGTGACATCTGTCCCCACATGGTGCCCAAACTGCCAGGAAGGAGCGAGAGCTGCCACTGCTGGGCCAGGGGCTTCCCAGTCTGTCCATCCCCAAAAGCAACTGCCACAAGCCCAGCAGAAGTTCACCTGCTGCTGCTGCAGCCGTGGTTGTGCCCTGTGCCAGGGCTCTCTGCGGTGCTGAACAATCCCATAGATCACTTTAAAGGAGAGGGGAAAAAAAAACCCTTCAGTATTTTCCGTGAAATTTCAAGCAGAGCCTCAGCACCACTTCCCAGAGCCAGGAACAAGCTCCCACCAACAGCCAGGTCCTGCCAGCCCCAGGCACTGCAATCAGCCCTCCCTGAAAGTGATCAACTCCAGGCTATTTCTCCATCTGTTATCCAGAAAAACAGCCTTAATTTCTTGCTTTGTGAGGCTTTATCACGCCTCAACCATTTTAGCCTGAAAGAAGGAAGCTCTCTGGGAAGCAGAGTGCCTTCATCTCTGTGCAGCACCCAGCACAGCAACCCAGCATGGCCAGGCCTCCGGCTCTGAGAATGCAAACAACACCAGGCAGCAGGATACACCCCCAAAACGCTGAGAGATGATCCACGAGCCCCCACCATCCCAGAGAATGATGGGCACAATTAGAAGGGAAAGGTATTCCCTGACCTTGCAGCCTCCTCCAGCACTTGATAACCTGCACCCACCCAGGGCTGTGCCCCCCAGGACAGAACCCAGGGCTGGAGCTGCCCTGCCCCAACGCCAGGCGTTTCTGGAGGCAGTGAGCCAGTGCCAAACCTTCACGAAAGGCGGACGAAAATAGCCGGGGTTGTTAATGTCACGCTCACCGGACTGAGAAGCCGAGAAATGCCTGCTCCCCCCATCCCTCCATCTGCGCATACAGGGGCACTGCCAACACCTGGCCAGGCTGCTCCGGCCGGAGGGACAGGTCCGTGCCTCTGGCTCCAGGCACCTGCTGCCCGTGCAGGACCTGCCCCGCACCTCGGCCTGGACCCCCACGCCGCGGCTGTTTACCTCAGATCTGCCTTGGCGCGGTCGGAGGCGACGCTGTGAGTGATGTGCGCGGTGCAGCCTCCTGGCACGCACACCACCGGGGACCAGGAGAACGGCACTTGGCATTTCTACACGGATAATGGCGCGGGGCATTTACACCCACCACATGCACAACCCAGGTGACCCCGAAGGGCCTTCGCCATCCACCCGCCCCTCTCCAGGCACAAGCCCTGCACATGCCAGCACAGCAAGCTTGTCGTGCAATGAAATTCCTGGAGACAGGAAGGAATTCAAGATAGGTAAAACCCACGGAGAGCTGCCTCGCTCGCCTGGCTCTTCCTCACAGCTCACCCAGCACAAGCAGGACCCTTTCTTCATCCTCCTTCATCCATCCCATTAATCCAGACTCCACCTCGCCTCACCTCATCCAACTTTTTCCTACAACGTACCTTCACCCGGAGTCTGTGATGGTAATTAGCGCCGCATCCCTGCTAACAGCTGCCCGTAATTAAGACATCCCTCACGAACCTTTAACACAAACTTAACGGGGCCCCTCGCACGTTCCACGCTGCCGCTGGACCGGGCCGACTCAGCCAGCGGATGCTCCCGGGCTCCCGAGAGGCAGCCGGTGCCGGCGCAGAGCGGGTGCCGGCGCAGAGCGGGTGCCGCCTGGCGCTGGGGTGGGCGCCGCCGCCCCGGCCTCCCCCGCGCCCCGCCAGCCTTCCCCCGGGGCCGCCGACGTGACTCCCCACGAGGCTCCCGGTGGACGTTCCCCCCCGCCCCGGGGCCGCCCCGGCCGAACTTCACCGCCTCCGCCCGCCGCCCCCGCCCGGCGCCGCCGCCCCCCGGTAACTCACGCGCTCAGAGGCGGCCGCGGGGCCCCCGCCCGCCGAGCGGCATCTCCCGAGCAGCGGCGACCGGGGCAGCCCGGCGGCGGGTCGGGCTCTCCGGGCCGGGCTCTCCGGGCCGAGCCGAGCTCACCGGGCCGCCTCGCACGCGGCTCCGCCCGCGCCACCGGAGCCGCCGAGGGCGCCCGCCCCCGGCCCCGCCCCGCGGCTGCCGCCCCCGCCCGGGTCCCTCCCTGTGCGGGGACACCCGAGCGCCGGGCGGGGGTCGGGCCCCGCTGCCCCCCGCGCTGCCCCCCCAGCACCGCGCCCCGCGGCCGCTCCGCACACGCTCCCACCGCCGCGCCAGAAAAGAGCCGGGGTTTGTCTGTTTCTCCCCCAAAAATGAGCCTCCGGCAGCGGCCCCGGCTGGGAGCGGAGCTGTGGCTGCGGGTGCTGCTGCCGGCGGAGGGGCAGGGGCTGCCCCGGGGCCCTCTCCCCGTCTCTCCCTGCGCTCAGCAGCACCGGGCACTGCGGCCCCGCAGCTGGCCAGGAGAGAGACCCCTGGACAACCCGGATCGGGACACCGATTTCATCACCGTGCATCCACCTGGGCGCTGGGTGGGATGCCCAGGCCCACTTCAGCCCCTGGCAGGACAGCAGCAGAGAAGGGGATTTCCATTCCTCACTGCCAGCACTGGGAAACCCAAGACGATGCCGGGAGCCTGCAGGATGTAGGTTTGTAGCATCCTCCAGACTCACTAAAGCTCCATGCGTTGTCTCAGCCCCTTACCCTTCCTTCTCGTTCAGTGCCATTTAAGGATCTGTGGGCAGTGATCCGGGCATTCCCACCGCAGCTGGAAGCTTCCTGGGGTGTTATGCAAGAGCAGACCTCTGGCTTTCCTGGCTCTCTCCCGTTTTCCTGCTGCTCACCTCCTCCCCTGGGAAGCTGGCGGAGTGGCGCAGATCTGCGCTATCGGGCTGTGCAGACCCTGAGCTGCCAGAGGTCTTTCTCAGCCCTTTCCTGGGCTCCCTACCAGGCGATCCCATTTCGGAAAAAGCCATGAGCGGTGGCTGTTCTGGCAGCGGGTCCCTCATACTGGGTGGCCGAGTCCCTGTGAGCCCCCCTGGCCCAGAGGATGTCACAGTGCAGAGACAGTGACCTGCTTCTCTCAGACCTGACAGCATTCCTGGATGGGGCTCAAGCAGCTTTTTCCAGCTCAAATTATTTATTTGTGGTTCCCGTTAGTTAATACTGTGATGAAGGTCCTCAAGTTCTATTTCCTGACAAATATCTGAAATACCTTCAGTCTGCTTAAGGCAGCAGTTATTTGCTACAAGCTTAGCACAGGGTCATCTCTGAGAGGTTCTCAGCCTCCTGCAGAGCCCACCCACAGCCCCAAAACCAGACACTGCTTCCCCTCCCCTCACACAACTTCCCTTCCTTCCAGTGGGCTCTGAGAAACACTCCAGAGAAAACCATCAGGGTTTCAAGGAGCCACAACGTGAGTGAGAACTATGAATGCATGGCCTGCGCCTCTCCCATCCCCTCATCTATTTTGTATGATCCACGGGTGTATTTTTAGCCCTCGGGGCCGCGGCAGCCCCAGTGCCGAAGGCGGCAGCCCTTGTTCTCCCGGCAAAGGCAGTGCTCAGCCAGGCCTGCTCCCAGCGCTGCCCCGCTGTGCCACTTCCTCACGCCTCACTGGGGCTGAAGATGCTTTAGGCAGCAGATTTGGAGAACGAGGAGCCAGGAATGCAGGAGAGCTCAGCTCTGCAAAATCTTCCCTGCATCTCAAGCCTCCAAGCCGGGTCCTGGCTGACATCCATTCCTAGAAACGCAAACTGGTCTCCAGTCCGGAGGTGCAGCCGTGCGAGAGGGAGGTGTGCGTGCGGAGCAGCGCAGAGGCGGCGATGTGGCATCAGGATGCTGGGATTATGTGATGCTGGGATTGCTAGGCAACCTGCTGGAGAAGGCCTGAGCCCAGGCATCCGTTCTGGGGCTCCTGAGCGGGAAACCACCCAGAGAGGAACCCACCAGGGGAACCCTCCAGGAGGGCAAGCCTGGGAACCCGGCCATGGCAGAGGAGGAGGAGCGGAGCAGGTGGGGAATAATGGCTGAGGATGTGCGAGAGCAGCAGCAGAGGGAAAAGCAGCCGTTGGAAACAGCACAAGGCTGTTTGTGAACCAGGGGAACAAGTATTACTCTGGGAAAAATATGTTTTTCATTTTTGCTTAGCTGATTTCACAGCCTATTTGCCATCAGGGCCTTTGTTTGGAGGCAGTTGGAGTTGTTTAAATTAGTGTTGCTGGTTTGTTTTTATCTTTAAGGAAGAAGAGGTTTTCCTCCTCAGAACTATGTCTGGACTACAGAGATGACAAGACCTGCTGTGGCTCCATCTGGGGTTTTTCCTAAACACAGCTGCTGGAACGTGAAACAGCACAGCCCCAGCACTGGGGATCCCCTCATTCCCCAGGGCTGAGCATCGTGTTCCTGTCAGGGCAGCGCCAAGCAGCCAGTCTTGGAATCTCCACAAGGCAACAGAGGCCACTCGGTACCAGGGAGACAAGGAGGCAACAGCCCCCCAACATCGTCCTCTACAGTTCTCAGAGACCCTCAGCTGTGAAGTGCCCAAAACATGTCCAGCCCCCTTTTCATGACTCTGTCTGAAAAGGGGATATTTGCAGCCTGTTCATCTCTGACACAGCCCCAAGAGCTCAAGCCTGGCCCTGCCAGGAGCTTCACCTGCCAGTGCCGGTGCCTGTTCCACCCTGTTCCACCGGTGCAGGCAGAGGGCCTGGGGGCACGGTGCCAGCTGGAGCTTTCCCCTGAGAGCTGCCAGAACACCGGGTACCTGCACCACCCATGGCCGCAATGGAGATGGTGGGATGACATGGCAGGACCCAGGGTTGTTTTTTTGGGAAACATCAGATACCCTGACCCAAAAAACCCAAAGTGGAATATACAATCCCAGCGAGGAGCTGAATGGACACACTCAGCCTGCAAAGCACCGCAGGGGAAGCAGGGAGAGCCACGCTGATGGGCTCTGCAATAATGCTTTTTTAAATATGATTTCCGATAGATTTCATAGCTAAGTTATGCAACGTAATGAGCAAATCTACAATGCAATTGTCATTGCACATTAACAGCAAAATCCTGAGCCCCTATTACACTAACAAACTTATTAAATCAGTGAACATTGTGCTGCATCAGTCAATTACTGAAACAATGCCAAGATCGGGAGAACAATCTGATATCCATTACAGGAGCAGGAGCAGGGATGTCGCCGGGGCTGCCTGCAGCTCTGCATGCTTTAGAGCATTCCCTGTATTTACGGCGTCGATGGATGCTTCACCTGCAGGCACTTCCCCTGCTCCAGTGGAAGGAACGAACCTGAGGCCACCCCTGTGCTTGGACCTGGGGTCCCTGCGCAGAGCAGGAGGTAGATGGGGGAAGCACCGCCAGCCCCACTGCTGGGATTGCCCCAATGCCAAGCGATGGGCACTGCAGCATCAGGAGCACTCGGTGACAGAAATCACCCTGCAAAGAGGCAAAGCCTGGGAAAAGCAAGGGACCCGTGGCAGCGGGTGCTGCCAAGCGCTTGGACGCTGGCTTCCCACTCCTGGGCACCAGCTCGGGCCCCATCGCTGCCTCTGCTCCCATCCCTGACTGCCCACCCTGAGCCCCTTCCCAAAGCATCCCTGCAGCAGTCACAGTGAGCAGCAAGTGGATGTGGAACAGCCAGGATTCAGCCATCACCTCGCTTCCCCTCTCCAAGGAGCTGGCACTGGCCTGAGCTGGCAGGTCTGTGCCCACAGTGGAGCTCGAGCTGAGCTCATCCCTGGCTCTGGAACTACAGCCACCCACTGCCACACATATTTCCAGGGAAGGGCATTGCTCCAACACCAGAATGGGCCATGGGAAGGCTGGCAGGGGTTTGGCCCTGCAGCCCCCCCCAGCTCTCACATTCCCTTCAACTCCATGAAATCCCATCAACACCAACATGACATCCTTAGGAGTCTGTGAAACATGAAATAAGGTGAGCTTGGGGAAACCTGGGAAGATGTCCATGCAAATACCTTAGCAGAACGTGCCTTGCACCTCGGTGAAGTGATTTGACACAGCACTAATTATGCAAATTAATCACTGGTAAATGAGGTCCTTGGTTATTTATTTATTTCATGCTCTGCGCTGCAGCCCAGCAGGAGCGGCACTGGGAGAGAGGAGCAGCTCCATTCCGGCTGAGAAGGAATGTTTGGTAACATGTTGCATGATCCAACCTACCCATATTCTTTCTCAGATGAAATTCAGAATTGATTTGCTGGTATCACACTGCTCCCAGCCCTCAATATGTCATGGCAGTTAATGAACCCTGCCAGGGACTCATTTATAACCCACTATTAGTCGCTTCCATCACAAAGAGAATTTCTTTTCCCTCTTTGCTCTGATATTCTAAAATTTTAAAAAACAAACCAGAGATCACAAAAAAAAAAAATTCACCAGCAACACCAAAATCACCACCAGCTGAAAGTCAAACGCTTGTGTAATTTCCATCCTTCCTCTTGGACCTGGCTCTCAAGCGGCCACAGAAAAGGCCCTGGACAATCACCTAAAACGCTGCTGATCTTCCCTAGGTTCCTCTCCAGCCCCTTCTCCCTTTGGGCAGAGCAGCTCATGGCATCTCCTGAGCACAGCCGATCTGACCCCACCTCCTAACCTGCCTTCAGAATCATCCCAGAGGCAACACTGGGAGCTGGACCTGAGAGGAAAGGGCTTCCACACCCAGCTCCCTCCTGCCCACCACAGCAGCTGGAGCTGGGATCTCGCTCTGGAGGAGCCTTAGCTTGGAGCAGGGAGGTGATGCTGAGAACTGGAGAGGCCCAGGAAAGCAGCGGCATTCCCCTTCACTCCATTCTGCATCTGCACGTCAGGATGGCAGCGACAACTCTATCGGGGGAACAAGAGCTAATTAAATTTACCGGGATCATTGAAGAGGAAATTATTTAATATTCTGCATGGAATTTAATATCTGAAAGCATGAATGGCCTTGTTTCATCAGAGATCTCTACCTTCCCAGCATTCAACTTTACTTTTCGGAGGCAGCCCAGCCGCCGAGGGACAGGCAGGGACGGGGGAGGACGCTGCCAGTGGGAACCACGCGCCGGAGCCAGGGAGAAACAAACAGCGGGAGAGCGGAGCGTCAGTGGAGCCACGGCCGCATCCTTGGGTGCTCCCGACGGAGCAGCAGCTCCACGATCCAAGGAGAGCAGCCTCCCAGGGGGCTCTGTTGTCTCCTCCGCGGGAGGATCCTCCTGTTACCATCCACCATTGCTTCCATACAGAGCTGCCACTGCTCTGGTGAGCACCTGCATCCCGTGGGGCCTTCAGCTTGTGACCTTACACTGTCATCCGGTCCCATGTGAACAGCCCAAAAGGTGCCACTTCTGAAACACCCCCAGTTTGCTCTTCCATCCAAAGAGGAGCCTGAATTGGCCACACCAGGATCCAGGGAAAGGAGAACTTTGCCACAGGGAGCCTTCACCTTGGCTGTGCATCCCTGTGGTGCTGCTCACACAGATCAGCCCTGAGCGTCTTCTGCATTGCAGGAGGATCCCAGCTCTGAGTTTTCCCGTGCTCCATGCTCACGGCTACTCAGCTTCTCCTGGCTGCAAAGACCCTTCTGGTCCCAAGGGCTCGTGGCCACCTCTGCGCCCTCTCTGGCCTGTGTCCCTAAAGCAGCAGGGTGCCAGAGGGGAGACAGGATGTGGAATGCCAAGTGGGATGCAGGGTGCCAGGTTGGAGGTGGGATGCCATCAGCCACCTTCCTGCCCATGTATGTGGGGACTCCAACCCAAAGGGAGGCTTGGGGGGGCTTCTGTCCCTGCCGAGCAGTGGGTGGGACACTACAGGAGTGATGTCCTCAGCACAGCGAGTTTCCCTGATGCAGCTCAGCCACTCACCCAGAACCACTCTGTTCCCTACAACACGGCTCCTTCCCTTGGCTGTCGATGTGTTTCTAGAACCCAAATGTCAGACCCTGCTTGCTGCTAAGTAAAGTCCAGGAATCACTTCTCAATGGGACCCAAGTTCTGGCCTCCTGCTCCTCCAGCCCCACAACAGCCAATGGGGCCCAGGTCTCTCCAGGTCCCCCAAGCCTTCCTTCAGGGCAGGGGATCCCCAGATCCCATCCAGCCAAGCCACTGGCCACAGTCCCCCTTCCCTTGGGCCAGACCAGCTGCAGGAAGTGCCGTTCCTCAGCCTCAGTGTTGCAGGTCCCCTGTGACTGTGCAGAGCCCTGGCAGAACCAGCATGTCTTCAGTGGAGCAGGAGCCACCAGTCTGGGCTCCCCCAAGGACACGCCAGCCTTGTGCTGGACACCCCCAGCTCCAGCCCCTCTGGCTCCCTGTTTCCCTCCCTCTGCCCTGATAACGTCTTCTTCCCCTCACACACATGAAAGCAATGATAAGTAGCAATAATTTTGCTTCTGTATTTGTGTCACCAAAACTTCCAGCTAATTCCTGCCAGCATGGAGGCACTAATACCTCTGTGAGAGACAAAGCAATTATTTCTAAACATAGCTCGTCCCTTGCATTGTCACCATCAGAACCACCCAACCCCTGGGCCGCTGTCAGCATCTTCCTCTAACTAGCAGGGGAAAAAAAGATAATGTTTTTCCCCCAAAAAACACATCCAGTGGCATCGAGCAAACCAAGATGCACCCAAACCCTTGCCTCCCCCAGCCCTGCAGCACCTGGCCCATGCTCAGGCCCAGTAACTCAAGGTGGGGAGTGACACGAGTCTGACCGCGGCTGGAGGGGGGCACAGGCTTCACCCAGGGACAGCTGGGACAGGGACATCACCCTGACCAGGGATGAGACTCTCCAGTGCCTCAGTCCAGAGCACTGGGGCTGCTCTGAGCTCTGCAGCAAAGGCTGTCTGGGTGACAGGGACCACACTGGGCACAGCAAAGCCCCCAAAGAGGGGCCCATTTTTAGGGGAGGGAGAAGGGATACACTGAGCATAGACATCAGGAGCTGGCTCTCCCATGAGTCTGAGCATCAGCCCCATTCAGCCACCCAACTTCTCTGCCTCACAAATGCCTCCCTGCTCCTTCCCAGGTGACAGACATGGCACTGCCTGACCCAGACACAGGCGCATTAGCTGTGCTCCAGTGTCTCTGGCTGGATGGAGACACCGTGTCTGCTGCAGGACCCTCTGCAGCACCAGACCTTGTTATCCTGCAGGTCTGCTCTCAAGAAATTAAAATGAGCCATAAAATGACAAGTGAAGTGAAATAAGGAGTATAAGAGGGAGAATCTAAATGGTGGCATTGGCACGTGTACAGCACCCAGGTCAGCACAGGCCCGAGGAGGGGACACGAGATGGGGACACGGCTCTTGTGCACAGCAGCCATGGGGGTCCCTGCCCCCTCTCTCAGGAGGGAGAGGTCCCTGCTCACCCTGTGGAGCCACGAGGCTTCCAGAGCCCTTGAACAGGATGTGGTACCTCCAGCCCTGCAGAACCCCCCAGGTTTGCACAAAGCCCCCAGATCCATGAGCAGCCCCCGCTCTGAAGGACACAGGCAGGAATAAGCAGCTACAGAGTTAACGAGCAGACACAGTCTCCCCACCAAGGGCTGAAATGAGCCAATACCTGGAGGCAGCACACACCTGGGTGACCTACATACCACTGCTGATGGAATATTTAACGGCTCTTTCCAATGGGATGGGCACGAAGAATCTCACGGCTCTTGCAGGTAGTGAAGTCTCTGTCTCCATCTCTCCTGACCTCAGATCTCAGAGGGGTTTACAGGAACAGACGGAGGCTGAGCAGGGAGAACAGGGGTAGGAGCTACACCCCTGCCCTGGGATTTTGGCCAGATGCTCACCAGCATCCCAAATATCCATACAGCTCCCAAAGAGAGGGGCTCACAGCCCTGAGCAGGGCACCAGGATACTGCTTTGGCTGCTTCCCATCTAAGGCCAGCGACATCCCCCTGCCCAGAGCTGCCCAGGCACCTCCACCCTGGCTGCTGCATGGGAAGCATCAGGGATGCTCCAGAGCCACCCACACCACGGGTGGAGGAGGTGGCTCCAGGTGTGGTTCCAGGTGTGCTACACCTGCAGCTCCTGTCCCGATCCCAGAGGGAAGGGACCCTGGAACAGCCTCGAGCTGCCCTTAAAAATGTTTCCATAACACTTCATAGTCAACCTGCAGTACCACCTCCAGTAATTAACAGCTACATTTTAATTAAACATTGATTAGCAACTAATTAGTCTAATGATTAGTCACCTGAAGGAAACAAAGCAAAATACTGGGGCTGCCAAGATAGGAGCTGGAGAAGGCAAATGATGAAAGATGAGAGGGAGCTGAAATTCCTCCTCTGCTTCCCTCTGGGCCAAACGTTTCTTCACAGTTTGGTCCTTTACAGATAAAGCTTCGAGGTGAATTTTCCTAATTGTGACAATTCTGTCAGAGTCTCAGGTGAGTGATGGGGAGGAGACTGAGTTATTTCATCTTTCCCATCAGATCTCAGCCTGTTAATGCAGCTAAAGGGCCTCCCCCTGCCTGAGGAGACTCAGTCTGTCACCTTAACGAAATCAGGGAGGACTCTTGTGCCTTGAGAACTGCAGCATTCCAAGGAGATCCCTGTGGAGTGCAGGCAGCCCCCAGACAGCAGCAGTGTGTCCCCTGCCAGTGGGCACTGCAACCCCTCGGACCCTGCCATCACTTTCCCAGTCAGACCCACTTTGTTGTGTCCTGCATGTTGGAGGGATCTCCCAGCGCTCTGCTCCCCCTCCCCACACAGCTGCCCTGTTATGTGCAGGGCTCTGTCAGACCCAGCTGATGGGGGCTGTGCAGGGCTCTGGGATGGAGGAGGACGCAGCTTGGTGGCACCTGGCAGGGCGCAGCACAGCCCAGTGGGTCCCAAACTCCTCTCGAGGGTGGCAGGCTGGCGACCTGCTCCCTGTCCCCGCATGTGGTCCCATCCTGATGCAAACACCTCGCCTGGGCACGTGCTGCTTCACTGCACTGAGCACCACGGGTTCGCTCCCTGTGCCCACCCTGCCCTGGTGCCTTGGCAGTGGCACCTGCAGGCACCTGCAGGCTGCTGAGCACCCACCCCACAGAGCCCTCCCGCAGGACACCAACTCTCGGCATCCCAAAATACACCCTCACACCACTTTGCCCGGCTCGGCCACAGCTTTGCACTTACAAGGAGCTGGATAGTTGGGCCAGGTCCCAAAAAGCAGCTTCCCCACATGCCAAGGACTCATGTTCAGCCCTGTCCTCCAGAACAGGCTGTGTGGGTGATGCTCCCACGCGGCCACGGCTCCGCTCGGAGCGGGCGGCTGCCCCCGCACCCAGGCCGTGCTGGATGAGGATGTTTATTATTTTGCTGGTCCCTTTTGTGAGATAATCCTATTTACCTCCATCACTTATGGCTCAGAAAATCACTCTGGCTGAGGGTTATGAAAGCACTTACAGCAGCTCCCCTGGTACTCTGCAGCTCCTGCCCCCCCCCAGCTGCTCTCCCCAAGCATCCCCACACTGCCCAGCAGCTCTGCAACCCCTTCCCTCCTTTTCCCTCCCCCCCACACAAGGGTCTTCACCCTTCTGCAAGTTCTAGCCCTCTTTGGGTCTTCCCCCCCCCTTTTCTTTCCACCTCCTCCCCCTGCTCATTCCTGGCTCCTCTCTGGGGTTTTACAGGAAGGGGAAGCAATAATGCTGGGGTGTTCAGGGAGGTTGTGCCAAGCCTGCACTGAACTGCACCCAGCTGGGAAGGGTTGGGAGGCCATGGCATGGCAGTGCTGCCCGAGGAACCCATCGGCATCACTCACACTGCCCAGACACGGGAAAATCCCCCTGCAAGGTGACCCAAAGACAGAGACCGGACAGGATGGAGAGGGCCAGGCTCAACAGGGAGCAGTGGAATTCAGGAGCCACCCGTCTGTCTGTGGGTAGCAGTGGGACACACAACCCAGCCCAGCCAGTGTGACCTGAGCTGGAGCCCTTGAGCCCTGGGGGACATGAGGACCCACAGCAGGCGGTGGGAAGGGTTAAACAGAACCCTCATCCCCTGCCTCGCTCCTGGGGCTGAGGTGCATTGATCGGACATTGATGGCTTCACACATCCCACACAGGGATCGGTACAGTCAATGGGGTCAGGTCAGGGAGAGGCAGCTGAGTGGATACTGATACCTTCCTCCTCCTCCTCATGCTGGGAATGGCACCTGCTGGGAAGCCCCTGCAGCTCCCACACAGAGACCAGCAGCAGCGGGCAGGAGCCTGCTCCAGGGGCTGGTCTGCCTGCGGGCACTGCTGCTGCTGGGGATGGCCTTCCCACGAACTGGGAGACCCAGGAACAGCTGGGAGATGACCAGCTGTGCTGGGAAGAGTCCTTGGTTCCCCTGTCCTGCTCACACTGACCCAGAGAACCCAGCTACATCCCACTCCCGCTCCAGAGCTTCATCCAGCTGAAGGCGTGAGCTCTGGCAGCAGCAGAGGCAGCAGCTCTGGCTGCGGCTGTTTCATGCTTCTACAAAGCAATCTGCTCCTTGGGCTCCTCTGTTCCTCCCTCTTATGCAACTGCACAAAATGTAGAGGAAAACAATCCCCTGGATGCTAATTTATCCGAGGAGCTCGAGCAGCTTTGCACAAGGTGGCAGTTTTAGCAGGAAAAAAACAAAGGGAACAGCCATGTCTGAAAGGCTGCTGCTGCTACCTGCCCTGCCTCCCAGGATCCTGCCC
>JAYRBT010000043.1:625109-636858 GCA_036023395.1 Myiotriccus ornatus
GGGGGTCCCTCCCGGGGGTCCCTCCCGGGGGTCCCTCCCGGGGGTCCCTCCCGGGGGTCCCTCCCGGGGGTCCCTCCGAGCCCCCCGCGCTCGGTGGCACCGCGGCTCCGGCCCGTGGCAGGTACCACGCAGAGCGTCACGGCCCCCCAGGTCCTGCCCGGCTCTTTGCTGCAGGGGCTCAGGGAAACGGGAGATTTGGGGGGGGGGGGTCTCTGCAGCCACTCCTGCGCTAGTGAGTGGGTCCAGCTCCGCGGCCAGACGTGCACGGACACCGCACTGTCTCATCAGCTACCGCAGATCCATGACTCTCGGGAACAACCAGGGAGCCGTTTCTCGGGGGTAAGACCCAAGCTATTGCCCGCCGGTACCGGCATTCATGTCCTGCCATGGAGCCCCCCGCGGCACTCAAAGACTCTTCTCTCACCTCCTTCCTCTTTTCTAACCTTTCCAAGCTGCTTGGCTAGAGCACCTTCCTCCCTCCATCTGCTTCAGGGCTCGGGCCAAGTCCAGAACTGCTCCTGGTTCCATCCAATGCCCTGTCAGTGCTGCCCTGCTCCTGACCTCGGGGCTGTTACGACACCCATCACTCCACCCACCTGTCCCAGGCTCATCCCATCCCCAGCGGCTCCACGTACCTCCCCCCACAGTCACCCCAGACCCCCCAGGCGCAACGCTCCTGTTCTGCTCATGGGGCAGCTTTAACCGCAAGGTCCTGGCACAGGAGGTTTTAATGATGCTGATGAGCTTATCTGGTCCTTGGTGCTCAGCAGCTTCGTGATGGGAGCACAGAGGGGCACTGAGGATACTCACCCTGCATCTGAGCTGGGCAACCCTGGTTTGTTCAGTTCCCTCCTCATTCTCCTGCCACCTTCTCTCTCCCTTTTCCCTTCCATCACCTTCTTTCCACAGCATATGCAACACCTGAGCCATTGGAGTGGGGCAGGGCAGAGCTACTCCAGGCTGGACAGTGGGATGAGCAAAGCAAAACACCCCCTTGCTTTCCATCAACTCATCCTCCACGTTATGTCCAAGTGCACCAGAGCCAGCTGAGGCTCAGCCTTTCCCAGGGGGATGAAGCCACCCACCCAGAGCCGCCACAGTATCCCACCCCTCCTGCAGTGGCTCAGATCCAGGGCTCTGCCATCCTTCCACTTCTCAGCATTTCCTCCCTCTGTGCTCAGGCACAGCAGCACCAAAAGGGCTGTGACGGGGTGGGGGCTTTTATAACAGGTCCTTCAGTCCCCTCCCTCCAGCAGGGCAGGCTCAGCAGCGGAGCCAGCCCAGGTGTTGTCTAGTTCCCTCAGTCACATCACCAAGGAGCAGCCCAGGCCATGGTGGTAACAGATCCCCACAAAACCAAGTGACCACTCCTGTGGAACAAAGTATGACACTCCTGACTGATGTCCAGGTGGCACCCTGAGAAATTTGCAATCTGATTATCCCCTTGAAAATGAAAAAATAAAGAAGGAGACCAGCCCAGCCCCTGCCTGCCCAAACTACTCCCTGGTACTGCCCTGCACTGCCCATGTGTCCACACGCCCCAGGGAGCTGTTTGCCCTTGGGGTGCTGAGCACATGGCTTTTTTCAAAGGCTGGAAACAGGCTGGGGCCCCGAGTAGGGCACTTCCACTGGTGGGTAACTTCTCTGGGCTTGTCGTCTCTATTTTTGAGCCCCTTCATCAGTCTTCATGGAGTTAACTGGTATATAAGTGCAGGATGGACAGTGTCAGCCCCAACGTGCTTAGCAGGGACCATGGTCCCCAGTGAGCTGCTAAGGCTGACAGCTGGTGGTGCCCTCAGAGCTCATTCCCATTCTCAGGAGTGTTTCCAAGGATGCAGGATCAGTGCTGTCAGCATGGAGCCTGTGCTCTGGAGGACGCTGAGCAGGGACACAGTGGGCCCAGAGCAGCCACAGCCCCTCGGGCACATCCGCACATGGAACAAGCGCCTCTGGGGCATTGTTAGTGCAAAATCAGCTGTTTTAGGTGGAACTCGCAGTGTCCCCAGGCAGCATGGCCAAAGGTGATGTTCTTTATCGGTGCCTTGTGCTCCTCAGATACCAAATATCAAAAAGTGCTTTGAAACATTCCTGATATCAAATATTCCTTGGAGATTAGTGCAGTGTTTCCTTCTAGCTCATCTCTTCCCTCCCAGCAGAGCCGATGAACATGATACGTTATCAGGACCATCCCACGCTGTTAGCAGTGGCACAGGGACTTGGTGACCCATCTTGGAACAGCACACTGAATATTTAGGAATTTCCTGAGCTTAGTGAATGATAACATCTTTATCATGTGAGCCCTTTAAACCCTCAGTGCTGCCAGGAGCCTCTGTCCTCGATGAAGGATGATATCGGACCCAGGGCACTGATAAAAAATAGTTCCTTGAGTAAACAGCAGCATCAGGCTGGAGAGAGGAGGGCTGGACTGGCAGAGACAGGTGCTGAGCTGGCACACAGGGGTGCTGGGCTGGGAGAGAAGGGTGCTGGACTGCCATCAGTCCAACACTGATGCCTTCCATCAGCAGAAGGCGTTGGCTAAAGGCTCAAGGCACAGGGCAGGATCCATCCCAGCATTTCCACTGTCTGCAAACAGAATATCCAAGGCTGCACTCCCAGCTGGTGTTGGCAATGAGGTCTCTGGTGTTTGCACCACTCACTGTATCCTTGTAAGATTATCCTGTGTCACACACACAGGGAAAGAGATGCTGATGCCCCCTGAGGAATTGGTCCAGTTGGGAACACTCAGGATGCTCAGGGCTACAAAGAGACTGTCATTCGTCCAGAAAGGATGAACCCCTGTGCCTGAAGATCCTCTGCCCATCTCAGCCTTGGAGAAAACCACCAAGGAACGACCCCACACAGTGCTGGGGAAACTGGTGGAGATGGCCCTGCTTGGTGAGGAGGGGATGTAAAGTACCGAGGAATAAACCTGGACCTGAGCAAAGGGAGAACAGGAAAGACATAAAGGTTGGGAGTCCAGAGCCCAGGTCACTAAGGCAACCTCTGTTACATAACTCTACAAACACCTTAAGCTCAGTTTTGCTGATAAATGAGTCGTCAGCAATGATTAAACCCTGGAGAAGCCATAAACCAGCAGATACTGATAAAATGGGATGCTGATAGGGCAAAGCTCAGCGGTGTGTAAGTGGATGAGGGTCATCCATGGTGAGCAACAGAACCGGGGCAGTGGGAGCTGGGCTAATGAAATACAGGGGCTTCAGAGCTGGGCTCGCCCTCTGGAGCATCTCTGGGGGTTGGTGCATGGCCAGGATCCAGGGAAGATCCTCCTTCCCCGGTGTTCAGCTCCACAAAGCCACACTGGAGAACCTTGGGTAAGTCCAAGCTCCTCCCTGACCCTCTGAGCCCCCATCTTGAGGTGGACAAGCAGCCCTGAGGGAAGTGAGTCGCCTTCTGAGGCCAAACTGCTGACCACAGGCCAGGGCACTGAGAGCCAGGAGTGGGGAAAGGACACCACAGTGGGCTGAGAGGGATAGCGGTGGAGACCCAGGGGCCAGTGGAGGCCAGTTCCCAGCCTCCTACCACACCAGCAATCCTTCCCATTCATGCACACCAACACAGCACCCACTGCCTCTGATGGAAGAGGTAGATTTGGTGTTTGACCCATCAGGAAATTTAAGCTAATGTACTGCAGTGAGACACAACCAGAGAGGCTCTGATACGAAGTGCTGGCTGAAGCCGATCAGCAACTGCAAGATTAGATAAGGACTGAACTTAGTCCCATCCCACACATATTAATGCGAGCTCTCCAGACATCTGGGCTATTCCAATTCAAGGGCATGAAGATGCTCCCATCACTGGGGCTGCTAATTGCTACCCTCTCCTTAGCAAGATGCATCCCCCTGCAGCAGGCAGCCAACCGCAGCAAACTCCTCCTGGTGTCCTTTGATGGCTTTCGGTGGAACTACGATCAGGACGTGGACACCCCCAACCTCGACGCTATGGCTGCAGCTGGGGTGAAGGCCAAGTACATGACTCCTCCCTTCATCACCCTCACCAGCCCATGCCACTTCACGCTGCTGACCGGTGAGTACCCCGGCCACAGGAGCTGCAAGGAGGGCTGGGGAAGGGCAAAGTCAAGGCTCATGCATCAGTGAAGGACACGCTGTCAGGAGCTCCAAACTCAGCAGCACAGAGCTTTAGAGCAGAGCAAAGGCAAGGGCTGTGAAAACAGTCGGTTTAAACTAGATGGGGGAAGAAATTCTTCCCTGTGACGGTGGTGAGGCCCTGTGGCAGCTGTGGCTGTCCCGTGCCTGGAAGTGTTCAAGGCCAGGTTGAATGAGACTTGGAGCACCCTGGTCTTGTAGAAGGTGGAAGGGAGGTGGAATCAGAAGGTTTTTAAGGTCCCTCCCAACTCAGACCACTCTGGGATTCCATGAACTGAACCTGTATTTATCAAAGGTAAATAGTGCCAGACCAACCGATAGCCTCCTTTGGTAAGATAAATTATTTTTTACACAAGGGAGATGCTCTAAATTTAATCTCTTTGGACTTCAGTAATGCATTTGATACAGTGCCACATGGGAAATCATTAGTTAAGACAGAGAAGATGAAGATTAGTACAAAATCTGTAACGTGGGGAACTGGGGGGCTACAGGAAGAGGATCTGGGGGATGCTGAGAGGAGACTGTCAAGCTGGAGGGAGGGCACCAGGGGAATTCCTGAAGAATCGATTTTGGAGCCAATCTTATTTAAGATTTTAATTAATAACCTTGGCATAAAAGAGTGGAGCATGCTAATGAAAACTGCTGATAGACAAAGGCAGGGAGGCAGTGTCAATATGAGGGAGGACAGGGATATCATGCAGAAGGGATTGCGCAGTCCTTGGGACCACTATAATAAAAATAGCACAAAATATAAGAGTCAAAGTGCAAACCTCTCCCTTCTGATGGGAACTTCTCCTGCTCACTGACCTCACGGGTTTAGGTCAACAGAACCTGCCCATGCTGAGAGGGCAGGAGAAATTGCAGGTGGCACCGATGCCTGGCTTGGTCCAGGTGAGACCCAACAGACGCCAACCCACACACGTGGGAAGCAGCATTCCCCCAGCATCTCCTTCCCTGCCTCAGGACCCCACTTTGTACGAGGCAGTGGGAGAAAGGGGCAAAGGGAGAGGTGGGAGGGGGAGGCCGAAGGTCCCCACTGACCAAAGGCAACCCATCACCCAGCGCAGGGGCGAGACCTCCCCAGCACAGCCTGGCTCACCCCCTCGTTTCTCCCACAGGGCGATATGTGGAGAACCATGGGGTGGTCCACAACATGTGGTTCAACACCACCACAGGTGTGAAGCTGCCCTACTACACCACGCAAGGCATAACCAGCTGGTGGGACAATGGCAGCCTGCCCATCTGGATCACTGCCCAGAGACAGGCAAGTGAGGCACCTCCTCGCACGCACCGACCCCACGCAGACACATCCCACCTGCCATCCTGCAGGAAAAGCTACGGGCAAGCCATGATCCCTGGTGGCTGTGAGTTCCCAGCCTACCTGAGAATGTCAGGCTAATTAGACCAGCAAAAAACAGAAATCCCCAGACACTGGCAGGAATAATTATGATCATTCTATTAAAAATATAAAAAAAAAATAGATGCATTTCAGCTTTATTAAGACATTAATGAAACAGGTTATACTGTTCCTGTTTAAAGAAGCCTCAGCCCCTGTTCCTCAGGGAACATCCTGAGTCCAGGGGTTCCATACACCTCAGGACAGTGCAGGAGGGTGGCAGCCCTGGGGGCCAGTCCCCTCTTCCCTGGGGACTGCAGCAAGCCCAGCAGGCTTTGAATCTGGCTTTAAGACAGGACCTGAGACCTGGCCAAGACATATCCCTTTTGCCCGTATTTACCTGGCAAATTGGCTCCTCTGACTTCAACAAAACACAGCTTAATGTCTTGATGATCAAGAACCAGAGGGCCCATGCAAGCTGCAAATGGGTCACTGGTTCCAAAGTTCTAACTGGTGTTACTAACACAGTGAGAAAACCTGTGTGACAGGGCAATGCTTTCAGTTAATCACTTTTAATTGGCAATGAGCAAAAAAAACTCATTAGAGGCAGTGGTAGACATTGGGGGCTGAATGAACTAACCATGTTAGGAGGTGGCTGCACTTACAGATGGAGGGAACTGCCAGGTGAGTTCAGGGGAGTTTATGGAGTGTCTCCACTCACAGGGTTTGAAGACAGGCTCTGTCCACTTCCCTGGAGGAAGAGCAACATACCAAGGGGAAGAAGTGAACAAGAAGTTGGTGGAGCCCCCCATATTCAACTACAGCAACGAAACCAACTGGAGGCAGAATATCGACACGGTCATTGAATGGTTCACAGTGGACAACCTCGACTTCATCGCACTCTACTTCGGAGAGCCAGACTCCTCAGGACACAAATTTGGCCCTGAATCCACACAGAGGAAAAACATGATCAAGCAGGTGGACAGAACCGTCGGTTACTTGAGGCAGCGTATCCAGGAGAGTGGCCTGGAATCAAACCTCAACCTCATCATCACGTCTGACCACGGCATGGACACCGTCATAAAGAAAAACGAGATTCTTATCCGGACCATAAAGAACTTCACATTCAAAGACATCGACTTTGAACTCTTAGATTATGGACCAAATGGACTCCTGGTGCCAAAAGAAGGGAAATTGGAGCATGTGTACTCAGTCCTGAAAGACGCTCACCCAAAACTGCATGTGTACAAGAAAGAAGAGTTTCCAAAGAAATTCCACTATGCCAACCATCCTCGGATCACCCCACTTGTGTTGTACAGTGATCCAGGATATGTGATCCATGGGGTAAGGTATATGCACAGGCATATTCTACTGTCCTTTGGGATGAGCCTCTCCCCTCCCCTTCCTCTCACAGCACCCCAGCACTCACCCAGCTTTAGGCCTTTGTGCTGACTGGTCTCCCTAAAACAGATTGAAATTCAAGCTCTTTGTGTAAAGATCTTCTCTGCTGTTGAGAAGATAACATGTCCAGAAGCCTTGGGGTAGGACTTGCATGAATGCAAATATCTGTGTCAGGATCCTCTCCTAGCCTGGTACGAAGGGAAGGTCCAATGTTAAGGCCAGCACGCAGCTTCCCATTGGAAGCTCCTGAGTACAACAAAATTTTGATGTGCTGACATTAAGGGGGGAACTTGCAGGATGTTGTTGAAGGGTTGAGAGGGGTGTTTGGGGGCACCTCCAGCTTCTGCAGAGTATAACACTAATAGGTCAGCTTCCAAACCTGAAAGGAACCAACCAGACCATCAAACCCTGCAGGAGCAGAATGGCGTGTACGAGGCAGGAGACACGGGGGCACCCAGCAGTGCTGCTGCCCCCTGAGGCCGTGCTGGGGGTGGAGGGGTTGGGGTGCTCACGTCCTCACTCTTCCCTCCAGAGGATCAAGGTCCAGTTCAATAAAGGGGAACACGGTTTCAACAACGAGGACATGAACATGAAAACCATCTTCCGTGCCGTGGGACCGGCCTTCAAGAAGGGGCTGGTGGTGGAGCCCTTCGAAAGCGTCAATGTCTATGCCCTCCTCTGCGAGCTGCTGGGCATCACCCCTGAGCCCCACGATGGCTCCCTGGAGGTCACCAAGCCCATGCTGCAAGGGTCGGAGGACTCGGGGAGCGAAGGTGGGCACCGGGAGCAGCAGCAGGAGCCGGGGGTGACAGTGGGCACCAGGAACAGCAGCAGACACCGGGAGCGGCAGTGGGCAGCGGGGGTGGTGGCAGGCACTGGGAGCATCAATGAGCACCGCGAGTGGGCACTGGGAGCAGCGGCAGGCACTGGGAACTCGCACCGGGAGCAGCACCGGGAGCAGCACCGGGAACAGCACCGGGAGCAGCACGGGGCCCCGGGAGCGGCACCGGGAGCAGCACCGGGAGCGGCCCCGGGAGCGGCCCCGGGAGCGGCCCCGGGAGCGGCCCCGGGAGCGGCCCCGGGGGGGGCCCCGGGAGCGGCCCGCGGGGAGCGAGTGCGGGAGCCGCCCCAGGAGCGAACGGCGCCGCCCCAGCAGCGTTCCGCCGCCTCACGGAGCGCCCACTGTGCTGCCCGCGGCAGCGTGGCTGCGCACGGACAGCGGTTTGCGGCAACCCCGGCCCCGCCGCCCGGAACGGCCCGAGTGGGTTGATCCAGAAGGACAGGAGCCTGAGGGTTGCCGTGGATTTGAAATCCGTGCAAAGCTCTCCGACGTGGTCTTGCAGAGGGGGGGGTTCGCTCTGTCGCACGGGTGACGGTGGTTTTCCTCCCCCGTCGTTGCAGAATGGGCACAAACTAAGGAAGAGCGCGGCTGGTGCCAGGCCCAGGCCAGTGGCTGCTGCGGTCAGTGGCAGTCTCTGTCCCTGCCCCCGGGTGGCTTGGAGCCCGGCCCAAAATACCGAGGGATGCAGCAAAACAAGTAATTTCGCATCAAAGTGCTGTCATGTGCTCACAGAAATAGAAGGAAAATAGAGATGTTTCCTTCCCCCGCTCCTTGCAATCCTTTGGAATTACAGTGATCGGATCTGTCGCTTGGAAAGCCTGACTTCACCAGGCACTTGGATCCAGCTGCCATGGAGGGCCCTGCCTGCAGCCTTGAGCCCCTTGAGGGTCAGGAATGTCCGGTGGGGTTTATCTCCTGGTGGGATTGACTGCAGAAGGGAAGGAAGGCCTAAGACTACACTGGCTGTCCAGGCTCTCTCTGGAGGGTAAGAAAGGACAAGTCCCCTCTTCCCAATGTCTCCCAAGCCCTCAAATCAGCAGATTCTGAGCCAGATTCTGTAAGAGAAAGGAAATTCTTGTCTCAGGTCTCACAGCAGGGATCATGTTCAGCAATGTCGCCTTTGCCTGTGTCACTACTCTGCAGGTCGGGAGCTGCCTCTGAGTCCCTTCTTCCCGGAGGGACCTCGCACAAGGGAAGGATGAAGGCAGGGTCTGAGGCTGGGAAAGGAACTGGAGGTGGGGAAAGGAAGGAGAGACTGTAAGTGGCGATGGATCCTTGTGGGACTGGGAGGGAAGGAGGTTTCTGTGCACTCTTCATTGAGCAAAAGATGCAACAGGAATTTGGACAGCCCGAGAGCACGATGGGATGCTGCCAAATGCTGAGAGTGGGATGATCCGTGGGCATGGGAGGGCCCAGGCACAGCCGGAGGCTGGTGGAGCGACGACACCAAGCACATGTTGCTGCCGGACGCTGCCCTGGGAAGGTGTCAGGGTGGGCTCTGGGGCTTGCTTTATTCTCTGGTGTCTTCCAACTGGGGCTGGAAAGCTCCGTCGGGCCCTGTTTGCCTCCTCCCCTCGTCCGAGGGATGAGTCGTTCCACCCCCCCTGGTGCCACACTTCCCCTCCTACGGGGAGGGACAGCAACCTGTGGGGATTCCCATAGGAAAGGGGCTGCGGAAGGGCCTTGTTATCCTGACCTGGAACAATGCAGGCCATCCCTCGGACCCGGCGACGGCGGCGTCCCCTTCCTCCTGCCCCCGGCTGCCGAGGAGCGCGGGGCTGCCTTGTAAACAAGTTGTCTTGCTCTGTTCCGGTGGCAGCTGCGCTTCTGGGCGTCTCATCTGGGAAAGGCATCAGCTGGAGGATGAAAGGGGGTGTGCAAGATGTTATTACACGCAATTACTGGAAAACAGGGCAAATTTTCCCATGCTAGTTACACATCTCCTCTTCCCAGGACGCAGAGGGACAGACTCCTCTGCCGCCAGAGTTGTAATCAAACAAGAGTGTGATCTGTTGCAGGGTGAGCTGGAGCTGGAGGATCAGGGTCCAGCCTGCCTCCCAAAATAAGCACACACTGATGGGTGTTCCAGCTGCTGGGGCAGGGCTGGGGCTGACAGTGCCGAGCAGCGATAGACCCTGTCCAGCTCCATCCCGCAGCCCTGGGGACAGGAGGCCCGGTGTCAGAGGCATGTTTGCAAGAGCACGTTTAGTCTTTGAAGAAACTAAAGACTTTAAAGGCTGCTAAATTTTGGGGCCGATCAAAACAGCAACTCTGTCTTCGCCTGGAGCAGCCGGAGCCCCGTGCCCTGCCTGCCTCCCCTATGTTCTTACACTGGTGCCCTGCTCTGGGCCACCCACCTTCCTTGGGACGTGTCAGGTGGGCAAGGACTCTCCTTCCCAGAAGGAATTGTGAGAGCACCTCTTCTCCCTCCTTGTCCCCAAGACTCAGGGGATGAACCCACTGCCCTCCTTATGTGGGCCAAGAGGAGGGGAGGGCTGTAGAGGGTTATTTGTGATCTGGGAGCAGTTCTCACTTGAAGTATGGGGCCGTGAGGGAACCCAACGTGCTCATTTTGGGTGACAAGGAGGATGAAGGGGCACAGGGAGGTCTCAGTCCCCTGCAGTGAGATGGAAAGACCCTCTCCTCCCTGGGAGGGGTGGATGCCAGCTCTCCCTGCCCTCTGCAGACAGCGGGTTGGATGGTTTATTTTACAAATCAAACACCAGGGAAGGTTGTCCCACGCCCTGATAGTCTCCCTAGACGTGCCTTTTGCATGCCTCAAATCCCCATTTCTCCTCCTTACACCTTTCTGTGCTGTCTTTAGCAACCCCCACCCAGCTGGGGATCACCTCCCTTTCACATCCATCCACAGGCTGTTATCGCATCCTCCCCACCTTCCAGTCCATATTTACCCCGAGGATCACCTGTCCCACCCAAAACCTTCCTCAGCTCTTTTCCTCTGTCGTTATCTCACTTTGGCAGTCAGAAGCAGGCAGGTTTCTCACGTCCCCAGTGCCTGGCCAGGGATGGGGCAGAAAACTGTCACCTTCAGGGAACCTGGACTTCTCCCAAGTGAGCAGCTTGGAACTTGGGATGGGGCTGGTCTGGCATCACTTCCTTGCCCCCCAGCGAAGGGGAAACTCCCCTGCTTGCAGCAGCCTCCTGCTCAGCTCCCGTCCCTTTTCCATGGAGTGGCAGTGGCAGGCCAGACAGGGTGGCTTTCTTATTCATTCCAGAGTTACATTTCTCTAGCTGGATTACTTGCAATCGTTAAACCTCATGTTTACATCTCCCACCCCGGGTCTCTGTACCTCCAGGTCCCCTTCTGCTCTTTCTCAAGGTTGGCAGTTTGGAGCTGTGGGAGCCGGGCAGAGCAGGATATTGCTTCGGCTGGGCTGTGCTGCCATTTCTCTCCCCGTGTGCCAAGGGCCCCCACATTTCACCCACTGCATGGAGCCCCTGGCCGGGCTGAACTGTGCTTCCACAGGGCTCGTGTCAGCCCGCGGGACATGGTGGGGGTACCGGGACAGAATCCACCTGGGATGAGCTCCTGGCCTCGTGGTGCTCCCAAGGGTGAGCTGTGGCAGGGCTCCTGCCAGCACCTGCTCCCTG
Organism: Myiotriccus ornatus; assembly: GCA_036023395.1. NCBI lineage: Eukaryota > Metazoa > Chordata > Aves > Passeriformes > Tyrannidae > Myiotriccus > Myiotriccus ornatus. The sequence goes on from JAYRBT010000043.1 coordinate 636,424, forward strand.
GAGCCAGAGGGGCCAGGGTCACCCCCAGGGAAGTTCTGCAGCGCAAATGCCCATGAAATCTTGCTTATGGAAGAGTTCCACCCTGGACGGGGTCGCACGTCTCCCGCCGCGGGACAGGCCAGAGGAGGCTCTGCTTCGGGGGTCTGCAGGGCTGCTCCCAGAGAGCCCCTCGCCCCACCAGACCCGCACCCAGCGCAGCATCCGCTCCGGGGCGGGACCCCCCCCGAGGTGGAGCCCGGTTTGCGGGCACCGGCGGGCAGACCCCGCCGGGACGGAGCGGCCGCGGCCCCGCCCGCCCGTGTCGCGGGGCGCTGACGCCGGGGGCGGCCCCGCGCCCGCCCCGCCCCGCCCGCCGGACCAACTTCCATTTTAGGTACGGGAGAGGCGCGGGCGCACGGCGGGACTTGACCGACGCCGCGCTCCGCTCGCACCCAT
>JAYRBT010000043.1:636958-663900 GCA_036023395.1 Myiotriccus ornatus
AGCACCGGGCCCCGGGAGCAGCCCCGGGAGCAGCCCCGGGAACAGCACCGGGAGCGGCACCGGGAGCGGCCCCGGGAGCGGCCCCGGGCCCCGGGAGCGGCACCGGGAGCGGCCCCGGGAGCGGCCCCGGGAGCGGCCCCGGGCCCCGGGAGCAGCCCCGGGAGCAGCCCCGGGAACAGCACCGGGAGCGGCCCCGGGAGCGGCCCCGGGAGCGGCCCCGGGCCCCGGGAGCGGCACCGGGAGCGGCACCGGGAGCGGCACCGGGAGCGGCTCCGCCGGGATTCCCGCGGGAACAGCGACACCTGGCGGCCACGCCGCTCCCCCACGGCCCGGTCCTGCCCCTCCCTCCCTCCGCCGTCCCCTCCGCCGCTGGGAACCCCGGGCTCGGTAACCGGGCAGGGGTCACCGTGTCCCCGGCACCGGGCCGGGGGTGCTGCCCCCGGGGGAGGGCTGCCACTGACCCCCCTCTCGGCCCTGCAGGTTCGGGTGCTCCTCTCCCTCCTGCCAAGAACCTGCCGCTGATGCTGGGGCTTGCTCTCGTTTTGGGAAGCTGGGGAGGAGTTTTCTAACTCCCATCAGGTAAGTGACCCCAAGGACCCCTGGAAGGACCCTGCTCAGGCAGACTCGGGGTCTCCCCGGGTACTGAGTGTCTGTGGAACTGCTGGCCACAGTGCTGAGCTGGCCATGGCACCAGCCTGGCTCTGGTCAAGGCAGCCACATGGCCTGGGAGCCTCAGAGTCAATCAGCTCTTCCAACCCCTGCTCCAAGAGCCCCGGTCACCCTCAGCATTGTCCTACTTGTCTTTCTGTCCCTTATGGCTGTGGACAAAAATGGGAAATGCCACCTATGCACACCTGAGCTCCAAACCCACAGCCAGGATGGGCCTGCCCACACTGCTCCCATGGCAGCACTCCTGAGACCTGCCCCATCTGCAGCCGAGTTATCTCTTGAGAGCTCTGGGAGGGATGTTGATGTATTTTGGAGAGACGGGGAATGTGGCAGTGCCAGGGCCGGGACCCCCCCAGCTCACAGAAAACTCCCAGCCCTACAATTGCCAAACCCCAGAGCCCTGCAGAACCTGTCCAGTTGTGCCAGACTCACAGGACCCGCCCTGCAGCAGGGCTGAGGCAAAAGGCCTTCATACAAATCAAAACTTCCCTCTGCAGGAAGCAGCCCAGGGTCCCTCAGCCAGGCTGGAGCTTAGGGGACAGGGAGCAGGACACCCCAGTCCCACAGGCCCAGTTCTGGCCCTTCCAGCAAGGCATTCCAGCAGCCCCAGATGCTGCAGTGCTTTTCCCCAACCCTGTGCCTCATCTCAGGGGCTCGATAAACATCTGTTGCCATAGAGACTCACTCACTGTATCAGCTTCACCCAAGGAGATGAAACAAGAGCCGCACCCTCAGAAAAACAGGAAGAAAATGTTTGGCTTGAAGCCGTGCTGGGGTGGGGGTCAGGGCAGCAGCAACAGCAGGGAGGCTCTGAAAGGGGAGCATGGCCAGTGCTGTGCACGCCATTGAAATTGATATTAATGATAACAGTGCACAGAAACCTTCCCAGTTATCCTGCTGGTGACCTTGGGACTTTCTGTGCAGGTCAGCACATCCAGGCCCGTTTTACAGGGGGAGGCAGCAAGCTCCGTTGGGAAGTTGGTATTCTGGAGATCCCAGCAGAGTCTGCAGAGCGCAGAATCCAGTGGTGTCAGGCTCCACACGCCCCCATGCCAGGAGTCCTCAGAGTGCTCCAGTGGGTATGGAGCACAATCACAGACTCATGGAATGGTTTGGGCTGGAATGGACCTTAAAGCTCATTTCATTCTAAGTCCCCTTTCCACTACACCAGGCTGCTCCAAGCCCTGTGCAGCCTGGCCTTGGACGCTTCCAGGGATGGGGCAGCCACAGCTTCCCTGGACAACCTGGGCCAGGGCCTGCCCACCCTCACAGGAGAGAATTTCCTCGTAACTGCAGTGAGGAAGGGACTGTCCTGAAGGAACACTGAACCCTGCCGTACCCCCACAAGAAGGTTTCCATTGCTTCTGAAATCCCGGAGTTTGCCGTGGGACACACTTCGGTGGGACTGTTTTCACGTGGAGCAGCGGAACATAAAACATTGGGCACAGCTCTTGGTCTTGATGTATTTCCAGCACGGAGCATCGTCCGATCTCTGTGCTTCTGAGGCCCGGCCCTGCTCCTCCATCCCCCCTGTCTCCCTCCCGGTGCCGTGCCGGTGTCCGGGTGTCCCGGGGCCCCGATGCAGTACCGGCAGCCGGCGGCCGGGGGCTCCCGAGCCGCGCTCCCAGCCCGGCATTCCCGGGATCCCGGCACCGGCGGTTGGAGCAGCTTACGGTAAACCCACGGCCCGGAGCATCTCCCCAAAGCCGTGGTGCCCGCAGTCACCAGCCGCTCGCCCAGCGCCGCCCGCTGCCCCAGGGCCATCAATCCCCGGTGGCTCCCCCGGAGAGGGACCCGCTCCTCGGTCCTGCGGGACAAAGCCCGGGAACCATCTCTGGCAGCTGCCGAGCCCGGGGCGCTCCCCAGCACCCACTGAAGCTCCAAGGGTTGCCCTGGAGTTCCATGTCATACACTGCAGTCTCCTGGTCCCCTCCTCCCCCCGACAAAACGCTCCGGGATGAGGAATGCTCCAATGTCCCAGGCCAGATGGGGGAGATGGATCCTTTCCCCCGTGAGTGCAAGGAGGTTTAACCCTACAAATGCACAGAGCTGTGATAGCCTAAACTGGGTGCTGCCCCTCTGCTCCATGGCCCAGAAGCCATCCCTAGCCCAGCCTCTTCCCAGGAAAATCCAAAACTGTCAGATTTTGCATGTCCTTTGCCAGCCTTTCCCATTGCACCTCACACCTTCTGCACTGGCACCGTAGGACGTTTCCACCAAACATTTCCTGATGGCAAAGCCCAAAGTCCAGCCTGCCCTTGTCCAGACACAGCCACTGCCTGATCCCCACATCTCCCCCCGCCCTCCCATTCCCACATAATTCATTCCCCATCACCCCCCTCTACGGGCTGGGGGTCACACGGCAGGGAGAGCCCTGCTGTGTATTGCATCCCAATTTGCCATGCATTTCCACACCATTTGCTTTCCTTTCTTTTTCCTGCACTGGGAAGCTGCTCACTGCCCAGGGGTCCCAACTGCTTCAGGATAGGAAGATAACAACAAACATACATGGAAATATATTTATTTATGGAACACAGTGTGCAGGGACACTGCTGCCTCCAAAATGCCCAGTCTGGGGGTGGCACATGCCCCTATGATTCCCACATGTGGCCATGGGGCCCAGACATGACATAGTCCCTGGCCACCCCATCCTGGAAGCTGCACAGATCCTTACCCGGCTGTGGTACCCAAATGATATGCAGATCTCTGTGCTTCAATTGGCTGATGCCTTGGGAAAACAGCCTCCATTTGCCCACAACAAACATGGCCACCATGGCCCAGTCCAGGGAGCAGCACAGCCCTTTTCTCTTCAACAGGCACAGGAGACTTGGCTCCCCGTCCCTTCCTCTGACAGCAAACCTCAGCCCTCACTACCTAAATAATGCAGGAAGCGCAGCATTCCTAGGATGTCTGGCATACTTGGGAAAAGCTACAAAATCATGTTCCACCAGATTAGTTCAGGGGTCTGACTCAGTTTTAAGATGCCAAAGTTTTCATGGTGGTTGGCGAGTTTATTGGCCCTGCTGTAACTTTGCTTGGCAGAAACATGGGGCCAAGATATTCAGTGTGTCTTCCTGGGTCTCTCTGGGAAGGTGAAGCCTGTCAGGGGTGGGAAACACTGAACTCAGCCTAAAGGCACTTGCAGATGGAGTCGCAAGTTCGGCAGCAGCTGGGGGAGCATTTCCTCACACCTCCAAGCAGTGCAGCTCCTGTGGTGGCTCCAGCCAGTGATGCCCAGGGAAGCTCCATCACTGAGATGGTCCCCTCTGGCTGACCGAGTGGAAAGGAGCCATCACAGGATCCCAGGGGACGTCCTACTCTGCCAGGGGTACAAAGCAAGGAGCCCACAGTACCCCAGGGGCTGCCCAAGACCAGTTCCCAGTAAACCCCTGGGGACAGAAAGGAGATTTCCAGCCCAGGGAACAGCACAGCCCTTTTCACCCTCAGCTCCCCATCAGTGCAGAGGTGGGAACTTGACACATATCGTGTGGGGGCTACACAGCATTAGAGACTGTGCAGGGCTGGCCACGAGAGACCAGGGACAAAGCTGCAAGCACAGCCCCCCAAACACTGATCATGTGGTCCACAAAGACTCCTGAATACCAGGGACTGCTCCCACTTCTGACTTCCAGCCCCTCACCAGCTCAGCAAACAGAGGACGGAGCACCTCTGCTCACATCAGCCTTCCCTTCTTCACCCTGGGAAGGGAGAGAACAGCAACCCTACCCCTATGTCCTCATGGGGAGCACAGGGACTCCAGCACAGAGGGGCAGCTGGGAGGGCTGCCCACTCAGCATCACCTGAACTGGGGCTCATTCCCAACAGTGTTCATCTCTCAGAGCCAAATCCCTGCAGCCAGGAGGGCCCCACATGCTCCTCATCCCTTGAGCAGCGCCCATGCCGCTGTGATGCCAGAATGTCTGTGCACAGCTCAGGCACACAAGGATGGGAGGTCACACAGGGCTTTTTCCTAAAATCTAAGAGGTGCTGCACACAAAGAGCCAAGCTGGTGGAAGGTAAATGCACTCAAAAGAAAGAAAAAGTGCGTTGCTATTCTACAATTCTGTGTCACCTTCGGCTGAAAAAATGCTGCTACAGCTCTCCTGGTCAGCGAACGGCCGCGGCAATTGTCAAAGAAAACAACAAAAGGTGATACGGCTCGGCCCAGGACAACCCCCGGCATCGACCCAGCACCCCAGGCACATCACATCCTGCAGCCCCCGGGTCACTCCACTCTCTAATGAAGCAGCTAGTTTCCCCTTCCCTCATGCGGGGGGTCCAGTGTGGTGACATTCCCCCCGCAGCGGGGACAGCCCAGCATGCCTGCTGCAGCTCTAAACGCTTTTCTAAACCCAGCATCGCTAAATCTAGCACCACTAAACGCGGCATCGCTAAACCCGGCACCGCTAAACCCGGCATCGCTTACCGGAGACGGCAGTGCCCGGGGTGCGTTGCGGACGAGGCCCCGCGCAGGACACCCCATGGCCCGTCCGGCTCCCGCTCAGTCCCTGCACGCCGCGGGCACCGAGGCGTGGGGGCGAGGGCAATTCATATCCCTGCGGCTCCCGCACGGTTAACGGCAGGCTCCGGGCCCGCGGAGGAGAACTCCCTGAGGTGCTGACTCATCTTCTTCCGTGCCTGTAAAGCACCATATTTCATCCTTCCACGCCCACAGCGCACAACCGCCGTGCAGCAGCTCCTCACGCCGCCCTGCACGCCCCGGTGTGCGCGGTGCCGGCGCGGTCGCTGCTGCCGCACCCCCGGTAGCGCGGCTCGGGAGGGACCGTGGGCCGGGCGGTACCGGGCTGCGAGCCGGCACCGCGCGAGGGTCATTAACACAACCGCCCCCGCCCAGGGAAAGCCTTTATTCTACTATAATCAATTATTGTAAAACGAAAACGCGTCGGCGCTGCTGCCGCCTGCTCCGGCCCGGCGGGGACCGGTGTGGGCTGCCCCGGCCCCGGGATGCTTTGTCCCCAGGAGGGACATCGGCTGCCCGGGCGGGGAACTCGGAGCCCGGGTCCGCGCAGGAGGGACCCCTCGTGGGGTCGGACCGCAGGGATGCCCCCGGGGGGCCGGGCCGAGGGACCCCCCCGGCGCTGCCCGGAGGAACAAAGCCCCGGGCCGGGCGGCCCCATTGTCCCCGCTCTGGCCGGGCAGCGGCCGCCCCGCGCGGGAGGAAGAGGAGGGGTCGCCCGCAGACAATGCCTCCCCCCACCCCCCCACGCCGGATCGCCCCGCCCCCCGCTCCCCATTGGCCGATCGGGAATTTGGGGACCCCCCCCCCGCCCCTCCGCCGTATTGTGCCGGGGGGCGCGCGTGGATGTGGGGGGGTGAGAGCGCGCGCGGCCGCCGTCGGGGGCGCGCCCGGGGGCTCCCCTTGTGTGTGCGTGTGTGTGCGCGGGGGTGTGCGCGGGGCCGGGGCCATGGAGGAGCTGAGCAGCGTGGGAGAGCAGGTCTTCGCCGCCGAGTGCATCCTTAGCAAGCGGCTCCGCAAGGTGGGACCCGCCGCCCTCCGCACCCCCGTCCCCGCCGGCCCCCTCCACACCCCGCACCCCCGCCACGGGTAACGCGCCTCTCCCCATCTCTCTTCGCAGGGCAAGCTGGAGTACCTGGTCAAGTGGCGAGGCTGGTCCTCCAAGTGAGCGGGGCGGCGCGGGGCGCGGGGCGGATGGCGGAACCATGCGGTGCGGAGCGGGGTGCGGGGCGGGGCGCGGGTGCCGCCCGCCCGGCCGCTTTTGTTCGGGTCGCGTCGCTCCTTTTGTTTACAAATAAGCGCGGCCGGGCCCGGCCCTCCCCGCCGCCGCGTGGGGCTCCGCTCCCACCCCCGGGCCGGGCCAGCCTTCCCCAGAGCCCCCGCACCCCAGCCCCGCGCCCGCCCTGCTGAAACCGGAGCTCCCCCGGGATGCGCGGGGCTCCCCTTCCCCCGCGGCGGCGTGGCCGCCCCCCTCCCGATCTCACTCCCCCGGCCCCTCTCCCGCCCCCCGGCTGTGCCAGCCCCTGTGCGGGGATGCCCCGGTCAGCGCCGGGCCCGGTTGTCCTTGGGTGAACCCCCCCGGTGCTGAGCCGGTAACGGGGATGGCGTGGGGGGGTCGGACCCCTGCTCTGGCCCAGTCTGTGTCCTCTGTTTCAGGCACAACAGCTGGGAGCCCGAAGAGAATATCCTGGACCCCCGGCTGCTCCTGGCTTTCCAAAAGAAGTGAGAAAACTCTAAATATTTCTAAGCAAACTATGAAGTTAATTAACTTCTAATTGGCTGTGCATGCAGTGGAAGTTGTGGAAACAACAGCCTGGAGCTGGCCTGTCCCTTTGTGGCTGGGCCCTTTTGTTGGTCCCTGGAGTCACAGTCCAGGTTCACCTGGGACGGCTCTGCCCAGGCTGGACAAACACCAAGGGTTTGTGCCCCAGTTGAGCTCTGGGTGCAGCAGCGCCTGGCACAGACCTGGGGCTCCCTGTCCAGCAACCACAGACCCCAGAGGGGAGACAGTGCCTGGGCTTGGAAGGCACTAAAATGAACTTCTGGAGGATGAAGCTTTGGGAGGGTGAGGGAGTAATGGAGAAAACCACAGAATCAGAGAATGATTTGGACTGGGAAAAACCTTAAAGCTCATATTGTTCCATTCCCTGCCATGGGCAGGGATACCTTCCACTAGCCCAGGTTGCTCCAAGCCCCGTCCAGCTTGGTCTTGAACACTTCTAGGGATGGGGCAGCCACAGCTTCTCTGGGCAACCTGTGCCAAGGCCTCCCCACCCTCACAGGGAAGAATTTCTTCTCAATATCCCATCTAACCTGCCCTCTGGCCATGGGAAGCCATTCCCCCTTGTCCTGTCATTCCAGGCCCTTGTCCAAAGTCCCTCTCCAGCTCTCTTGGAGCCTCTTTAGGTACTCAGAGGTGCTCTGAGGTCTTCCTAGAGCTTTCTCCAGGGTGAACAACCTGGATGGCTGAACAAAATGGTGCCTGTCCTCTGTCAGGGCCGTGGCTCCTGCTCAGAGCCAAGCTGGGAACAGCAATTGTTCCACAGCCGTTGTGTCCCAGGAATCACACACGGAGGGGAAAGAGTAGCCAACTGGCTACGACAGGCACAGAGCTGTCAAGTATTTTGGCTCTATAATAATAAAAATCATAAAAGTTTATTATAGGATTTAATTATAACTGGTTTGTGGACTCCATTTTTTCAAGAATAGGATCTGGTGCTGAGTGCAGACAGGACTCAGGACTTAATCAGCCAGATTTGTTAGTTTAACACAGACCTGTGTGACCACCTTGGCTTTGCCACCTTTGGCCTCCAGCCTGGCCCACCACAGCCAGACCAGGAGGTGCAGGAGAGATGGAAGGAGCCCAGCAAGGGAGGGAACTCGCTGAGTTTGTAAGGAATGTGTTTGCTTTTCCTCTGCTCAGTGTGGAAGCTCAACTCAGCAGGGGTATAACCAAGGTGAGGTTTAACAGAGCCAGGGATGATTCTTCCTTTTGCCTGATCCCCTTGTACCAGAGAAACAGTAAATCTCACCAAAAATTGGAAAAACCATGGATTTGGGGTATGTAATGCCATGTGGTCCATCACTGATGCTGGAAGCTGTGGGAATGTTACTGATGCAGACAGGGATGTTCTCCAGTCCCTGACTGCCTTAGTTTCCCCAGATGTTTTTTTCTTCCCTGCAAACATTGTCCTTAAATCCTTGCTTTCTTCAGGGAACATGAAAAAGAAGTACAGAATCGGAAGCGGGGCAAGCGGCCCCGGGGCAGGCCCAGGAAACATGTGGTGAGTCCTGGTACTGGTGGGAATCCATGGCCGTGACAGCGCTGTAGGGGCTCTGGCCTTGGAGGGCACGGGAGGTGGGGTCTGCCCAAAGCCCAGGATGGGCTCGGCCTTGAGTGCAGTGAGGGCTCAGCAGTGCCCCCAGACCCCGGGTCAGGGGGTTGTAGCCAACAGTTGGTGAGTATGCCTGTGAAAAGAACACCTCTGTCACTGCTCTGGGGATAGTACAGAAGGAGACAGAAGAATTCCCTGGCACTGGTCCAACTTGGTATCTACTGCCGACCAACTTTGTGCTCTGTGCTCCCTAGCTCATCAGATCAGCTAACGGATCCCTGAAGATCAGCTGTGTGGAGAAAGAAGCTGTGGGTGTCTGAGGCCCCTGGCCAGGCTGCCCTGAAGGGTTTGCAGTGCCCATGACCGCTCTTAGGTCATTGCTGTTAACACCCTGTCTCTGTTGCTTTGCAGGAACCAGAGATGCCTGCGAAAACTAAGTCAAGTAGCTCCTCTTCCTCCACGTCTTCCTCTTCCTCCTCCTCTGATGAAGAGGATGAAAGTGACCTAGAAGCAAAGAGAGGTCCCCGCAGCAGAGAGACACACCCGGTGCCACAGAAGAAAGCTCAGATCCTGGTGGCAAAGCCTGACATGAAAGATGCTTCCAGGAAGAAGCGTGGGCGGAAACCTCTTCCCCCGGAGCAGAAAGCAGCTCGAAGGACTGTGAACCTGACAAAGGTGCTGAAAACATCCCGGAAGGAGGTGGGGGGCAGTGCCAAGCTGGTGGGGAAGCTGCAGCCCCAGCACAGCACACAGGGCTCAGGCATGGCTGTACTGAAGGACCCACCAAGTGCCTTGGCTGGGCTCAGCTCAGGAGGGTCATCAGCAGAAAACCTGCCCAACATGATGAAGAGCGGCTCGACAAGCCCCAGCCAGGCCATCAGCTGGCAGAGCTCCATCGTGCACTACATGAACAGGATGTCCCAAAGCCAGACCGCAGCCGAGAGCTCAGCTCTGGGCAGGCTGGCACTGAAGGCACAGGCAGCCAGTAAGAGCAGCTTAGGGCTGGACTTGAAAATGAGGAGCCAGAAAGGCTCTGGGGAGCTGGGGCTCAACGTGCAGGGACCCAAGACTGCAAAGGCTCCCGGCAGTGGTGCTGGAGGAGACCAGAAATCAGGGTTTGCTGCAGGAGGCCAAATGCTGCCCAACGGCAGCAAGACGCCAGCGAGCTCATCGGGGGCCAGCCTCCAGCCAGCCTCCAGCCAGGAGCTAAACCTCCAGGCTCTGAACCTGCAGAGCGTCAAAAATGGGCCGAGCGTGGCCGGCGGGAACAGCCTCCCCCGGCACCTCTGTGGAGCCCTGGCCAAGGGCTGTGGCGGCGGCGCGGCCAGCGTGGGTGCCAGCGGTGCCAAGGGCGGGGCGGCCGGGCTGACCGCTGCCGGTGCGCTCGCGGGTGGGGACGGCAGCAAGAGCAAGAAGCAGACGCACCGGGCAGGCGACAGGGACTTGGCCAAAGGTGGCACGGCCGGCGCACAGGAGGGACACGTGGCCGCGGAGAGCCACAAGCCATCTGCCCTATCCGAAGTGAGCACAGGCGAGGACACCAGCTCGGATTCAGACCGGGACTCGGCTTCCTTCCCAGGTGTGGGTCAGAACATGTCTGTCTCCATCCAGACCAGCCAGGACTGGAAACCCACCCGCAGCCTGATCGAGCACGTCTTTGTCACCGATGTCACCGCTAACTTGATCACAGTGACGGTCAAGGAGTCTCCCACCAGCGTCGGGTTTTTCAACCTACGGCAATACTGAGCCCAGGAGTGTGAGAGGAGGGAGAGGGTCCTTCAGCCTCACCCTCAGCTTTGCCCAGCTCTTCCATCAGGTTTCCTTTCTTCAAGTGAATGTGGAGACATTGTGAGACCTGCTGGGACTCGTATCTGGAGAGGCTTGAGAAAGACACAGTGAAACCTGCTCAGAACTGCCAGCGGGTCATGGATCCCCCCAACTCTCCATCCTTTTCTGAAGCCGTGCCCTGTGTGGGGGCAGGCAATGCCATTCTCCAGGAGCCGGGGCACTGGTGCTGCTGGGGGAGTCAGGCTGGCACGTTTTGAGCCGGGCTTCACTGCACACAGGTCTCTTTGCTTTACAGCTTCGAACAGCAGATGCCAAGGTCTGCAGCTCACTGGCCGCAGGGAGGTGTGGAGCTTCCATGGGCCAGGCTTACACCTGGGAGAGGAACAGGAGATCCTCTTCTGTCCTCTAGGCTTCCCATGGATCTGTCTGTGAGCTGTGGGGAGACACAAGTCAATCCAAATGAGGCAGCTGCTGCTCCCAGCCCTTGGGGCTGTGGGGGGGTGGCTGCATTTGGGGGTTTTTCAGGGTACGCTCAGCCCAGCCACCCCCCTGGGCGAGGTCATTTCCAATGTTGGGAAACCCACAATTTTTCTGTTTTGGTTTCCAACTGTTTGGTAAATTTTTTTTACATTTTTTTTAAATGAAAAATTTCCTTTTTTTTTTTTTTTTTTTTTTTTTGATGAGGGAGGGAAGTAAACCCAGTCTAGGATAGGCTGAGTCCTGGATGCCACTAACGAGATGGGCGGCAGAGGTGCTTCTTTGGAGAGTGCCTCCTTTCTGCCCAGGGAGGGTCCTTTTTTGGAACCAGACAGATCCCCTGGCTTCCCTGCAGTGACTTGATTTCCAGAGGAAAGTGAATTTCTGGGAGCCTCTGTGCTACTTCTCTGTCTCATCCCAGCATCACCATTGTCTCTGTCCTGCTCAGCAGTTTCCAGACACTCGTAGGCACCGAGCGGGGGAATATTGTTTAAGTCTTGCAGAATGTGCAAACCCTTCCAGCAGCAGGTAGGTCAGTGCTGGGGCTGCTGGGCACCTGCGACGTTGGTGCTGTAATTTGGGCAGAGCCAGGGACAAGTGAGCCTTCCCCACCATAGCCCAGCTAGACCTGCCTTGGCTGCTCCCTGGGTTAGATTTATACTGATCATCCATGTTCTTCTTCAGATGGAAGGCTCAGAAGCTGGTCAAGGACATCTGCACAGGTGGGGTGGAGCAGTGGGAAAGTGAAGGAGAGGACAGGGAGAGGGATCAGGGCCAGCGGGTACCTCGGGCCACTGTTCTCTGAGGACCTGAAGCACCTCAGCAGCTGTTTGCCTTCTCTTTACTGTCCCAGCAGCTGGGGTGTTCCTTTTGGCTTGTAATTGCACCCAATAATGGCTTTTTCACTGCAGTATTTGCCCTACTGCAGATTTCTACAAGCCAAAATTAGCAGCAGTTCAGGCAGAGTTTAGTAGCATTCGAGGTCATTTTAGTTCTGTTGATGCTGAGTTCTTTTCTTGGAGGCCATGAACAGCTGGTGGCTGCTTGCTGTCCTGCATGGTTTGGAGGTCCCCCCAAAAGGTTGTCCCACCAGGGGTCACCAGAAGACTGACCTGGCACCAGGACAGGCATTTTCGTTTGCCTCAGGCAGGGCCACTCATAGTGTCCTCACACACAGGAGCGACACATGGACCAAAGTGGGTGTACAGGTACTTCTGACCCCCAACGCAGCAGCCCCCCCACTGTCACGGCTGCTACCACTGCCTGGCAGCAGGGTCGTTCTCAGGTGAAAGAAACACTGCCCGTGCTGCCTGCTGGTCAGGGGATGGCTGGATGGCTGTTCCCTGAGCAGTGGCTGCAGGCTCTGCCTGGGCGGGCTCCTGTGCTCCAGAATGCTCTCCCTCCGCTTTTAGATTTAATCCCCAGCTGTCCTGTGGGCTGTGGTTTGAGTTTTTTTGTGTTGTGAAGCTGAGCATGGTGTGATGCAGGGCGGGTGGAGGCAGATGGTGCCTCACTGCAGGACCTGTACAGGTTTCTCAGGCGGCTCCAGCTCTGCCTCAGCACAGCCTTGAATGTCTCCTGGACAGCCTGGGGCAGGGGACACACAGCCCCCAGCACCACACTGTACATTGTTCTGTGAGGGAAGGGGCTGAGCGGAGAGAAGAGAACGTTGGCCATGGAGGAGGTTCCCAAGGACAGTTTCTCTCAAGCTCCACGATGCCAAAATGTCACAGTCTGTGCTGTTTACCTTCTAGTCTTTTACTTTGCCAAACGACCTCCAAGGAAGCCTTGTCCTGTGTCAACAGAAACCAGTGTCCTGGGCATGGTCTGTACTGGGCTCTTGTGCTGGGGATACGAGTGTTTTGGGAGTAGAATCAAGGAATCTGGAAGTGCAGGGGTGACACTCTGCCCCACACACCAAATGTTTGCTACTTGGCCTTTGCAAATCCAGACTGATCAATGATGTGCCTTTTGGACCGTCCTTATCTCAGCCTTGTCTGTGACACCGGTCCCACGACAGATTTGTGCCTATGCAAAGCGGGGTGGCTGCAGGGTCCTAGGGACACTGACGCCCGTGGGGAGAGGTGTCCTGGTCCCCAGTGAGACACCTGGCTGTCGCACAGAGCCCTGCTGAGGGACGCCCGTGGAGGGGAAGGCGGCCCAGAATGGGTGCTCTTGCCTACAGCGATAGGATGTGGAGATTGGTTTTCCCAAGGGGGAAAAAACACCTGAGGATGCTCCAAGAAGGGGTCAGGCCCCAAGCAGCTATGGAGGGGGCAGGAGATGAGCTGTGAGAGTGGGTGCTGTGCTGGCTGCACGCCAGCTCTGAGTTTGCCGCTCCCTCCACAGCCCTCATCAAAGCGCCTGCCTGTTTCTCCATGTGGGGGCTTGCTCCTGCCTCCTGGCTGGACAAGTCACTGGGTCTGAGCTTGTGCCCAGGGGTATCCTGACAGCAAATGGCCCCTCCATCACCCACCCTTCCCAGGTAGGTCCCCTTCCAGCAGCGCGGGACTCTGCTGTGATCACTTGCTATTGTGCCTTTTGCTGACCAGCTGTTCAATTCCAAAGGTCTAAGGATGGTGAAAATGCTAGTCCAGGATTTTTTCTGACCTTCATCTCCCCCCATGTTTCTTCCCTAACGCCTTCCTGAGCGGGTGTTTCAGGTTCTCCCAGCAGTGCTGGGGTGTCTGAGCACACGGTTCCCATTGGGGTTTGCCTCCCAAAGGCACATCATGCGAATGATTTATTGGAATCTTTTGTGGACAGGGATTGGAAGGTGGTGCAGTCCCTGGTTTGCACCAGGGTCCATTAGGATTCAAGGTGTACTTGTTTTTTTTCCCCCCTGTTTTTTGAGTTTGCTGCTATGGGTTGGTGTGTTCAGCCAGGTATCAGACAGGCAATTAAAGGTTTGTCACTTGTCATTTTCTAAGGGGTTTCCGATGTGGAAAGTCCTTCAGTATTTGTATATTGAATGGCTATTTTCTCCAGGCATAATCTGGTTAAGCATCCTTGTTGTTTTCCATTGGACTGGAAGAGGTGGCTGATTCAGCCATCTTCCCAAGAAACTGAGTCTATTTTTATATATATATTTTGTACCAAAAAAAAACCTGGAGTTCATGGAGAGATGGAGATAGTTTAGGGGTTTGGTTTGTGTTGAGTTTCTGCGCTGGTGTGTGCCTGAGTGTGAAGGGCTCCAGAGCCAGGAGAAGGGGTTTACTGGCAGAAATTGAAGGATGGGTGAAAACAATTGTTCTTGTAACTTGTGCCAGTCACTGCTCTGATTTGTACGTTTTAATTAAAGAGAGAGCCAAATCAGTCCTGTACGACACTTATAATTGCTTTAAACTGCAGCTGTTTGTTTGCTTTTATTTTCCAAGAACAAAAGTCGGAGATGTTATTGCCCTGGGAAAGCATGAGGGCTGTGGGAGCAGGACCAGCACCCGGCCCTGCTCCCTCCACAGCCTCCCGGCCCCTCCTGGCCCCTCGCTTGCGTTCCCTGTGCTGTTTTCCAGTGTTTCTGGACGCTAACGCTAGTGTAGCCCCCCAGCTCTAGGCTGCTTTTAATTTATTTGCAGGAAAACACTAGGAGACGGTTACGTCGGGTGGGGACTTTTGTATAACTTTTCCACTGTTCTTTTTTAGCATATCAATAAATATTTTTTTAAACTTTTCAGCCTCGTGTGGTCACTGCTCCGGGAGCGCCCCCGGCCCCCCTCCGGGCATCGCCTGAGGCCACCCCCTTCCCGGGACACCGTGCTCTCTGCCCGGACTGCCGCGGGGCCCCGGGATGGGGATGTGCGGGGAGGGAGGAACCGGAGCCGGGGAACCCCCCTTACTTCCCTCCGGGGGTCCGGGCAGGACGAGGCCCCTCCTGTCCCCGGGCTCCCCGGCTGGAGCTGCGTCTGCACCGCAAGGTTTTCACCGCTCAGGTGTTTCTCGCCGTTCCTCCGGGACCCGCCGGGGTTCGCGGGACGCGCCCGGCCGGCCAGGCCCACGGAGGGCGCTGCGCGGCCGCGGAAGGGCGCGGGCGGCGGCCCCGGCGCTCCGCCGTCGGCGTTGCCGTCGGGCGGGAGCTGAGCCCCGGCAGCCGAACGGCCCCGTCCCGTCCCAACCCCCACGCCCACCCCGCGGGGCCCCGCGGCCCGTGTGAACGGGCCCCCCCGCCGGGCCGGGGGAGAAAGGCGCCATTGTGCGGCCCTTCCTCCCGCTCCTCCGCGGCGCTGGCAGCTCCCGCGGCGCGAGGTCCGCGCCCCACCCGCCCGAGCAGAAAAAGGAGGTTAATGAGGACACGGCTTAAAAACCCACCAAAACTCCCACCCCCCGCTCCCCTCGGCTGCGCGGCCGGGGCGGGTTTGCACACAAAGGCCGAGCTCTCCGGGCAGGGGCCGCCGCACCGCGGCTCGCCCCGTCGGAAGGGCAGAGCGCCGCGGCCCGGGGCAGCGCCGGGGCCCGGCCCGGTACCGGAGCGGCGTCGGAGCGGCTGTCCCGGTGCTGTTCCTCGGACGGGAGTCACTCACGGCTCCGGCCACCACCTCGTCCGGACAGCGCAGGACCTCTGAAGGGGGCCCGGCCCGGTGTCACCTGCGTTCGGGGGCACCCCCGACTCCCCCCGTCCCTTCTGGTCCCGGCCCCAGCCCTTACAGCCAGGACTCCCTGTACGGAGGGGGGATACAGGGCCACCCGTCCCATCGGGGCCCCAGCACACACCACACGATGTTCCCGGGTATCCCCCCGGCCAGACAGACTCCCTAACCCCGGGACCACAAAGGGAAGCCAGACACATTTCTATTTACAAAGTATATATTTAAACTGACATAAAAAGCAGGTCTCATATGGACATTCACGGCTGGCAGAAGACACGTAGTTAAGCTTCACTTCTGAGACTGAGATTTAGCCAAATCATTTTTGTACAAGTCTTAAATAATTCACACACACACACCCGCACACACACACACGCAGGATACACATCGCTATGTACAGACACACATATACACCCACAGGTATGGTTTGCTCCAGGTGTGTCGGGACACACACGGACACGGGGCAGGAGCAGCTCCGGGCTCTGCAAAGGGAAGGATCCTCCAGCTTTGGGGGCAGCAGGAGGACAGGCAGCTCAACCCCCTCATCATCCTCCAACACCACCCATGTCCCATGTCGGCACTGGCACCGGAACCAGCACCTTGCCTCTTCGTACAAACCAAGTTAAAAATCTCAATTTTACAAAATATGCCTTAAAAGGAAAAAAAAAAAAGGAAAGAAAAAAGGAAAAGCAAACTGAATTCTCAGACACTAGGGCTCCCTTTGCACAGCCCACCCAGCATCCTTCTGTCAGGCACCTCATGCGTCCCGAAAGGATGGGGAAGGGGACCGGACAAGGTGGAGCCGCCGATGCACCCCACAGTGAAGGGGTGCCCCTTGCTCAGCCCCTTCCCCACTCTCAGGTTCCCTGGTGGTCACTCCCTGTGAGCCCCCTGAGCCAGAGGCCTTCGGGAGCCCAGGGACAAGGGGAACCTGGCCCAGTTCAGCCCTCTGGCGCTGCCAGGTTTGTGCTTCCCATCTGGCTGATGCCCAGAGCAAGGTGTCGGGACAGGGCCGCCTGCTCCACCTCAGCCAAACCACACCCTGGGCAGGTCCCACTCTCCCCTCTGTGCCACGCTGTGGCCGAGCTGGGGGAGCAACAGAGCGGGGGCTGCACCGCCTGCACCCCCCACCAGCAGGGAAACTGCTGCACCTCGTCCAGGGCCGTGAGACCCCCCCTGCCCCAGCTGGGGAAGAACCCAGGAAGGAATCCCACAGGCAAATCCAGCAAAAAATCCATCCACGCCGGCGGGGCTGCTCCACACGGGAATATTTTGCCTCTTGGCTATTGTTTAACCAGCATAGGGAAAGGGAAATATTTATTGTCTCTGAATGCATAAAGGTGGCTCTGGGATTTGTCAGGGATGTGGGTATTACAAAACACTTTAACGGGAGTCTTGCAACAGTCTGAAGTAAACTGTGATTGGGAATAAAAATAATAATAATAATAATAATCCACTCTCTATAGCAGAATAAAGTAACTAAATATGGGCAGTGAGATGCTCCCTCCCCAACCTCTCTGGCATTTCAGGAATGTAAACAGAGGGGGGTTTTGTTGGGGTTTTTTTGTTTTGAGTGGGTGGGGGAACAGAATCAAGCGACCAGACAAAATGAAAACAGATTCTCAGCTCAGTCCCATCTCCCACAACTGCTACGACAACTCTATTAAAGTGCATTTCAGTTTCACCCCTCAGGAACCTTACACACACAGACCTCCTCTCCTCCGCAAGAAAAGGGAATTCAAGTTAATACTCCAATACTTTTAGCCTTTTTATGGATTTCTGCTTTTCCCCGCCCCGACTTTGTAGCAACATCACTTTTTTTGTTAGACTGGAAACGCCCCATCCCCAACAACACTGTGAATTCAAGTGCTCACGTCAACTGTCAAGGGCAACAGTTCTGGACACAGCACACTTGATTGTACAAGCAACACCTTAAATCACAATCAAGAAATCCGGGCACTTGGCCCTCCAAGGGAGCAACATGTCCCCCTCCACCATCCATAGCATCATATGAAAAATAATAGTTAAAAAAACCCAGCACATACTTAGCTATGAACACCGTTATGTACACCGGCTCCTGTGGCAGATGCGTGAACTCGTTAGTTCTCAGTTTTATTGTCCTTTCAAGGAGCAACTGAGCAGTCACTGTTGTCTCCATTTAAATAAAACAACTCAGAGTTGAAATATATATATATAGATATATATAAGCATTTTTTCTTAAATAACATATTTACATCTAATAGAAAATATAACTCTAGAGATAATCTTTCCAACGAAATGTAAGACGTGAAAAAAAAACCAAACAAAAACAAAAGAATGAGTTAATGAATTTAGGACAGTTTCTAAATTCTCTCCAGGACCAAAAACAAAAGAAAAAAAAAAAAGGAAAAAAATTTTAAAGGGAAAAAAAAAAGAATTAAAAAAAAGAGAGGCCCACCAAGCTCTAACCAAGCTTTTGTCTGGATCTGACTGAAGAAAACCCCAGCAACACCTCCACCAAACTCATCGCTTCTCCTTAAAGAATCCTTGGTCCGTGCTGCTCTCCTTGATGGTGACGGTCAAAAAGTTAGAGGTCACATCAGTTACCACCACCTTCTCCAGGTTGTTGAGAGAGGGGCTCCAGGACTCCTCCTCGGGGTCCCCCAGGATCCTGGAGACGGGGATCCTGGCGATGAGGGAGGGTCGCCCCGCCGGGCCCCCCACGCCGTCGCGGTACAGGCTGCCCACGTTGCCCGGGCTCACCGCGCTGTGCAGGAGCTTGGGCCCGCCGGGGTCCAGCCCCCCCTGCCCCTTGGGGTCCAGAAAGTCCGCACGGTGCTTGGCCAGGCGCGGGGGGAAGGTCTCGGCAGCCGCCTCGGCGCGGTTGGGGCCGGGCAGGGCACCGGGCAGGTCGGGCTCCTGCCGCCGGGCCAGCTGGATCACGCTGTGTCCCGAGCCAAACTTGGCCGCCCCCGTCGCCGCCTCCTCCATCTTCCTGGCCTTCAGGTACTCCCCCACCTTGTCCCCTGGGTCCCCCAGTTTCCTCTTGGAGGCATCCAGGGTCTCCGCCAGGTCCTTGTAAAGCTCCTTCCTGGGCTTCGGTCCTCTCTTTTTGGGGGTGTCCCCAGGTTTCTCCTCCACGCGGATCACCCGGTCCCGGATGCTGTCTCCCTTGGGGGTGCTGGTGCTGGAGCTACCCTGGGGGGCCAGGGCTATGTTTCTCAGTCCTTCCCTAGCCCGGGACGTGGAGCCCAGCTCCTGGGGGGACCTGCCAGGATATGGCACCCGGATCCCCCTGGAAGAGTCACTGCGGAATTCATAGGTTTTGGCTTTGGCTTTTGCCTGGGCCTGCAAAGAAGATAAATCACCCGGTGACTTTATTATCCTGCCATCCGGCTGTGTAATTACAACTTACAAGAGGCCACCTTTGAGGGGAGCATCCTCCAAAGGGGCTGGAGAGAGCCCCCTGCTCTGGCACGCAGCCCTCGCGTGTGGGCTCCAGCCTCCTTACCTTTAGCAGGAAGGTTTTGGGCTTGGGGCCTCGCTTTTTGGGCCCGTAAAGCTCCATTTCTCGCTCCCTAGAGGTGTTAAAAGAACCAAAGCTTCAATTCAGCATAGCTACAAGACAGCAACATATTTACAAGCACAACTGCTACAGCTCGCAAAGGCCTTGTACCTCTCCTCGAAGGCTGCAAGCAGCCGGGCATCCAGGATGTTTTCCTCGGGTTCCCAAGTGCTGTACCTGGGGGGGCACGGAGAGAGGGAAGAGCATGAGGAGAGCCACGAAGGGACAAGATAAATAAAAAAATAGGGGCACAAAAGGAGGGACACAGTTCGCATTCTGGCACAAAGGGGGAGCGGGGGTGCAGCCAGCATCCCCCCGGACCCTGCTGCAGGCCCCACCGCCCCACGGCGACTTACTTCTGCGACCAGCCCTTCCATTTGACCAGATATTCCATGCGGCCCTGCGGATGGGAAGCGAGGAAAATAAATACGTGTGGAGCGAAAACCGCGATAAAACCGCCCCGCAACAAAGGTCCCCCCCGCAACGCCCCACGCAGGGAGCGGAACACGGGGGGGAGGGGGCCGGAGTGGGGGGGGGGAGGATGCAACAATGAAAAATAGCGCGGATTTAACACAACACCCACCCCCCCCCCAGGGCGCGGGTTTAACACAAACCCCCCCACGCGCGGGGCGCGGAGGGCGGGAGCGGCGGAGCGGAGCCCGCCCCGCGGCGGAGGGAGACAGAGCCGCCCGCAGCGGGCCGGCGCCAGGGCGCGGGGGGCGAGGGCGCGGCGCGGGGGGCACCTACTTTGCGGATGCGGCGCTTGAGCAGGGCCTCGGCCGCGAAGACGCGCTCCCCGACGGCCGAGAGCTCCATGTTTACGCGGCCGCTCGCAGCGCAGGGGCGGCCCCGGCGCAGCCCAGACCATAATACTCCGCCCGCTGACGTCACCGAGGCCCCCCCGCGCCCGCCGCCGCCGGAGCCGGGTGGAATATTCCGCCCGCGCCGCATTGGCCCCGCCGCGCCCCGCCCGCCGACGTGCGGCGCGTCCCGATGGCCGCGGGGAGGGGCCCCGCGGGGAACCGCCCCGGGAACCGCCCCGGGACACGCCCCGCCCCGGGGGGGCGGCCCCGGGGGACCGGGAAGGGACGCGGAGCACAAAGGGGGGATCCCCGCAGCTCCGGGGACGGGGCGCAGTGTGGGACCCGCAGCCGCCGGGGGGTTCCGCGGCACCTGGACGGGGCGGACTGGGGGGTTCCGCGGCCCGGCGCGGGGCCGGTGGTCATACAAACGAAGCGGTGGCGGGGCGAGGGGCGCTCCGGCACCAGCCGCCCGGTCCCGTAGCGGCGGAGCCCGCGGTGCCGCGGAGCCTTCCACGGGCAGAAGCGGTCGCGCGTGCCAGCGGCCCCACGCAGAATTTGGTCCATCTCCCGTGTTACCTGGTAGCAAACTGCTGGGAACGCGGGTGGCACTGCGAGGTTGCGAACCCGTAGCGGGCCCCCGTGGGCCCCCCTCACCGGCTCTGCCTCTCGTCCCGCCTCACTGCGTCCCGCACGAGAACCATCGCCTTCTCCCCCAGGCGGCCACGGAAGAACGAGACACGCGTGTCAGGGCGGCGAGTCTGGGGAAATGGGTGCAGCCTCTGTGGGACGGAGGTCTCATGGGACCGGTTTTCGCCCGCAAGCGGGCAGGGTCAAAATTCGCCCCCCGCGCCGTTCAGGGGGAGGGCCCGTGGGGGGCCGGGCAGCCCTTCAGCCCATTCCTGCTGAGTGAAGCGGTTTTCGTGTCCGTGGACAGCGCAGCGGGTGGGTGCTGCCCCGAGGGTGGGACCCGCAGCACCACGGCGCGGTGCTGAGTGGGCTCCTACTGCCCCGTCCACGCGTGACAAGACCTCTTGTGGATCTGCCCCCCCTTCCTGCCTCCATCTCCCCTTCCCTAAGGAGCTCGAAGCCAAGGAGCAGCGGGTCTCGGCGGCCGCCGCGCTTACGCGTGGGAGAATCACGACGAGAGTGGCCCCGGGGGTCCAGCTGCGCCTGCCTTCCGATAAATGAACCCACGGCTATGGGGGAGCCCCGGGCCACGGGGTCGGCCGGGACCGGCAGCAGGAACCTCGAGGAGCGCTGTTTCTCGAGGGCATCCTCCCTGCCGCCGCGTCACCCGGGCGGGCAGGGATCTCCAACGGCGGACACGCGTGGGGATCTAGGACCCCGCGGGGAGCACTGACAAGTAGACCCACACGGCCCCACACGGGACTCGGGAGGTCGTGGATCGGTCTCGGTGGGCAGATCCCTCCTGCCACCTCCCCCGGCCGAAGTGAAACTGCGCTCACAGAAGGAGGCAGGAGATTCCCATTCCACGGCTCCCGTGGACATCCACACCACGCTTGCAACCCCGCCGTCACGGGAGCCTCCCCGCTACGCGGGTTTTGCGTGGCTTGGCGGGGCCGGGGGGGAGAGCAACCCCCGCGCTCTCCCGGACCACGGCGACCTGCGTCCCGAGAAGTTTTTCGTTAATGTCGAATTAATCTTTGTTAATTAAGGCTGTTTGCGGGGTGACATGAATCGGCATGGATGCAGCGGACCGGATCCCGCTCCCGAGAAGCTGCCGCGCAGAGGAGAGACCCGGCGGTACCGGGTGCAAGGCCCAACGGGAGGGGGAGGCGGGGGACGGAAGCGGATCGTGACCCCCCGACCCGACCGGTGCCGGCGCCGCCGTCTCGTCCGCTGCTCGGGGCTCCCAGGGCAGCGTTCGCGGCGGAGCAGAGGCGCCCATCCCCGTGGCCGTGGAGCTGCTGGAACCCGCCGAAGCTGGTGTTTGTCCAGCACCGTGGCTGCCGGTGTCCCGACTCAGGTGGGAACCGCAGACCCGGGCCGAGTCTCCCCGCACCAACGCCGCACGGGAGCCCCGAGGGTCTGCGGATCTCCCGACTGAGCAGCCGTCTCTGCCCCGTCGCCTGTGCCGGGCTACGCGGAGCCCCACGGCCACGCGTGGGTGTGCAGAGCCGAGAGGCCGCGGTTCCGGCTGCCTCACGTGCGGGCGTTAGCGGAGGAATAGGTTCATCCTCCCGCTGTAACCCACGCGGGACCCTCGAGGAGCCGGGGCTTGCGCCCCCGCTGCGGTGCGGGGGGGCAGGGACAAGGCGAAACGTAAACGAGAACGGCACAGAAAAAGCAGCGCGGAGCGACCGCCGCCGCGTGGGAACCGGCCAGAGCCCCCCCAGTGAGTGGGTGGGCCGGGTCCGGAGCTGCGGGCGCTCGTGGGGGTCTTGGCTCGGAAGGAGAAGGGGGACGGAGCTGTTTCGGCGCCGCGGGATGAGGCAGCGGCGAGCGGGACCGTCCTCGGCTCCGCCGGGCAGTTCCTCCCGCTGCGGGAGGGAGTCCGGGGACCCCCTCTCCCGGGGCCGGCGCTGCGGGGGTCCCTCCTGCCCGGTCGAACCAACGGAAGCAGCAGCGGAGCCAGGGCACGGGCCACCCTCCAGGGTCCCGAGGTCAGCCGCAGGGGCTGCCTGGGCGCCCCACGGGCTCTCGGCCGAGGGGGGCCGCTCGCCCCCGCGTCTCCGCCGCCCACGCAGACAGCGGCCCGGTCTCTGGGTCCTGGGCTCGGTGCCGACTCGGGGACAGCTTCGGCCCGGCGAAGACGTGTGCCGGCGAGACAAACCCCGTTTCTGCCCCTTTGACCCCAAATCCACCTCTCGGCTGCCGAGTCTGCACTCCCCCAACACGCACTCGTGAGATTAATTCCTCGGGGCTCAGCGGGCTGCTGCGGAGCAGAGTTCCCGGCTCCTTCCTCGTTTCTCGCTGTGCGGGGTTTTCCACGGCCACGAGTTTTGCAACGAAACCGGGGGGCTGCCGCCCCTCCCGGTGTCGCGCGTGGGGTGGTGTAGCGAGCACGCGTGTCCGAGCGCGGCTGAGCCTGGAGCGGCGGGGCGCACCTGGCTCCAAACCAACACCGGCAGCATCGATCCCCGCGCTGCAGCCGGGCATTCCCCCGCGCCTCCCGTGCACTGCAGTGACCGTGCTTCAGAAGCTGCTCCGTCCCACGGCCACCCGCGGCAGGACGTCAGGATCCAGCCCAGCTCCCGACCCCGTTCCCCAGGTGGCCGAGGGTGCCGGTGCCCCTCGTATATCCGTTCATGCCACGGTCGCGCTCCGCTGTGTCCACAACCCTTCTCGTGGGCCACCCGAGCACGGCCCCCACAGTGGGACCACCGGGGAGAACGGAGGCAGAGCAAGTCGCCCGCCGGCAGAGCCCCAGCGCTTGCCCGTCCCCGAACCGACCCCGCGACCGGGGTAGCCCTCGGGACTCGGGAAAGGCATCCTGCTGCCCGGGTACCGACGGGTAGCGTATAGCGCGCCTCGGAGCCCCCATTCCACCAGAGCTCCCTGAATGCGCGAATACCCCCCCACACACTCGGGGCGGCCGGCCCCGCGTTCCCGGTCAGCCCCATCGCCCGGTTCGGCTCTGGGTGTTTCCCGGTTCGGTTCTGTCCCCTAGCCGTGCGGGAAAACGATTCCCTCCACTGGTGGATGAATGGAGCCGAGAGGAGCCTCGGGCAAATCCACGCTCCCCCGAGCCGGTACCAGGCTGTGTCGACGGGTGGGAACGGACCTGGGACACCGCAGCATCGCCGGCTTCCCCCCGGCCCACAGCCTTTTCCGGGACTGGGGGCGCAGCCCACACCCCGGGACGCTGCCTTTTCGTTTCCGAGCAGCTCAGGGATAATCGAGGAGGCAGAGACTGTCTCCGAGCTGCGGCACCAGCATCCCAAGGTGCCGCTGGGGATGCTGCCAGGAAGCTCGCAGGTAGCCGGTGAGGGGAAGGGAGATCTCGGGGTATCCCGTGCAGCGGTATCCGCGCGGGGCTGCACCAGCCCCGGAACTCCCGTGTAAGTTTTCGCGTCAAGGTGTTGGCATCGAATTCATAACCGAGCAGGGCTTCCCCCGGCGGCTGCGGAGGCGAGGTGGAGACGGAAGGCAGCGTGCCCCGGTGGACCGACCCCTGGCACGGCTGCTGCCCCTTCCCCGGGGACCGGAGGGGGTTGACGGGGCCGTAGAGGGACCTCTGTGTGGCCAGACCCAGGAGAGCGAAAGGATGCCGGCCCCGGGGACTGTGCCGAGCACCTGAGCAGAACAGCCTCTCTCCGCCCCGCCGGTCGTTATTCCCCGGTTACCGGGGCCTTGGCTAGCCGGCGAAGCGACCGCTCCGAGGAGGTGCAGCCCAGCGCAGCGGCCGGTCCCCAGTCTGGCCCCGCCGCCGCCCCGGGACCGAGCCGAGCATCTTCCCCGGGGCAGGCGGTAACGGAGGGACAGCGGCGGCCCCGCCGACCGGGGCAGCCAAGCCTCCTCCGACACTTCCCGGCCCGTCCCGGAGAGCGGCTCGTGTCGACGGTGCCGCACGGAAACGTTGACCTTCCCGGCGCGTTCCCGCCGGCGCGGTGAATTCCAGGTGCTTTCCATAGGTGGCACCGTCCTCCTGGAAATGGTGGCTGCAGTCACCGCGCAACCGGTGGCGCTCCCGCCACCCCCGGGGACCACTGCCGCCCCCTCCGCCCCGGGCAGGCCCCCAGCATGGGGGGTTCAGCAGGGCAGGAACCCCCCCGCACCGAGAGTTCAGGAGCGCCCGCAGGAACTCCGGGAGCTGTGCCAAGCTCCGCGACCCCAGCGCAATGCGCGGGGGGGGGGAGTCCCCTCTGCGGACCCGACGGGGGAGAGAAGCCGCCGTTCTCTCCCGGAGCACAGACCCACGAGCGTTCGGGTACTCTTCCGCATCGGTCTTCCTCGTGGGAGCGGCTCATGCGTGTCCTGCAGTCCTCTGCGCCCGTGGGTCTGCTGTGCCCCGAGCCCACTGCTCCGGCGAGGAGCGCCCACGGAGCCCCCCGATGGCAAAGCGTCCGCTCCCCGTTTTCCAGGCGTGCCGACAAGCACCGGGAGCCCCTCGTCACCCCCGGCGCCGGGGTCGCCCCGCTGCAGCTTCGCGGGTCACCCCGAAAGCCCCGGGCGAGGAAAGCGCCGCTCCCGGGACCGGGGGGCGCCGTTTATCGCCCGCTCCAGGCTGCGAGCGCTTTGCACAAAAGACCTTTTGTTCCCGGGGGTTCTGAATTTGCTCATTATTTGTAGGAACATAAACACGAGCTGTTTGCGGAGGGGGAGAGGGAGGAACCGGCCCGAGTGTGGCGTGGGGCAAGGAAACGGGAACGTTTCGGGGTATTCCTGCACCCCGTGTAGCCGGCGCGGCTCCGTCCCACCGGCTGCTGCCCGCGCCGGGGCCGCGCCGCTCTTCCCGCAAGGACGGCAGAAGGACGAACCTGCTCCCTGCAGCGGCCACGGGAGCGTCACGAGTGGGCAGGGGCCGGAGTGGGACGGAGCGCGGTGCGGCGGCCCCGCCAGGGAGATCTGACTTGGGATGTGACAGATGAGACGAGGTGCAACCGCAGCCGCCCGGGGCTGGCGCTACCCCTATTCTACACCCTGCCCGGCTCAGTCCCGTCTCCGTCCCTGCCCGTCCCCCTCCCGTCACCGCCCTTCCCGCGACTCCGCTTTTAACAAAAGCAATTAGAGGTGAAGCGCTGCTCATTTGCGTTCCACCTAATGACCGGAGGTGGGTTCCCCCGGCTGGGGGTGGTCGGCGGCGGCGGGCCCGGTGGGGCGGGGGGCGCGGCTCGGCCCCGCCCTCCCTGCGGCCCCGCCCCCGGCCCCGCCCCGCCCAAGGTAGGCGCTGTATTTAGGTTCATGCCCTTATATGGCGATGCGCGCGGCGCCCCGCGGACGGCGCGCACCATATAAGGCAGCGGCGCACGGGCCCGGGTGAGCTGGTGGGCGCTGATTGGCCCGTCGGTATCGCAGCAACGGCCCTCGCGGGCGGAACGGCCCCGCGCCCCCCCGGCCCGGACCCCCGCGGGACAGAGCGGGACCCCCGGTACACCGGGGGACTCCTGGCGGCACCCCGCCATTGCGCGCCCCCCGCCCCGCCCAGTCCCCGCTGCCGCCTCGCTGTCCCTTCCCGCCCCGGGGCTCCCGGCCCCCTATCTCGCCGCTGATGTTCCGTGGGCACCGACGGCACGCGGGAGCCCGCGACGCTCCAAAAGTGCGGCGGGACCGCCGGTCCTCTGTCTCTGCGTCACGGGTCACGGAGGAGGCCGACCGTGTTCGTCCCACTCGCGGCAGAGGGTCCGGCGGGACCGAGGGCCGGGAAAGCCGGCAGGACGGGGCGGTCCCGCTGCTCCGCCGAGCGGGACCTCGAGTGGGCAGGGGGAGCGGGGACACGGGTGACTTGACCCCCATCTGGGGCACAGACTGGGGGGCTATGCCGGGCGAGGTATTCCTGGGAGGCACCGGCGCCCTTCGAACCTTGCGCGGCGGAGGCAGCGGCTTCCGCGCGTGCGGGCGCCACCCGTGATGTACCCACGGCGCGGCAAAGCGCCTTCCCATGTTCAATCGCCACGGTGCGGAGCAGCCGCAGGGGCAGGATCTTCCGCTGTCCTGTGGGGAAAGGATCACCCCCGTCCGGCTCCCACACTCCCGTTTTCGGGACATCCCCTCATTCCGCAGACACCCGCAAAAACCACCGGCGGAGAGCGAAACTCCCGCACGTGTGTCCGCTCCTGCCTCGCGCCCAGGCGTCCGGGTGGCTACCGCCGTGACGGGCGGGAGGCGGCGACGCGGTGCGGGACCGCGGGGTCGAGTTTTCGTTGCGGCTTCGCCGGGGAGCCGGTGCGTGGCCGAGGCGCGGCCGCACAGCGCCGCGTCCCCCCGGCCCGATTATTTTTATGTCTTTTTATTTTATTTTAAACCGAAAGCAAAGCCGGGCGCTGCGGGAGCGGCTGCGGGGCTGGGGATCCTCCGGCGCGGGGGGCTGCGGGGGATGACCGGCCGCCCCTCCACCGCGCCCCCCCGGGTTCGGAGCCGCCGCCGCCCTCCGCGGGCACCGGGCGGGGGCTGCGGGCACGTGCCGGGCCGGCGCTACGGGGCCGGACGCGATCGGGGCGGGATGCTCCGCGCCCCCCCCCCCGCGTCGCAGGTGAGGCCACGCACCGAGCTCCGCCGAGGTCCCGCCGCCCCGCGGAGCCTCCGGCCGCCCCCCGCGCCGCCGGCCCCGGGGCGCCCCCGGGGGGCCGGCGGCGAGGGCGGCGCCGC
>JAYRBT010000043.1:664000-689948 GCA_036023395.1 Myiotriccus ornatus
CACCGGCGGGAGCCGAGCGCTGTCCCCCGGGGCTCCCCGGGGGGGCCGGCGGAGAGGGCTGCGCCGCTTCTTCTCCGTCCCCCCCCATGGCAGGATTCAGCGGGCTCCACCGAGCAGCCATTTTCTGCAGCTGCTTCTCCACCGGAGCTCAGCCGGGCGGCGGGGCCGGGCGGCGGCACAGCCCGGGGACCCCGTGCCCCGCTGGCCGCCGCCGCGCCGGGCGCCCCGAGCCCGGGCGGGCGGGGCCGGGGGTGGCCGGGCTGCGCCGCAGGGCTCGTCGTGACAATCCCACCCTTTCCCCGCCATTTTGTTACCGTGCTGGCGTTTTCCCAAAGCAGAAACAGAGCGGGAGCCTTGGGAACGGGCCCCCGTTGTGCCGGGGCGTTCGCGACCCACGGCCCCGCTCCCTCCCACCCCCGCCGCGCCGCACCTGGCAGCGGGGCTGGTCCCGGGACGCGTGGCCACCGCCGGCACCTTCCCACTGGGATTGCCCCGCTCCCCTTCGCGCCCTGCGCACGCAGCACCGAGGGTCATGACTGTCTGAGTCCACGCAGGACCCTGTCACGCGGGGCTGACACCGATCTCCGGGACGCTGTCCCCACGCAGAGGATCCCGGAGCGCGGTCACCAGACTCCCTTGTCGATGGACAGGGAATGCGGGACTGATCGCCTCCCTCTGTCCTTCCCATGGGCATCACAAGTGTCCCGAGGGCCGGGGGAAACGTCCCGTCGGGGAGGGTCCGCCGTGGGGCCGTGTCGCTCGGCACAGCATTCAGCCTCGCTCGGTCCCAGTGGCGGTCACGGCTCCTCGCGGGACCAGCTCAAAGACCCTCGCGGGAAACCCGTGGGGATGGCGCCGGGCACTGCTTGGCCCACGCGAGGCCGGACGCCTCGCCGTGGTGGAGAGCACGACCAGACCGGAGGGAAGGGCGGCGAGGGGACGGAGGGAGGCGGCCGGGACGAACCGCGGGACAGCACTGGCGGCGCGGGATGGGCGGGCAGAATGGCAGATGCCCCGACGGGGCGGGCCGGTCCCTCCGCCCGCGCGGGGTTTGATGAACGCCTGGTTGACATCAACCCGGGAACCCTGCCGGTGGGTGCGCGTCCCTCCCCCACGGCTGCATTCCCGGGTCGGGGGAGGGGGTCAGATGTGACACGACGCGGGAGATGCCCCGTGCGAGCGGGAGCCGAGCGCGGCGGGGCCGGTGCGTGCCTCGAACTGAACCTCCGGAGCTGAGCGGCCGCGGAGGGCGGAGAAGGGAGCGAGGAAGGAGGGGGCTCATGCAGTGCTGCAATGCAGCGCCGCGCCGAGCCCGCCGGCCCGGCCGCGCTCTGCCGCCCGTCACTGCGGCAATGCGGGTGAAAGCCCCACCCGGGCTGGGCCGAACCGAGCCGGGCATCCCCTGCCTCGCCGGGTTGCCCTCCACCCCAGCCTCGCCCGGCTGTCGCTCTCCGCCGCTTCCTCGCCCCTGTTTCGTTTTCCTCCCGCCCCTGCCGGGACCTCGGGACGTTTCCTCCCGCGGCGGGAGGAACCGGGACCCGGGTACCCAGGACCGCCCACTCGCCCTGTGTTTGCGGAGAGTGGGCCTTATCCTGCCTCCGGCGCTGGACACCCGGGATCCCCCCAAGAGCCGCCCTGGCTCCTCCCAGCGCCCCGGCTTCTCGCTGCGACTCCCCCGGACGCCGAGATATGCGAAGCCCCCGGTGCTGCTCCGTCCCGGGGAGGATCCCCGGTCTCTGCCCTGCTCCGTTCCAATTTCTCCCGGGGGAATCTTCCCCACCTCACCTCCGGGCCCCCACCCTCTCTATTTGTCCATCTCCTTCCCCCCGTCCTCGATGTCCCTTCCTCGTGGTCCCGCTACAAACAGCGCTGCGGGTCCCACGTGGAACCCCGGGTGGGGGGGTACTATCTCTGCTCCGCTTCCCCGCGGCTGCCATCTGACTCTTGGACACGCAGCACTGCGGCCGCGCGTGGGAGCACTCGGTAAGAGGGAGCCCCACGCCGCAGCCGCTTTCCTGCACCCCAAGGTGCCAGTGTACGGTGGTGTGCGGGCAGCGCCCTGGAGGGAAGGGATTCGTCTTTTAAAAGCCACCCATAAAGACAAAAACCCAGCAGGGCACGGCGGATCACGGGGTACATAAAATATCCGGGTGCGAAGTTTAAGAGTTGGGGGGGACACTCTAAGCCCCCACCGCCCGCCCTTGTCCAACAGGCTGTGGATCGCTCCCCTCACTATTTGCCTCCTGCCGCAGCAGCCTGGGGCTGGATCCAGGGATTCTCTCCCAGCCATGCCAGGCAAACTGGGTTCTGCCCTCCCACCTGGATGTTTTTTTTCTGACGCGGTGAAAATGGCACCGCATTCCAGCTCCAGCTCCTGCCGGTGCGGACTCAGCCACTGGAGCCTGCCTTGTCTGCGTTTACTGAAAGAAATCTCAGCGGAGCCCCTGAATTTCTTCCCTGGGAGAGGTTTACGGGCTGATAAAATTATCCTTAATCTTCCCTTCGGGAGGCCGGGCACCCCTGCGGCTCGCTCTAGGGCTCCCTGAGCCCCCACTCCATCCCTCCGCCTCTCCCCGACTCCTCTCCAATATTTCAGTGTCTCTTTTGAGCTACCGGAGGTTGTTCCATGCGAAAGCGGGCTCACCAGTGCCACACACCGAGCAGTACCATCGCCCGGCTCTGCCCTCGGTCCCCTGCACACACGGGGGACCTTCCTCGGCGGCGGTGCCGTCCCTTTTCCCTGTCCCTCTCTCCGACCCGCCATGTGACACAGCTCCCGGTGGCACCGAGAGAGCGGCTGCACACGACGGTCCTTGCCGCGGAGATTTCTTGTTTAACTCTTCAGGCAGGGTTGAATGGATGCGGGGACAGAGCGATCACTGACCGCAACCCCCCCCGTGCTCGCGGGGGGCTCCCAGTCCCCCGGGCAGTTTCAGCCCTTGTCTCGTCCTGCCATGGTCCTTCTCCAGGAGCAAGAAAAGGGTCACACTTTGGGAGCTCTTTGGAAGCCCATCCTGCCCCGGCGGGGGAAGGTCCCGGGACCCCCCAGGGATGGCTGAGCCCCGAAGCCCCGCACCGAGCAGCCGCCCCGAACCTGCCAGGCTGGTTCTCTGCAACAACCTCCGCTCATCGCAGCCCCTTCTGTGAATGAGCATCTCACAGGACACCGTCCCAAGTGCCCCCCAGCAGGTTCTCCGCCCCGTGGAACTCCAGCTCGCAGCGGGCTGTGCTGAGCCCACGGCTGGCCGCTCTCAGCCCACGGCCACGGGAGTGCTACTTTCACGGCCCCTGTGCCACCCCCAGGCTCGGCGTTCTGATCTCCCAGCACTTGGGACGTGGCACCAGGCAGCAGTTCTCAGTCACGAGAGGATTGCGGGGGGGATGGGGCGGGGCGGGAGAGGGGGGCACCGTGCAAAGGCAGAACTGCCTTGCCAGAGAAAGAAAGCAGAGTTAAATCTGTCAGCCCGAAAGCAGAGAGACAATGCCACAGTCGAGACTTATTTGTCACATACTCAGGCGAGAGATGGAAGGAATTCCTGTGATAATGCTCGTCCCTGCTCAGCCGCTGCTGCTGCACCGCAAATTGCTGCTTGCAGCACAAAATATGGAAATGGGATACATTAGATTAGACGCCTTCTTGTTGGGGCTTTGCTCTAGGAGTTATTTCTGAGTCCAGAGAGTTAAAGAATCTTCAAGCAGCAACGCATCAAATCCTGGGAAAGTGGGTCTGCTTCAGGTGGTGGAGCTACAAAAAGGGAAAACATCAGGAAAGCGGCTACTGTGGAGCCAGTGAAGGATTTTTCAAAGCAGAGAAAGACACCCAGGGAGGGCTCTTTCCATCTCGGGTTAAAAATGGCTCAGGGTCAGGTTGAGCCCTTAAACTCGAGATAAGGCATCATTCCACCGGTCGCCGGGGAGAGGGGAGGCACCGCTGGTGTCCGACCACCGCAGCTGCTTCTCTGCACAACCTACCATGAATTCCCCTGGTTTATCTGTTGGTGGTGACTTCATTTGACAGAAGGACATAGGCAGAGGAAGGACAGTGTCACGGCTGGACCCAGCGCACGTTGCTGATGTTAAAATGACAGCCTGGCTTGCACCGCATGGCAAATGGATGGGTACAGCGAGGACAACGCTTCAGCCTTCATTTTTCAGCCATGTGGAATTACTAACATATGTGAAAATTAAAGTTTCCAAGCATATGTGAATATTACCATTTATTTTGTGCTTTGAGATGCTTCGGTGGCTCCTTGATACCGAACAAACCTCCCCTCCCTGAAGCTTGTATTTGGTATTTAAAAGAACCTGACGCTCCATTTTTTTTTTTTCTTTCAGAAAAAATACAAAATATTTTTTTCCCATCTCCCCGGGACTGTGAGCTCCGAGCAGCTCCCCGAGCTTGAGGAGCCCGTTCCTTTCGAGGCATCGGCGATAGGAAGGGGCATCCGCCCCCGGGGCGCAGGAGATGGGGCGGCACCAGGACAGGGACCCAGATATTCAGAGCGGGGAACGCCCCCAACCCCCATCGTCTGAAACGCGATGCCCAGGCTCTCACAAAGGGCATTTTCAGGGGGTCCGGGCCGCTCTGCCCTGTGCCGGGGCCAAGCGCTGCCCACCCCCCTGCCATCCTCGCGCTCCCCGATGCGGTTTGACACCCCTTTCCCAGCGTGCCGCCCGTGGGATGAGCCCTCCCCGCACGGCACAGCCCACGCCCGCAGCCCGCCGTGGCCATTTTAGCCCGCACTCGCTCCCGCCGCTGCCGCAGCCCCGCTCGCCGCTCCCCGCCGCCTCCTCGCTCTCTCCGGCAGCTGCGGACAGGTCCCGCCTCGGGGCTGGCGTGGCGATGCCCACGCGGCGTGACCCGTTTCCGCGGAGCATCCCCTGGAGCATCCCGGTCCCACGGGCCGCGCCCGGGCTGAGGTCGCCGCCCCCCCCCCACCACCACCGGCAGCACCGGGTGGGCGGGAAACGCTGAGTCCGAGTTTGCTGTTCCCAGCTCTGGGAGCGGCTCCTGGGCTGCAATTTTCCACCCTCAGCTTCAGCCGAGGGATAGCGTGTGACATTTGAGTCACCCTGGTTTTCCTATTCTTGTGCTTCATAAATGAAGTGACAACGTCCCTGCGCTGGGCATGAGGGGAAGGGGCAAACCCTGGGTGGGCCCTTCCCTGGGGCAGGTTGTTCTATCTCTGGCTCATTTCACAGCCTTTACCAAACACCACCATTCCTTGTCCTGTACATCCCAGGCTCATTCCTTCTGTGGACAAAGACAGAGGCATCCCAGGTGATGTGGCTTCATGGTGACCCAACCAGAATTTTTTGCTCAGCACAGTTTTTATATCCAACATTAAATACACATTTGTTATAGCTCCCATCAGTTCAGACCCTCCATCCAGGCTGCTGTTAATGCATTTTCTAATAATATCCAAGTATTTCAAATTTATTTTCTCTGTCTGGAGGACTTTGCCCTGGCTGCTACAGCACAACAGCAACACCTCTGAATGGTTTAGGTTATCCCCTTTCTCACCTCCGACAAAGCACTTTTATGCCAGAGGGGCTGTGTTCAAAATAGCAAAGTATAAAAACCCCGGACAATGGCAGTGTGGCCATGCTTCACTTCCCAGGAGCTTCCTGGGACAGAGCCTATAGCACAGGTGGAGCTCAACCATCCCCTGCGAGAAGGTGCTGGTGTTTGACAGGGCTCCTGGAGGGTTTGGGGGATCCTGGAGGGTTTGGCAGTTGGTGTTTAAGTTTCCTTCTCTCCCCACCCTGGAACTCCAGGGCCTGCTGCCAAGCAGAGTCACCCAGGGACGGCACACAGCCCAGCTCCTGGGATCCAGGGTGCTTCCTGCCAGCTGCGCTGTGTCGCACAGTGTGTTTTATATGCCTGCTCCTTCGATAAAAATAAATCTTCATGTTTGCAGTTTGCTTTAAACTACATCAAGGTGTCAGCTGAACTGACGGCTCCTGTGAGAAACGACCTCAGGAGGTGCCAGCAAATGGCTCCCGGGTGATGGGAGGCACTGGCGGGTCCCAGCCCGGGGGAGGAGACCCCAGCCACCCTCAGCCCCGCTGGGGCCTGCCCCAAACTTTCATCATTACAGAGACCCTCGTTTCTCTCCCATTTGCACCCAAAGGTCTGTCATGCAATAACACCCTTTCAGTGTCCACGAGACTCGGCGTGCCAGCACAGCCCCAGGGATGGCTCCTATGAGCAGCTGCACCACCAGGTCCCTCTTCCTCTTCCAGTGTCCTTTAAAACTTACCACCAACCCTCTTTTCCTTCCCCAGCAGGCTGCACACATCCGGCTGCAGCCACCTCAGCTCCTCTCCCATGTCACCCACCCCGTCCCCCTCCCTGTCACTTGCTGCAGTAATCAGGGGGTTCCTTCTCAGGAGTGCAATGAGGGGGCCAGTGATCTCAGCCCCCATCTCCGTCCAACCTCTCACTCACACAACCACGCTCCATCACCGCGCTGGTGCTGCCCGAGGCCTGGCCACGCCACAGAGCTGTGGTTAGGTCAGGCATTGCCGGCCCAACTGCCCTGTGCATGTGTGAGCTACTCTGGTTTGCCTATAATGGGATTCTTCCAAGCTCAGGGTGCAGCAGGAGTTTTCCCAGGCACAGGAGATCCTCAAGAGCCACTCAGCAAGGCTCTGGAAGCACCTGGAGCTGGTCTGGCCTCTGCCGACCCTATGCAGCCGCCTTCCTCTTCTGGTAAGGATGTAAACAGAGCCGTGTCCTTGTGGCCATCTCCTGTGTCTGCTTTGACACAGATCTCACATGAATCTGGGCTGAATCCAAATGATCTTATCTGCAGAGAGACTGAGCATTTCCTATGGCCAGGCTTTTTCAACTGCTCAAACCAGGGGTAGCCCCATGGGATGAGAGAGGCAAGGGGGCTCTCGGATGGGGCAGAAGCAGGGAAGCCCCCTCACCATCCTCTCTCCATCCCCTCATGTCCCAGTTTGGTGAGGAGGCCGCACCTCGGTCTTGCCCTCCCACAGCTGTTCTCCCACAGAGGGACAGCAACCCCTTCAAAAACCCAGTCAACCCTCTTGGTGGCTGCTGGATCAGCCCCACTGGATCCAGGTTTAGATAAAATTGTTCATAGCAGCCTACACGTGCACGGCTGCGCTCAAGGGGACAGGCCTAGGAAAACAGCCCAAGCAGTGGGTTTCCCCCCCCATAATGAGACCATGAATGCTTTACTTTCTTATTGACTTCTCTGACAGGGGACAGATGCTGAGGCCACTCCATTTAGCAAAATCACACAGTCACCTCCTGTCACTGCACATCAAAAGCAGGGAAGAATGGGAAAAATAAAGGAAAAATCCCACAAAATGCACAATGACTGCCTGGAGGAGCTGCCCCCACCCACGTGTGAGCAAAAGCAATGAATGCCCCAACTGGCTGGGAAATCCTCCACTTCCCACAGCACATGACCACCTAGCTTTCTGCCCTTCTCAGGAGAGGCTCCTCTACGATTCCCAGTCTGAACCTGGAAGTCTGGACCCATTCCCAGACTGGACCTTCCCATTCCCATGAGGCTGTTCCTTATTCTGGTTAAAAGACATCAGCTCTATGTTATGTGTTTATTGAACATCCTTCTCTGTCACAGCATCCTCACCCGAGGGATGCAGCCCTTCCACCCGGCCCCAGGGCCCACGCTGCTGCTGCCCTGTGGCCATTGCCTGGGGATGATGTTTCCATCACCTTGCATGGCGCAGGGATCACACTGACGCCTCCTGAAGCCACACAGGGCCGTGACAACTGCTGGTGACAGAGCTGGATCCCAGCCTAGTACTGCTGCAGACTCCGGTACCATCACGGGGACGGGAGAACCTGAAAGCATCAGCACAGAGCTGTAGCCCCTCCTCTGTGCAGGGCCGTGGATCCATCAAGCCCTTTCAGAAGGGCTCAAAGACGAACACAAATTCTCCTTTTACATCAGCAAATATTTGTCTGGAATAAATCCAAACCAAGCAGAGGTTAACGCATTCCTGGGAAATACATTAAGTGTAGCGCACACCAGTCTTCCTAATGGAGCGTGGTGACGCTCCATCTCGCCCTGGATCACTCTGATAACCATTGGAAGTCACCGTGGACTCCACATTAATTTGCTCACTAACAGGCATTTAGGTTTGATGCATTTAATAGAGAAAGAGTGCGCCAGGAATAAGTAATTCATATCCAAACACTCCATCTCTTCCAGCCAACCGGCCCAGCAAGGGAGGGGCGCAGCTTTTAAACCAGTAACTACTTATCACACCTTTCACAGCACAGGAAGCTGCTGGAGTTGTGATAAACACGATCAAACTATTAAAGTAAAAAATATCTGGTTGTGTGGTTTCCAGGAAATGGTGCCTCAAACCAACCATGGCTGCTGCCGGCACAGAAGGGGCTTTGGGGGCTTCTGCAGCCCCAGGGGTGGTGGGCACAGGGGAGGGAACTCAGAAACACATGTTCACAGGGACAGTGTTCCCTTAAAAACTGGCAACACAACACCCTCCATTTTCAGAAATGCTAATGAGCTGAGCTAACGGCAAACCTGCGAGCAGTTATTAATTGCCCAGAGCCTCGCACACCTACAGGCCAGGGAACGAAGCTGCCGAGCCAGCTCTCAGCAGCAGCGATGCTCAGGCTCTGGCCCAGAGCCTGCAAGCCCACATTCAAGGACACAACCTGCTATTTGTGAGAAACCCTGTGGGTTTCATCCACCTTTGTGTGGCTAAAGAGCAAGTCGTGCCCTGGCAGCCGCCCTGCCCTGGAGCCGCAGCCCGGCCCCGCTCCTGCACTGGCTCCCGCCGCTGTCTGTCGAGCTGCACTTCCCCTTTCATAGATCACATTTTGCATTCTGAGCATGCGTCTCCTCTTCCATGCCATTTTTGTTTTCAGATAACCATTAGCTTAATTAATCAAGGGAAATGCATCATTTCTGATCGTGTGCTCTGATAGCGAAGCCTAGGATGGCAGGGAAACACTTCCCACCAACCCATTCCCTGGCACCCCCGCTGTGGGCTGGGGTTCACCTGCCCCAACACCCCGTCTCCAGCACCCTCAGCCCGTCACCCACACAGCCCTGGTGGCACGAAGCGTCAAGTGAAACCCTCTTAACATTCAGCACGACAATCAGGCAAATGTTGATTCTAATCAGAGTTCACCATTTCCACTTGCTCTCCATCAGCTTTGTGGTCTCCATGCAGGCAGGTGAACATCCCAGCTGAACATCACCCAGGTGTCCACTGGCTTTGGGGCATGGACTGAAACAGGAGTGAAAGCAAGCTGTCAGCACTGACCCTGCCCACATCAACCAGTTCAACCAAAGAGCTGGGATGGAGCCACCTTCCTGGAGTCAGCTCCCAGAAACCATTCCCACAACACGAGCACTCTGAGCAGCACCAGACCAAAACCAACATCTGTGACACCAGTGTCCACAGTCAGCTGTCCCACTTGGATATAAGCCTGTTCAGCTGCCCCAGCTGGGAAAACAGCATCCATACACCCAGTGGTTGCTTTTCCTTCATTTAATCCAAACTATCTCGGAAAAGTACTCCAGCTCTGGCATGAGAAACTCTTCAGGTAAGACGTGGGCTGACATGGCACATGCAGGGGTTCCCACTGTGAGCCACTCCAGATGACATCTGGCTGAATTCTGTCCCAACTTCCCACAACCCTCAGGATTTACAAAGCAAAAATTACCATAGCGAGTTTGGAATTTAAACAGAATGACACCTGGGAAACCCAGTGGCCCAGAAGGCAACATGAGACAGGGGGTCATTTGTGCTTTGGGAACAGCACTGCCATACGCCCAGACACCATGTGACAGCAGGACCCAGGGCTGAGCCTGCTGGGTGCCCCTCAGCCCTTGGGCTCTCACAGGGCAACTCACCCATGTCTCAGGTAGCTCACATATCACTGTAGGGCCCTCCTTACCCAAACAAACTAATTCTGCTTCTCACAAGCTTGAGGCTCTGGTCAACACGCATCAACGTGCCAATATTTCAACAAATATCTTTGCTGGAAGAGAAATCAACTTTGACCAAAAGCCCAAGAGGAGACAGGCTGGCACTGGAGCCCGTTTTGCTGTCAGGAGGTTCAGAGGGCAGCACTGCCCAGGCACTTGACTCTTTTTGGGGAGGTGCCAGGGGGTCACTGGGGCGGGGGGGTGGGGATCAAGTGCCGTATCTTGGCCACCCACAGATGGGCTGCAGGGGCTCCACTGCTGGGCTGCCACCACCCTGTGAGCCATTTTGTAAAGAATTAGCCCTGTGCTGTATTTTCCAGTGGACTCCAGGAATTATTAATCTCCTTCGGAGACACACGCATCTTTCTTGGTGGAATTTGGACCATCTTCCTTTCTGTTCAACTTCCCATCTAACCGTGCCCCTCCCCACCACTGGGATGGCAGCCATCACCCATCCCCTGTGCCGCCTTCCCAGTTCCCCATCACAGACCTCACGCAGCCCATTTTGGAGAAGCCCAGCCCTGCCTTGGCACTGCAGGGAGAGGGAAGCACCACACCACAGGCTCCTATGGCCTTGCTGCCCACCCAGAACACAGGGTGCCCTCAGCACTGCGGGCAAGACACTCTTTGGGTGAAAAATCAGAACTACATTCAATATGCTTTATCTCAGAGCTGTTTTTTTAACCTGCAGGTACCTGCTGTGGGGCAGTCTGGCCACAGCCTGCCCGCACAGGGACCTGCTATCCCTCTGCCGTAACAAACGCACTCCAAATCCCGGTAGTTTTTGTAAAGGTTTATAGTCCTTTGCCATGATTGCATGATACATTTCTTTCCCCATGACACAGCCCTTGGACCAGGACACGCCGCTGGCAGCTCACAGCAGCTGGGCTTTGCACTCCGACCTACACTAGCTGCAGAACATCAAATGCACTTTCAACATCTCCATTTAATATTTACATTCAAGCAATTAATAATTGGAAGCTTATAGTTTAGACATTTCTAATAGCAGCAATTTCTATAATAGCTCGTTTAGCTTTAGATAACCATTTTTTTTGCACATAGAAACACCACATGTGTACAGTATCAAAAAATATATACGGGTATGGTCCTGCGGGTCGTGGGGAGGGCAAGGGGCCGAGACTAACAAATGCTCAATGGTTAAAAAGGAGAACAGAAAATAGTCGTTTGATATAGTTTATAAGGTGATCTAGGGACTCCATAAATCTAGGCTTTATATTTCATTATATAAATACCTACAAATAAATATATTAGCGTGGCCAGGGAGCGACCAGCTTTCAGCTCAAACAATACATTTCAATAACACCACGTACAAACGGGAGCAAGAATCACTCGACAAGTTAGCACTGTTAAAATATAATACTATAACTCTGAGTAACTGGCGGGTCCCATCCTGGCGCATCCCATCGCCTGCAGGTCCCGGGGCAGCCCTCGACCACAGGGCGAGAGCAGCGGCGAGGTCACCCCACGTGGCAGGGATGGCCACTGTGCCTGGCCCTGTCCCGGTGTCCCCTCGGTGGAGATGGCAGGCTTGGCCGCCACGGCACGGGCAGGGGCACACGGGCTCTGGGGAAGGGGCACCAGTACCTTGGAGGAGGCTGTGGGGCCGGTGGCCCCGGGGCAGGCAGGCAGCTCCCACGGGGAGCAGCCGCCGTCCCACCTCACACTGTCACGTACTCCTTGAAGGTCACGGTCAGGCAGTTTGCGGTCACGTCTGTGATAATTATATTCCCAAAGAAGGGCTTGAACTCCTGCAGGGACTCAGCCTCCTCCTCCTCCTCCTCCGTGGCCTCCTGGGGCTGTGGAGGCTCCGTGGCCGGTTTCTCAGCCGGCGGTGGCGGCGGCACCTCCGGCTTCACCTGCGCCAGGGCCAGCTCACCCTCTGCCCGCGGCTTCACGCAGCGCAAGTCTATGGGCTCGTCCAGGTCCGAATCCAGCAGGATGACCTCCGGCTGGGCGGGTGGCTCTGGCCGCTCTGGGGCTGGGGGGCTGAGGCAGGTGGGGGCACTGATGCTCCGGGAGGTCAGGCGCTTCTTGCCCGGCTCCCGCTCCACGTGCGGCTCTGACAGGCAGCGCTTCCGCGAGCCAGCACTGGAGAGGTTCAGTCCCATGGAGGAAGGGCTGTGCTCACAGACAGGACTCAAGGACCAGGGCACGAGGTCCGGCTTGGTGGTGAGCTGCAAGGGCTGCTCCGCTGGAGGAAGGGGCAGCTCCTTGGCCACGGGAGTCTTTTGGGGACTTTCGTCCAGCTCTGCGGGGGGCTGCCGGGCCTCGCCCTCTGCTTTGCTCAGGGCATTGCTGCCCACCACCCTCTCCTCCCCTGGCTTCCTCCAAGCCTCCACCTTCTCCTCCCCACCCTTCTTTGGAGTCCTTTCCTCTGCAGCCCGTTTCCGGGGAGGCTCCCCGGACTTGATCTTCACCGCCTGCATACCGTTCTCCATGTACTTGCTCATGACAATCACAATGCGCCCGTTCTTGTTTTTGTTCTTGACGATCTTCATCTTTCCCCCAAGGCCATTGCTAGTCACCCTGTCCCGGGGAGGCGGCCCGGTGCCACTGGACAGGTTCTTCTCAGCTCCATTTTTGCTCTCTGCTGTGAGGTTCTTGACCGGGCCCAGCAGGTTTTTGGCTGGGCCATGAGCCCACTTGTCTGGGTGGGCGACCAGGGGGGTCTTGTTACTGTCCAAGCAGGCCTGGCCCTGCGGCTCCTTGCTGCTGGGCTGGTAATGGGGCTCGTACATCTTGGGGTCCGGCTGGTAGTGGTGGTGCTTCTTGCTATTCAGCTGGTAGTAATACTTCCCTTTGCTGTGAGACTGGTGCTGCATGCTGCTCTCCTTGTTGGGCTGGTACTGGTGGTGCTTCTTGCTGTTGAGTTCATACTGGTGCTGCTGGCTCTTGCCGGAGGAGCTGAGGTCCAGCTTGGGCCTGGTGTCCACGACCGGGTCCTGCAGCCCCGTGAGGATGTTTGAGCGGCGGGCAAAGGAGGGAAGCTGCAACACAAAACCAAGGGTCACGGTCAGACGGGGCTGGAGAACCAGCTGCTGGTGCTCCAGCGGGTGCTGAAGGCGCCGGTGGAACCCCTGCTCCTCCAGCAGCTCTCGTTACAGGACGCTGCCTCCCGGGGCGCCACGTCCTCGAGCAGGCGGCCCCAGCCCACTCCAACTTAGAGGCTGTGCATTGCTCCAGATTAATGAAGCAATGAAAAGAAGAAAAGCCCCCTTCAATCAGCTGCCTGGGAACGGGGGCTGAGCGGGACGGCCGCTGCCGAGCCCGCGAGCAGCCTGCTAATGCCACCCGGGCGCGGGCACAGCGGGGCTGCCCTGCGGCCCGCAGGGGAGGGGGGCTGGGGCTCCCGCTGAGCTCAGCGCTGGGGCCCGGGGTCCCCGGGGTGTTGTGAGGAGCCCGGGCTGCGCGCAGCCTCCTCAGCATGATGAAACCCGCTGCAAGCGGCTCCCCAG
This sequence comes from Myiotriccus ornatus, assembly GCA_036023395.1. Lineage (NCBI taxonomy): Eukaryota > Metazoa > Chordata > Aves > Passeriformes > Tyrannidae > Myiotriccus > Myiotriccus ornatus. Next base: position 677,442 of record JAYRBT010000043.1, read on the forward strand.
GGACGGTAGCGGCAAACAGTGCCCGAGGGTGAGGGGCTGCACTCCCGCGCGTTTACCTGCACGACCAGCGGCTTTGGCTTGGGCCCCCGCTTGCGGTATCCCATCAGCTGCTCCTGCCGCTCCCTGCGGGAACACAGCGTCACGGCGAGGCCAGAGGGCGGCACGCGGACCCCCGGGGCGCACCCACCCCCCGCGGCAGCTCCCCGGCCCCAGTGACCCTACGTGGGTGCAGCGAGAGGGTGGCAGGAGGGGGCCCGGGGCCCGCAGGTGCGGAGCTGCAGGCCGGGGGTCCCGCAGGTGGCCGCGGGCCGGGGGCACAGGCACTCCGTGGAGGCAGCGCTTTCCCCGCTCCCGCCTCCCCCGCTGAGGCGAGGGGCTGAAGTTTACAGTTTGCGCCAAAACACTCCAGGAAATAAATGCGCGGAAGGAGAAAAAAAATAAAAAGGCTTTAAAAAAAAAAAAAAAAGAAAAAAAAAAAAAGCCGAAGCCCGTCCAAGCGCAGCAGCAGCAGCAGCAGCAGCGCCGCCTCCTCCACTCACGGCATCGAATCCCGGGAAGCAGAAGCGCGAGGCGCGGCGTGAGGGGGGCGCGCGGCGCGGGGGGGAACCGCGGCGTGGGGGACCTTGACCCGGAGCGTTTCCCGGTGGCCCCGCACCGCCCGCCCCGCCGGGGCCGCGCCTCCCAGCCCGGCCCGGGCCCGGCCCGCGGCCGCCCCCGGCGTGGCCCCCGGCTCCGTGACGCATCTGCAATTGCGGGAGCGGCGCCGGGCGGGGGTCCCGCCGCCCTTCCCGCACCCAGCCCGTCCGCCGCTCACCTGTTCTGGAAGGCGATGAGCAGCCGGGGGTCCAGGATGTTCTCCTCCGGCTCCCACGTGTTATATCTGGGAGAGGGGAGGAGAGCGGCCGTCACCGCGGGGACCCGCCGGCGGGGCCGGGGTCCCGGGCAGGGCCGCCTCGCAGCACCGGGCCCGATGGCAGCGGGGTGCGGAGATGGGGTCCCGGGGACGGGGGATGGGCAGGGAGGGGACGGGGGGGATGTCGCGGGGACAGAACTGTTTATTTAGCGCAGTTATTATTCCGGAGGAATTCCAAGCATGTCATGATGAAATTTTCCAAATCCCCTTTCCCGGACCCAGGAAAGCGCCCGCGGGGCGGAGGACGGACCCGGCCGCCGCGTCCCGGTTTCCCCCCGCCCGCACTGTCATGCGAACCCCGAACGCTCCGCAGCGGCCGCGCTCGCCCCGGTGCCGGTGCTGCCCCCGCCTCGGCGGCGGCTCTCGGGGCTGCGGGGCGACGCGGGCGATTTTTGTGGTTATTCCCCCTTTCCCCTCCTGCCCGCCCCCCCCTCCCCGCTCGGTTCTGCAATATGGAGCCCGACTCTGAGGAGGGAAGGGGGGAAGGAGCCATTTTCTGGTGCACATCAGCCGCCGCCTGCTCGGCTCCCGCCGCCGTCACCGCCGGGCCCCGCCGCCGCCTCTCGCAGCCCTCCCGCCGCCCCGGCCGGGGCCCTTCCCGGAGCCCCATCCCCAGCCCCAGCCCTGCCCGGTGTCGGTACTCACTTAGGCGACCATCCCCTCCATTTCACCAGGTACTCGACTCTGCCCTGCGCGGCGCGGGAGGAAAAGACACGGCGTCAGCGGGAACCGCCACCCCCGGCCCCCGCCGCCCCCCGCCGCCGCCCCCCGCACCTTTCGGATCCGCTTCTTCTCGATGCTCTCCACCGCGAAGACGTGCTCGCCCACCGCCGGCAGCTCCATCCCGCAGCCGGGGGGGACCGGGCCGGGCCGCGCTGCAGCCGAGCTGGGCTCGGGCTCCGGCAGCTCCCGCCGCCGGCCCGACAGACACTGAGCGGCGGCACCGCAACCGTGCAAATCCCGGAGCGAGACGTCAGGGAGGCGGCGCCTCCCGGGCCCGGCTGCCCGTCAGCGGCGGGGCCGGGGGATTGGCGCAGCCCTGCCGGGGAGCGAGGCGGGGAGGGGGCGGGCGGGGGCCGGGCACGGCGGCGCAGGGAGGGGGGGCGCGGGCAGCCCGGCCCCCGCCCCACGCGTGACTCAGCACGGCCCCCACGGGGCTGGCGCGGGGCGGCACAGCCCGCGGGGCAGGTGCGCGACCCGCGCCCGCGGAGGGAGAGGGGTCGGGCGGGGGGTCCGGCCAGAGGATGCGCGTGGGGGTCCCCGCGGGGGACGAGCCCGCGGGAGGGCTCCACGCCACGCCACGTCGCGGGCAGCCCCGGGCCCAGGGGGTGGTGGCGCCCACCCCGGCATGGCCCGGGCCGCTGCCGCCAAGCGCGGGTCCCGACCCTGCCCGGGGGAGCCCTCGGCCCGCTGCCCAGCGGGTTCCTGCGATCGCTCTGCTCCCGGCCCGGGACACCGAGCGGCGGCGGCGGGCCCGGGGCAGGTGGCGGCGCTTTCCCCGCCCGGTGGCGGAAGCCGCGCACGGCGGGGCCGCACGGGGAGCCCGGGCCGGGCGGTTCCCCGCACTCCCTCCTCGCTGGGCGGATCGCGGGGAGCCGGCTGAGGCTCACGCGTGTGCCCGGCCGTCAGCGGGGCCACCCGTCCGCTCCCCGCACTGCTCCGGCAAATGTGGAGGTGCCGGCGCGGGGGCCACCTTCCCCCGGGCAGGTGGAACGGGCCGGGCACCGTCCCCGGTGAGAGCTCCGCTAAGCCCCCTCCGTGCGGGCCGGCAGCTCCGGCCCTCCCCGCCGCCGCCGCTGCGGGAGCGGCCCGGGCGCCGCACCGCGGGGGCAGGACGGCGGAACCACGGACACCCGCGGGGCAATTCCCGGCGCGGCGTGGAGTCCTCGGCCCCTTCCGGGGAAACTCGGCTGTCAGGGTTCGGTTCCCGCAGGTGCCGGGCTGTGCTTCGCGTCCGGTGACTCCGGGGCCAGCCCGGGGGTCGGAGGGGGGCGGAGGGTCCCGGTGCCACCACGGTCCCGCCGGCCCTCGGACGGAGCGGCCGATCCCCGCGGGGCCGAGATCGCCCGTGGGGATCCCGGCGACTTTTGCCGGGGTGCGGGAGCGACGGGGCTGAGCCCGAGCGGCACCGGGGCCTGGAGCGGCTCCTTTGCCGGGGGTCGGGCAGCATCCCCCGAGGACGTTCCCTGTCCCCCCGGGGCCGGTCCGACCCTGGCCCGCGGGCTCGCCCGGTCTCCACGGCCCCGGCCGGCAGCAGCCCGCGCCCTCGGGGGCGCTGCCCGGGCCCGGAGGGGACACACCGGGAGACACCGCTGAATGTCACCGCGCCGCAGCCCCTAACAAAGACGCAGCCGCCACGATCGCAGAGCCGAGCCAATAAAAAGCAAACTGATATTACAATTTTGATTTCCCTGGAGGGCCGAAGGGGCTTAATGTAAGAATTATTATCCATTGTGAACAGCAGCCCAAGGAAAGCACACACAGGAAGATTTAATTTTTTTTTTTTTTAACTTAGCGGTTTTCCTAAGAAACATACATTCATTGAAATTTATGCCAGTGGAGTTTGTTAACCCTCCCCTTTGACATTTCCAGCTTCTCCTGTTGCCAGAGGAGACAAGCCGAGCACAAACCACTAATGCTCGCAATAAAACTAAATGCCCAGGGACGAGCATGATTTGGTGCAGTTCCTCCTCTGCCTGGATAAGCTGGAGAGCATGTCCAGGTCCCGGTCCAGCCCGGCAGGGAAAGCTCTGCTCTTCCCAGGACTATTCCCAGTCAGGAATAGGCGATGAGGAGGCCAAAGTCTGGCTGGCTGCATATATAGAAAAAAATACATATATTTTAAAATTTGTGACCAAACGCCCTTGGCATCTTGTAGAACCTGCCGCAGAAGCAGTTTGAGAAGCTGTTGATGAAATATAATATATATTAAAAAAAAAAAAAAGTGAAAGCAACACTGAAAACCAATATTAAAAGCATTTTAATCACTGCCTGGCCCCGGCTCCCACTGCTCAGCAGCAGCTCCCGTCCTGCAGGTTTCTGCAGGATCTTCATCCGCTTTCTGTTACGGGGCTGATTGCACATGATTCGCAGTAATGATGGTAATGGTGGTGATTTTCTGTCTTTTACCTTGCTCAAGCAGCAGCAGTTCATGAACTGATACATCTTTCCCTTTGTCAGGCCCAAAGAGGACACCTTATTTGAACCACATAAAATAGCCTAAATAAGGAAAGTGGGAAGCGTTTCCAACTGTTGCCTTTTCCTGACTGGCTGGGGCATATCACAGAGATGAGACAAGGAAAGGGGTTTCCAACCAGAAGCAACATGAGCCAACTGCTCCCTTTAAAGCCAAGAAAGCAGCAGGTTGGTCCTGGGCAGTTTGTTGCTGGGTTGCCTATGGATCAGGCAGGTACAAGGCACAGACACACATTTGATGGGTACCTTTCCATCCACCACACACCTGGCCAAAAATTCAGATTCCTCTTTCTCTGCAGAGCTTCAGCAATAGTTGCTGCTGCTTTCAGCAGGAAGATCCTGTCTGAGGTGGAGAACGGGGGGCTTCAGCCTCCTGTATGCCCAGGTGGGGGGCCTGATCCCGAGGGGGGCTGCTGGGGTGCAGCTGTAAGACAAAACCTCTAACAGTCGGAGACAGATGGGCTTCCTGCAGGTGCTAGGAAGCATACCAAGCAATTTTCCCTCAAATACTTGCTGGCCCTATTCCCTCCATGTACCCAGAGCTGATGTCTGTCTAAGTTTATCCTTTTCATCATTATTTATAAAGTTCTTACCCCAGAGCCAGAGCCAGCTCTGTGTCAGTGCCTCGCTTGGGGTGGGTTCTGCCTCTCCAGAACAAGATGCTCCTCTTCCCCTCGCCCTATATGCCAGCAGCTCCTGCAGCCCTGCTCTGTGTTTGCCATCAAGCAGCACTGATTACATGTGCCATCATTTCTGATGTTGCTCATTAGTCTGTATCATTATTAGCAATTTAAAACAGCAATTCTCTTCCAGCTGTAATCCTCCAGCTCCACCAAGCCGACTCCAAGGCTGCAGTTTGGGTGCTTGCCTTTTCCTCCCCCCTGCCCCAACAAGGCCAGTGGTTCCTCTCGAGCCCACAGAGCCAGGGGCACGCCAGGCTGTTCACCAAATAATAACAGAAAGTTAATTCATGAATAGTTACAGCATTTCCTTCAAGGCCGCTCCCACAGGCAGCCAGAAACGGACTTTGCCGTGTCCTTGGAGTGGGGGGAGGGCACTGGCCCCATTCATCCCTACCTGGCCTGCAGCCTTGGCCAGCTGGGCTCCAGGATTTGCCCTTCTGCTTTTGTCAGCACTGGCTTGTGGTGGAAGTTGTGGCCAGTCTGAACAACAGATTATAACACAGCCCTTGCCGAGGTCAACACTGTGCTGGAGAAAGACGAGAAAAGGAGGAGTAGGTAGGCTTGGAAAAAGAAACAACAAAAAAGCAAACCCACAAAAACCTAAACCCACCCACCCAATCAATAGGATGCCATGAAGTACGATGTGAACAATGAAACCCTGTTCCAGGTTGCCAAGGCAAATCTGTCAATAGAGTATTGAACAAGCAAATCTGACTTGCAATTATTGTCTCCTTCTAAATACAGGCTGCCCCTCTTCCTCCCAGCTCAGCCTCAGTGCTGGTGTGGGGAAGCTCAGTGATTGCTGGCTTTAAAATGGTGAGGAACAGTCAAGTCTGGCAGCTGGGCTGGAATTTACTCCAACACATGCACTGAACCCACCCCCCCATTCCTTCCCGGGGCATCCCCACCACCTTTGCTGCAGCAGCTGAAGTGATGTGCCCTGCCCCCAGCGTAACAGGCAGCAGCAAAAATCCCTTTGCAAAACTGTTCGTTCTTCAAAGCTATCAGTAAAACATCCAGGACCAGGGAGCACACACAGGTATCCTCAGACACTGAGTGCCCAGAATTTTGTAATGCTCAGGAAGAGCCTGAGCACCTGAGGCTAGAGCTGTCAGCGTGGTGGCCTTAAAATCCAGCACAGCAGCGAGGTCTGGAGCTGCCACCACCCACCCAGAGGCAGCAGCAGTGGGAAAATCCAGAGGCGAAACCACCCTGAACTGGGTCATCACGTGGAAATTTAAATGGCTTCACAAGTGCATCGCTGCTGCTGGTGCACAGGGGGCTGTGTTCGGTGAATGCTTTTTTCTGGTGCTGCCTCCAGCGCAAACCAGAGGAGTTTGTGAGCAGAATCCCCAGGAATGAGATACTTGCAGAAGCACACACTGTGCTTCCCCAGCAGTTTAACACAGCACAACGGAGCTGGTTTAGTGCAGCTGATGGAGGGGCTGAGGCACGAGATGACCCACGGCAGCACTGCCCAGAGCAGGCACGCTGGGGGCACAGCCGGGCTCCCCTCACCCCTGGAGCTCCCTACAGATGAGCCAGCCCTGGAAAAAAGGAGTGACAGCCCTGCTCTGCAGAGCTGCAGCCATAACAGCAAGTTCCCACTAGGCTCCAGCACGTGAGGACTTGGCTGGGAATACCCCCCCTTCCTTCGGGTTCTTTTCCACTGTGCCTTCCCCCCCAGCCTCAAGCATGGGTGCCATCGAGGGAGCCTCAGAGACCATCTGTCTTTAATCTTCTTAGACCCAGGCAAGTCGGGAGAAATTCAGAGGAAAGAGGCACTGAAGTCCCTCTGTCCTCTGCTCTGACCCTCCTTCCACAGCACAGGGCTCAGCACCCAGCTGGTGGGAGCAGGTCCTGCCTGCCCCACATTCCCAGAGCAATGCAGGCTGCCTGGGATGCACTCCCACCCTGGAAGCACTCCCACCTCCTGGAGCAGAGGGAGACGGGAACTCCGTCCCCCCATACCACAGGGAGCCTGATGGCTGTCACTGGCCCCACTCTGCCCTGGACCTTCCCCATCATCCCCCTCGGCTCCAAGCAGCCATGGAGAGATCTGGCCTTGATGCTCTTCCCCCTCTTATCACTTAAGCCGATGCTGTTCCTTGGCAGCTGAGTGTAATTATGAGATTTCCTCCATCAGAACTGGGTCTGTGTGTGTGTCCCAGCGTGGCTGCATCTGCCAGTGGTGGTGAGGATACTCTTCAGGTCCATGTGCTCTTCCAGCTGGAGCAGGGATGGCCCCATGCCCACTCCTCCCTCTGAGCCTCCAGGCACTCAGTGCCACTTCTCACTCTTGGGCAGGAGCTGGGCTGAGCCCAGGAAAAGGGACTTAATCCAGGCACAGCACCCCTAGGGGTGCAGCCCGGCTGCCTCATCCCACAAACGAGCTCTCCTGCCTTCCACCCACACAAGCAATGCTTCCTGGGAGGAAGAAGCATTCATAAGGCTTTCCCTGGCTGCAGACGAAAGAGGGCTGGTCGTGCCAAGCTATTTAAGCACAAAGACTGAGTGATTGATTGATCGATGGATTTGCTGAGATTACAGATGAGGGCAGTTGCAGCCTGCTCTGTGGGTACCAGGAGCTTTTCTGTCTGTGCTCTTCTCCCACAGCTGCTTGTGCAGCACCCAGCACTGCCGGGCCGGGACCAGCTCCTCTGGCAGAGCGATTCGATGCCACTTGGTGCTGATGCAAACTGCCATCCCAGGCTCCCCTCCCTGGGCTGTGCAGTGATGAGATCGGTGATCGCCCACAGAGAGCTGATAATTGCTGGTTTGGGCTGGGGCTGCTCGGGGAGCTGTGGGAAGAGGAGCAGCGAGGGCCTTGTCAGCACACACCCCACCTCCTGGTCTAAACATGGCACACGGTGGGGCTGGCACATGGGCAAACCACCTGGCACAGCAGAGAAGAGCCCTGGGCCGTGGGCACTGTGGAGGTGCTGCCTGGCACTGCACCCTGGGGATGGGGACCCCTGGGCTCTGAGGGCTGTGAGACACGGCCCTTTGGCGTCCCCAGGACTGCAGAGTCCTGGCCGGTGGTCCCATGAGCTGCGGCTCTCCCGGAACAGCCGGGTTGGCGTTGTGAGGTGCAGTGGGCAGGTCTGGGGCTGTGATCTTGGGTCTCCTCACGCGAAAGGCTACGGGATCCTTGCTCCAGGCACGTGGTTCCCTTGGGAGCAAGCTGGAAGCTGCAGGGGTGGATCCAGCAGCTGTGCCACGGATGGGGAGACTGCGCAGCCCCAACCTGGCCGAGTGCTGCCGTGTGGGGGTGAAGGACTCAGCCCCTGCCCTTCCCCCCTGCAGCAGAGCCATCGCTGGCGTCCGGCGGCCACAAACGGCGTCGTTTTGCAGAGGTGCCTGGGTCTCACAGGGTTCCTGCCCGGCGTGCAGGGCGCTGGTGTGAGGGGAGGGAGGAAGCAGCTCTGTGGTCAGGCGGTTTCCATTCCCTGCACCTGAGCCGAGGCAGCGGCACAGCTCCCCTCAGCCCTTCCCTCCGCCCTCCTTCCGCTCGGCGTTCAGCGCCTCGGCAGCTTCAGCCCAGCCCGGGGCTCACTGCGAGATGGCTTTGCCAACCCGGAGACTGCCCTGGCATCTCCTCAGCAGAGCATACCAAGTGTTTATGTTCTCAAAGGTTTCAGAAAGGTTTCCTGGCCTCGCTGTTTGGCCGCACGTTGTGCCGTCGCCAGAGCTCCCTGCTGCAAAGCTGCTTAGTCTGACCCAAGTCGAACTGCACTAAACCCATCAGGAGGTGGATGCTTTGCCTGGGGCTGGGAGCCCATTGGTGTCTGCAGGGCAGAACCCCAGTCCAAGGCACTCTGGGGGCTGCTCTGTGTCCCTGCTCATGCCAGCTGGGGGGGCTCGGGCACCGATTCAGCACCCCTAGGGAGCACGGGTCACTGCTGCTGCAGAAGGCTGAGCCCTGGGCTGGGAAGACATTTCCATGGCCTATAAATTCCTTAAACCCAAGGGGTGATGATCTGTGAGCCCTCTGCATGGGTGCTGGATAGGGCAGAGCAGGCGCTGGGCGCCAGGCTGAACACTGCACTGCTCGTGCTGGGTTTAGGTGATGAGAAACAGCCACACAGGAGCTGAGTGAGCAAAACTGGGAGACACAACTGGTCGCTGACAGGCTAGACTGGCTCCTCCAACCTCTGCCCCACCTTGGACTACCTGGATTTAGTTATATAGAGCCAAGTGGGGACTCAAAGTGTTTCCTGGGATTCTGCACTGTTCCTACCTGGTGCAGTGATCCCATCCCACAGTGACATTGTCCTGGGCTCTGTGGGTGTTGGTGCCTGACCCTCAGATGCTTTCTCATGCCACACGTTCAGGCGAAGGTGCTGCAACAAAGACTTTGCAATTCACGTGTGGGGTTGGCAAAGTGAGCAGCGCTGGGGTCTGTTCCTTGGAAAGCTTCAGCTCATCTCCCTTTTCACTTCCCCTTCTCTCAGGCGACTGCATGTGCCCTGGGCAGCTATTTTTAGGCTGCTGCTTGCTGTCTGGTTTCCCCCGGGGATGCTGAGCAGGTTCTGGGAACTCCAGCTGTCTCGCGGGCAGCACGAGAGATGCTTTGCTTCCTGAGCTCCATTCTTCACTGCCCAGCACATGCCCTGGCTCTGCCACTCCCCTGCAGCTGCCCTGGCACTGGGCACAGCACCGTCCTGGCACAGGCTGGAGCACGAGGAGGGATGCCCATCCCAGGAGCACTGGCACTGCTGAGGGATGTGGGGGGTCTCCCGTGCCGTGGCGATGCTGACACTGCCGAGGCAGCCAGGATCACAGGGCAACACTGATTCATGGAGCTCTGTCATTACAAACACAACAACTGCTGTCCTGGGCCCTGAGGATTTACTGCCCGCAGCCAGGAAATACAGCACAGGCAGTTTCCTTGTGTTCCTGATGCTGGAGGAGACATCAGGAGCCCTGGTGCAACCCGGGGCTCAGTCCTGGACTCCCCACTGCAGCTGCCTTGCCCATCACCCCCTTCCTGCCCCTGCTCCCTCTTCTGCCCCGAGATCCAGTTTCCTGGGTCCCTGTCATGGCCAGCACTGACCACGGGGTCCCACCCGTGTGGCAGCCTGTGGTGACCAGCTCGAGCCTGGATGGGGCTGGGATGGAGCTGAGAAGCTACTGGAGCCCTGCAGCGGCAGGAGCTGCCCGTGGGGGTGTCACTGCAGGTTTGAGTCATTTGGTTTCTGACACACCCTGTGCCGCTCGGTGGGTGCATCCTCCCCGCCAGCCCTGCCCGGGCACCGGCCAGAGGAGGGTTGCTGGGGCTGGCAGTGCCCACTGGCCCCTCTTCTCTCTGCCTGGGGCAGCTCTGTGAGCAGAACCAGGGCTGTGTCTGCCGGCTGGGTGTGAGCTGTGCCGTGCTGGTCTGGGGCACACGCTGGGTGTGAGCTGTGCCGTGCTGGTCTGGGGCACAGTGGGTCTGCAGCGACCCTGTGGTTTGGGATGGACAGGGAGGTGCAAAGCGACAGGCTGGAGCACGGGGCAAGGATGCAGAGCTGTCCAAGGCAGGGATGGGAGCTGCGAGGGGCAGAGGGACCGAGATGAGCTGCAGGGTGCCCCAGTGAGCAGCGTGAAGGTGACACAGAACACTTTGCCCCAGCGTGGCCGCCTGGGCTGGGGTGTCTGGGGCACCTTCAGCGGCGTCAGGGCCAGCCCCAGGGAGGCTCCAGCTCTGCCATCCCGCAGCCCATGTTTGGGCCGTGGCTGCAGCAGGGCCATAAAAGGCAGTGTGGGGAGGGCGCTGGCGCTGGGCCTGCGGCATCTCTGTGTGCTGGGGCATCCCGGGGAGCTGCCAGCGGGAACCAGGGCTGGGGGCCGGGCCAACCCCGTGGAAAGGGTGCTTTGGGTCTCCCCCAGCCCATTGCTGCCGGGTCTGTGCCTCACTGACCTGGGGAAGGGACAGGCATCCCCTGTCGCCGTGGGCAGACCCCCACTAACACATAGGGGTGCCCAGGGGATCTGGCTGGTCCTGCACGGGCACAGCCGGGGCTGGAGCTGAGCTCTGCTGCTCACACAGCCTGGAAGGGGCTCACTGACTCAGTCCCAGGTGCCCTGTGCAGGGCTGAGGAGCCAGAGCTGCTTTTATCCAACGTCACCCTTAGTGGAGTGGTAGAGGCAGCACGTGGCACAGGGAGGGTGTTCACACTCAGGAGGTGCTGAGGATGCCAGGACATGGGAATCAGTGGGGCCAGGAGGGACTGGCATGGGCTGACAGCTCGGAAATGAAATCCAGGCTGAAGCCACACTACAAATCTGTCCTGGGGGATGCCTGGGCTCTGAGGTGTGTCAAGGGGTGGGATGGTGGGGCAGGAGCTCAGGCAGAGGGGAGGGAGCAGCAAACACATCGGGTGGGGTGGACTCTGTGCAGAGAGGGGCAGGGAAGAGCCCCATCAGCCAGATGTGACTAATTTACCGGGAAAGCCCGAACTGCAGGGCCGGGTGGGGTGTGAGCCAGCCCGGAGGAATGCGAGGAAGTCAAACAGTGAGGAGGAAGGGCGATTCCCCAGGTATCAGGGTGGGCACTGCTGAGCTGCGGGGCACAGTGTGAACTCTGGAGAGCTGGGGCTGAGCATCAAGCTGTGCTTCCAGCTGGTGAGGTGGATTGGGTGGGGGGACTGTCCCCAAATGGCATCCCCTGGGGCCTTCCGAGCCAGGCTGTGCACAGGCTGGCAGGCTGTCCTGGGAGGGGCAGCTGGGGCAGGATGGCTGGGGGGCTCCTGGGCTGTGGTTGAGAAGTCCTGGTAGCAGCAGTGTCCTTCCTGAGCCCTAGACGTGCCCTCTCCAAGCCATGCCCCCAGCACTCAACTCCCCATCCCAGCTCACCCAGCAGCTTCCTTGCTCCTGCTGCAGCTTCCAAGGGGGTTTTGGCGATGCAGGTGTGCAACACTGGGCCCAGTGCAGCCATTTCAGACCTGGTGTTAGACAAAGCAAAGTAAATCCCCACTAAGGACACTTCCCCGCACCCTGTGCCCCTGCCATGGGGGTCTGGGGGCTCAGCCCCTGGCTCAGCAGGTACCTGTGCCCGTTCTGTCCCCTGTGCCACAGAGGACACTGGGCTGATTCATCTCCTGCCTTGGCTCCTGCTGACGTACATCCACGCTGTTCATTCCCTGCCTGAGCAGCTAAATTAAGCCAAGCAACAATGGGCCATCGATTATCCCATTATATTTCCATCGGGCCTGACTTCCCAGCGGCTCCTGGAGAGCAGCACACGTGGCCTTGGCAGGGACTCAGTGCAAACAGTCTCTTACTGGGTTCTGCTCTTGAGCCCGGAGTGCCACCCACACCACGGTGACACCGACCCCACAGCCCCACGGCCCCACAGCCGCTGCTGCCCCGGCCTCGCAGAACCAACACAGCAGCAGTGATGAACCTGCATGGGAAAAGGTCCCTGCTTCAGGAGGATCTCTTCAGGGGCCATCCCATCTCTGGCAAGGTCAGGGCTTGCACAGACCTAAGGACTGCGTTCTCTCTGGCCCCCACTCTCCGCAGGGCTGTATCCTCTCCCTGCTTCTCCATCTCCCCTCACTGCTTCCCCTGGCCAGACACAGCGGAAACACTGCCTGGCTCTCCCTTTCATGTCTGTGAAGCCCAGGAGAAGCCAAGTGATGGGTTTCTGTAGGCTCCCCATCCCATCCCATCCCATCCCATCCCATCCCATCCCATCCCATCCCATCCCATCCCATCCCATCCCATCCCATC
>JAYRBT010000043.1:695247-709609 GCA_036023395.1 Myiotriccus ornatus
GGGCACAGGGGGTGACTCTTGGGGATGGGCCTGTGCAGGGCCAGGGGTTGGACTGGATGATCCTTGTGGGTCCCTTCAAACTCAGCTTATTCCATGATTCTGTCACTTTTAGGTACAAAACCCTCAACCAGTCAGGACTGTCTTTAAAAGACAAGCAGGTCAGCTGTTTGTAATGCTCTCAGAAACGACAGTGGTGGAATATTAAAGATAAATATTAAAGAGCTATCTGTATGATGCTTGGATGGATGATCACATACCAGGGGTCGTTGTGAGAGGCAGGTTTTCTGCAGTGACCAAGCCCTTCAGCCAGTGTACACAGGGAGAAAATCCAGACTCCTGTGGGATCAAGTGGTGTTTCATATTTTGCCTTTTCCACATGCTTCGCCACACCCTGCCTTGAGGTGGGACTGGAAGCGAAACTTCTGGAATACACCAGGAAAACCATTCTTGTGGTATTGCTGCCCCAGCCAAAGCCAGGAAGTACTGGAAAACTTGCCAAAGAGGGGGGAAAAAAATCAGACTGCTAGGGAGGGTTGGCCAGGCTGGTTTCCAAGCCAAGGGGATTTGGAAAAGGGTGTGAATGTTTCAGAGGTTATCCAAACCAGACCAGTAGACTTTCCCTCACTGTTCAGTGTAGAAGTTCAGTCCTCTGAGCTGCGCTGTCACTGAGGATGTTCCTGTATTTGGTTGTTTATCAGCATCTCCAACCCTCCAACAGCAGTAACTGATCTGCCCATTAGCACAGGATCCTGCTGTCCAGCCGTGTGTGAACTGCAAGGTAAAATCTCCTCTTGAAAATAGGGAAGAGAACAACCCACCAAAAAGCCCTTCTCAAAGTTGTTCTACAAGTGTCTCTATCTACTATCCTTTCCAGAGGTCATTTAAAGGCAAGCAGCTCCTGTCCTTTCTTCTTCAACCTTAACTCCATCCAGCACCCACTGATGGAAGAGTAATTCAATGCCTCTTCTCCAGTGGTGATCCCACTGCGTCTTGGGCCTGTCTTCACTCTCCAGGATACCCATCTCTTTGTGATATCCTCTCTTTCCATGCAGGAAGGTGCCTTTCTGCTTTTCACAGCTCAGCTGTGAGAGCTGGGGCTCTGTTTGGCAGCATGTCCACACTTCCCTGTGCCCTCACAACGCTTCCCCACTGAGGTCCCTTTGCAAAGACTGGGTGTTCTGATGTCATTGTATCCAAAGAAGAGGCGTGTTGTTACAGGCCACTGATATTTGTGAGTTATTGTTCATAGAATCATAGAAAGGTTTGGGTTGGAAAAGGGCTTAAAGATGACATAGTTCTGTCCCCTGGGCAGGGACACCTTCCACTAGCCCAGGTTGCTCCAAGCCCCATCCAACCTGGCCTTGGACACTTCCATGGATGAGGCAGCCACAGCTTCTCTGGGCAAGCTGCTCTTTGAGAAGAAAATTACTAAAGAATGGATAATTTATATTGAATTGAGAAGAATATTATTGTAAACTGTGCTGAATGTGCATGAACAGTTTGAATTATGACTTAAGTATTCTTTTGAGACTCTCTTACCCAAATTGTGTGTGTCAGTTTTACAGACCCAAGGTGGTCATAAAGACAAGAATATTAATGGTTGCTTCCTGTCAAATTAATTTATGACTGGAGATTTTCTTAATAACCAGCAATTATCCAGATTAATCTAAACAAACCTGTCCACCCTGGGCTTCTCCTGCCAGTGTGAGTCACGGCTGTGTGAGGAGGATCTAGGTGCTGTCTTCAGGACAGATCCCATGTTCCCAGGATGAAGAAGAGGTATGTTTATAAATTAGCAAACTGGTGTTTCTGCATCTCCTCACACTTCCCAAATGTAGGGGCTAAAGGACTCAGGACATGGGGTGTAGCTGGGGTGAGGAGGTTATGTATCAGCTTTTTGCTTGGATCAAGTTGGAGGAACAATCTGTAGTTACTTGATTGATTTTTGACACTGGTGTCATAAGATATGTGGAGCTTTCTCAACAGAGAGACCTGGAGCTCATTCCATGCTACAGAACATCCCTAACTATTTCCTTTTCCCTGCTACTCATATCTTATTGTCCGAAAAATCATTCTTAAAAGCTTGAAAAATACTCAGTTTTGATTTTAATAAAATACTGACTGTATTGCAATTTTTTTTTAAAAGTTCTTTCTGGGAAGTGCCAGGACAATTAATATCTTTTACTGCTCTAGTTTTAGTTTGACTGCAAAAGATGCATCTTTGATGCATCCAAAACTCTAGGCAGTTCCTGTCAATAGCAGAGGTGAATTTGGAAAATGTAAAGTTCAGTAGTTTTACAGCCAAGGGAATTTGATGAAGCAGGAATTCTCCCTGCTTTTCTCCTCTCTGGGTTCTCTACTTGAGTTCTCTGCTTGAGAGAGGGTTCTCTGCTTGAGAGCTTGGAGTTTTCTAGCTATGAACATTTCCTTAAGAAGGTATTTTCTCATCTTTTTTTTTTTCATTTTTATTGAGACTCTATCAGGAATAATAAAAGTGTTCTGCTCTTATGCTGAAAGACTTTTGCTTTCACTCCAGAAATGATCTATTAGGAAGCATTTTATACCTTTTGCTAACGCAGTGAGGGATAAAAAGACCCTCTGCCAGAAGTCTTGTTACAAAAGGACCATTCACATTATGTTGGTTGTATTTCTGTTTTCAGCTTGGACATGATAGGAAAAACAACATTTGCTTGCAACAGTTTTTTTTAGGAGAAAGAGCTGCACGTGTCAAACTTTTCCCAAAGAAATAGTAGTGTAAGGATAATGGTGCAATTTATGTACCTTTTGTTTTGATTTTTTCAGTGAAAAGAAAAGGGAATGCACCTGCATTTCTTAATGAATCTGCTGGGAGATAAAGGCACTGGCAAAAAGGGAAATGGAGAGGATAATTTGGAGTGAGCACTGTAATTCTGGGTATGTGTTATGTCAAGAATAGAAGAGTGTAATAGTTAATACACAATCAGTTCACAACGTTTGATGGCACTTACATCGTGTAAGAGCCTGAAGGCCAAAGAATCCCAGCTAGCAAAAGTCTGGACTGAGGTCAAATTCAGGCCAGTGGAGTATGGTGAATCACAGAATCCCAGACTGGTTTGGGTTGGAAGGGATTCTAAAGCCCATCCAGTGCCACCCCTGCCACGGGCAGGGACACCTTCCACCAGCCCAGGTTGCTCCAAGCCCTGTCCAGCCTGGCCTGGGACACTTCCAGGGATGGGGCAGCCACAGTTTCTCTGGGCAACCTGTGCCAGGGCCTGCCCACCCTCACAGGGAAGAATTTCTACCCAATACCTCATGAAGAAGAAACTTTGGACAGTGTCTGTGAAATACCCCAACTCAGAGCAGCAGTGCTGTGAGACCTGGGGCTGTACACTTTCTGTACAAATGGAAAAAAAAATCAGCCAGCCAATATATCCTATAAAAAAGGCCAGAGACAAGATCTTGAGGTGACCAGTCCATCCTCACCGACAAAGCAGGCACCTTCCCTGCAATCCCAGTGGTCTGCAGTTTTATTTTTGGCAGATTATGTTAAAAATGGTCTTTATGGCTTTAGAGAGAAGCCACGTTTTGGACGTTTTGGTTGAATTGGAGAGCGCGTGGTGAGCTCTGGGTGAAGGGCAGAGCCTCGTCCAGCTCCTGCCCCGCTCCTGTCCCAGCCCCACCAGCACTGCCAGCTGCACTTGGCTCTCCTGAGTGTTCTCGTTTCTCATCAGCAAGTAAGAAAGTTCTGGTTGATAACCAGTCCAGTCCCAGAGGCAGAATAAAAAGTCATTGTTAAGACCTAGAAAAGCTCGTTTCTAACAAAACCAAACGCACACACGTGTCAGCACAGTTCCTGGGTCGATGCCTTTTGCTCAAGTTCCACCATCCATGCACTGGAACTTTCGTCCCCTATAGAGTGATTTAATTCCTCTTCCATTCCCCACCTTCCAGCCTTCTCTGGAATCTTGACAAGCTATTCCTCCATTTTTGTCTTCAACATTTTTTCCTATGCACATCCTTCCTGCCCTTCCCTTCCGCCGTCACACCCTGTTCCTCTCAGCTATTTTCGGAAGGCAAAGACATCCCGTGTTTTCAGGCCTTTCTTGCCTTCACTTCCTGGTCTAGGAGAAGACACTTCCACCAGCCCTCCGTACGGGCAGCTCTCGGACTCGGGGTGATGGCCGGAGCACTCCACGGCGGGGATGAAGCCACTGTCCCACATCCCTGTCCCACACAGCTTGCAGAGGTCATGCAAGCTGCAGGGGATGCGGGGCAGCAGGTGGAACTGATAGAGCAGACTCCTGGCCTAGAGGGGAGGGAGAGAGGGAAAACATTCACTCCTCACTGGGGGATGAACACGAGAGCTGAGGTGGCCCATGGCTTCCTCTCCCATCCTCCTGTTTGGCTACCTGAGCTTCAGCAAAGGCGAGTCCCTCTGAACACAGAGCTGAGGGTTAACTGCGACAGTGGGAAGTCGGAGGGGCTGCCACACACCACAGCTCATCCCACAGCCCCAGTCACTCCAGTTGAGGAGGAATGGGGACCACGGCACCAACAGCTCTGGCTGCCCTTTCCATGAGCATGGGCACGGGTTATCCCAGCCAAAGGTTATCCCAGCCAAGGGTTATCCCAGCCAAGGGTTATCCCAACCATACTGTTGGGATATCTATCCCATCCCATCCAGGCAAAGAGCAGCATCCCACCCTCCTGGACTCCAGCCAGGCACAGGGATACAGGCAGTGAGAAGCTGAAGCATCAGTCCCTGGTTTCCTTAACCCTCTGACTCATCTCTGGACCCAAGACTCAGCACCTGGGTATTTACCTTCCTGAGTACGAGCTCCCCGTTCATGTGCATGGCCAGGTTGCTGAAATGCAGCAGCATCTGGTCAGTGGCCAGCTGTTGTTCAATGACATCATCCCCGTAAATCACCACGATGGCCACGCAGATAAAGAGGTGGAAATAGTCCGTCTGCAATGAGAGCACAGGGGCTGCTGTACAGCAGGTGGAGGCAGAGCTCTGGCTTCACCTCCCACCCTCTACAAGAGGGTCCTTGGTGACAATGTTTGCTCTCTACAGTTCTGCCCAGTGGTGAGAACATGAGTTATTGGTGAATTTTGAACCACATGTGATGAGCCAAAGCCTCTTCTCTTCACAGCATGGCAGCGTTCAGAGCAGACCAGTGATTTTTGGGAAGACATTTCCCAGCTGTGTAAGAGAAGCCTGAACTTCAAAAGTGGGTGTTCAGTACTTTCTGAAACGCCTCCTTTTGAAACTGGACATCCCCAAGGAGGAGAGGCAGGCAGGGCTCCATCCTCCTGCTACACAGATACAGTTCTTCTGTAGTCACAGACCCTCTGTAACACTGATTTAGTTTGGCTACTTTGCCACTAAGAGCCTTTCTGGAGATCCTGCAGTGCCTGCTGAGGGGCAAGGACAGCCCGGCCCGTGCCAGCAGCCTCACCTGGTAGTGAGCCCAGCACGCCTCCCACATGCGCAAGGCCTCGGCCTCTGGGAACTCCCGTTTGAAACAGAGGAGGATCCAGCGGTGACAGAAGAGCATCTGCAGGCCATCCTCTCCCAGGGCAGAGAGGTGCTGGTAGAAGCGGGGGTGCATGAGCCGCAGCAGCTCGCGCAGGTACATCTGGGAAAGACACTGAGCTGAGGCCCTGCCTCGGTCACAAGGACTTGTACCACCCTCCCCACCCCTTGGCACCCTGGGGGCCCCCACACTGTGAGCCAGAGCTGGAGAGTTCTCGTCTCTCCCAGGAAGCTCCAGCCCTATGGCCTGTTTAGTACAGCACAGCCAGGAGCACGCTTGGGTCTATCACCAAAGGCCAGAGCTCATGGGCCACGGCAGCTATTTCCCAAGGAAATACGGATATAACTGAGTTTGGAGTGTCCCAATCACCCAGGAGCAATTTTAGCCATCAGTTATTTCCATAGGATCATAGAATCCTAGAACATGGTGTGTTGGATGTGACCCACAAGGATCATCGAAGTCCAACTCCTGGCCCTGGACAGGACAACCCCGAGGATCAGCCCAAGGATTTTGTGGCTTTGGAATGTGACTTGGCATACTGGAATGCAGGGAACTGCTTTTTGTGACTGGGGAGAGGAGAAGGCATTGACAGAGAGCAGGATCCCAGCATTCAGCCTCACCAGCTGCTTCTCCATGTCCTCATCCCGGGGGGAGCTGATGAAGATCGTGTTCTGCATCAATCCCACAAAGCACCAGAAAGTATCCGACTCATCCAGGATCTCTGCCAGGAGTGGAGCAACCAGGTCGGACATGCCCTGGGAGTATCCGATGGCTGGGTTAAATACTGCATAGTTCAGCAAGATCCTCCTGGGGCAGAGACACAAACAGGGAGGAGGGACAGGTGAGGGCAGGTGACAGCTGAGCACAGCCCCATCCCTTCAGCCCAACCCCCACCACACAGGCTGAGCCAGGGTCAGTGCAGGAGACTCACAGATCCTCTGACACCTAAAACATTAACTTTTGAGCACCTTCTGTTGCATCCCACTTTCCCTAAAAGAACTGTATCTGGAGGCACAACAAAGATACACTCACACTGTCTGTAAGTGTGACTCTCACTTTTTACAAGTCCCACTCGCTGGAGCAGACTCCAGTGTGCTCATCCTCCATCCCATCAGGAGAACCACAGACCCAGGCACCTGCACACAGCCTGCACAGCACCCTGTGCGTGCGGGGAAGGTTGGGGATGGGAGCAGGGTTATTAGACTGAGAGGTAAATGGCTACAGAAGCACTGGGAGCACTGGGAAGGCCTTGTTGTTGCATCCCTTGATTCCGGCCACCAGATGCACAGCGGGTGCTGTTCAGCATTCCCAGGCAGCCTAGGGCGGGCTGACCGAGTCGTGCCCACTCTCAGCAGCACCACTGAGGGACACCGAATCAGACACTTCACCTCATCGTTTCCACGTTGGGGTTGTCCTCCCCTCGGAAGAACTGGTTGCTGCGGTCAGTCCTCACAACGTCCTTGTCCACCGTGAACTGCACTTGACGCCAGAAATCCTTCTGTTCATCTGGAGTCATGGACAGCCTGGAAACGGAGCAGCAACAGGAGACCATTGCCAAGAGAGGAAAATGGTTGCCACAATGAACAAAAAGCCTCATTTCAGTCATTTCAGTCTTGGTTTGCAGAGAAAAACTATTCCTGTACAGTGTTTTCTCAGCATCTGAAGAACAGACAAGCAGGTCTGTCCAGAACAGTGGATTATCTGTCCCAAGGGATTACTAGAGGGAGCCTCCTGGGTTATAAACGGGATGACACAATGTGTTTGCAGTGATACACACTTCAGAAGCATCAGACTCTGCTCTCCACTGCTCCTTGGGGGTGGCACACCTGAACTCACTCTGGTTTGATTGTCTCCTAATTAATATCACCACTGTCCCTCTCCAACTTAAATGTACCCACAGCTATTTAACAACACATCATTCTTGCAGTAACAACCTCCTTAAATTAGATATCCCTTCTCCTTCCTTATTTTTATGTACAGTTATATTTATAAAGAAATGTATGCTCCCAATTTCTCCTTCTGTGTTCTAACTCAAGCCTAGTCTGTGAGATGTTTCCCTGTGTGGTACTGACGAGCCTGTTTCAGAAATCCAAGTGAGCTCTATGGTTCAAATTACTATTATCAAATTATTATTAGTTCCAGAGCCTCAGGAGGTCAGCAGTGCCCAATACACCTCCTTCACCATCTCTCTCACTTCTTTACTCCAGCTTCTCCTGCTGCAAAGGAGGCAGAGACTCTGCACCATCACCAGCAGTGTCACTGTGATGTTCAGCCAGCAGAAGATGAGCAGGGGAGGATGATGATGGTCTGCTACCTTTTCTCCTGGATCTCAAAGTACTCCTTCCTCTTCTGCAGCCTCAGTGCCTCCCTCTCTTCAGAAGTGGACTCGTAGCTGTAGTAGTGCAGCAGAAAGGGCCACACCTCCCCACGGATGGAAATATCAATCCCACCAAAGAAAATGGCCTGGAACAAGGAGCAAAAGTTACGGCTGGTACAGTTTTAACATTCCCAAATACAGCAACAAGGAACTGCCCGCTGCTGTGCTTTGGTGCCTCTGCAGTTCTTTCCTGACAAGTGACGCCTTGATTCAAGCTCCTGCAATTTGCACATGTTTAGAGGGAAAGTGCTGGCCCTCTATTCCCAGACCAGACACAAATCGGGCTCATTTCAATGTCAATAACCACCCCCGGAGAGGCTCTATGATTATAGTGTTGTTCTCATGTCACGGCTTAATGCCCAGTCCTGGAGACACTGCACTGCACTGCAAACTTCTCTCTCAGAGCCCGGGCCCAGTGCTCCCCCTGTGTTATTTCATACAGCAATCCCAGTTCACGCAGCAATCCCAGTTCACGCAGCAATCCCAGTTCACGCAGCAATCCCAGTTCACGCAGCAATCCCAGTTCACACAGCAATCCCAGTTCCTGCAGCAATCCCAGTTCACACAGCAATCCCAGTTCCTGCAGCAACCCTGGTTCATACAGCAGTATCCAGTTCATACAGCAATATCCAGTTCTCTCTGTAAGCCTTTCTGCAAACACTGTGGGCACTGGGCACTTTGGTTTATTGATTCCAAATGACAGCAGAAGTGGGACAGCTCATCCTTGGTCATGGATGGGAGATACTCCACCATCACAGAAACGCAGAACAACTTGGGTTGGAAAGGACCTCTGCAGACCACCCAGCCCACCCCTCCTGCCAAGGCAGCATCACCTGGAGCAGGTGACACAGGAACACGTCCAGGTGGGAATCTGCTGGAATCTGCTCCAATTCCACAGCAAGATCTCCAGCCAAGGATTCCTACACCAGTCTCCACACTCCCAGTACTTGCCCCTGGCATGAAAGCAAACTCCTGCAGCTTCCCCTTGGGGACTTGCACTCTGCAGCAGGAGAGAACAGGTGAAAACCTCTCACCTTCTGCAGCTTGTACTCCTCTTCCACCTGTCCGGATTCATTCAGGTGATGGAGCCAGGCAGACACGTCGAGGCGCCTGTACGTGTTCTCCTCCGGGTGGGTTTCCGAGGAGGGCAGCTTGGGACGGCGGATGGAGAACTGCATGCAGGTTTTCTCATCAGCAAGCTGCTGAACGGGGGAACACAAACCAAAACTGGAGGCAGGAGCCAGAGAGAGCAGCAGAGTGTGAAACCCAGAGCAGGGAAACCTCTCTGCATGGTTCATGTAGGATTAAGCACTGAGGAGCTGCACTTGGGGAGGTTTGGGCTTTTTTTTTTTTTTTTAAATTCCAACCATTACAATAACAAGAGTGATTAGAATAATTAAAAATCTGAGCACCACAGAATCGCTTCATCTTAAAAAAAAATAGTTTCTTCCATTCCTCCTCCCATCTTATCCCTGACCTGAAACTGAATTAATGCTGCTTACAGCAAAACTTCCCCCTGCCAGGAATGCTTGCAATAAATTACATATGATTGGCCATATACAAAGGGATTGCTGTTAGGCGAGCGGGGAACGGAGCTGCCAGGCTCTCTGAGGGCACTCATGATCCCAGTGCAAGACTGCAGCTGACATTTAATTTAAAAATCAAAGGTTGCTCAATGCAAAAAGTGAGCCCATGCGACCATAATAAGAAAAGCAGCAGGGGGCTCTGTGGGAAGGAAGGAAATTTAAAAATCACTGTTTCTAATAAGCACATACAATATCTTAAACAGATAATTAAAGAGCTCTTATCACATTTGTATGTAGATTGAACAAAGTATGGCAAGATGCCTTGTCAAAACATTCTCCAAAGCGGTGAGCTGCGCGTCATAAGATGGATGAAAGGCTCTGACAGAATTTCTGACCTACCACTGCAGATTTCCAGCACCTTCCACGCCTAAAGGGCAGTGCTGACCTGTCAGGTCTAGCAAAATCACTACCTAAGCAAGTCTTCGGGGTGATCTTCCCCTGTATTCCACAGGTGGAACAGCAATGGATGGGGACAAGTAAGTCCAAGAGAGACCTCGTGTCCGACTCACGCTCCATCCTAAACACCCAACACATCACAGCCTTCTGCACGACTTGGTGACACGAACTTAAAGCTTCATTTCTCCTAAACACAAACCCAACTGTGAAACATCTGCTGGGAAACCCCTCTTTGCCCCAAGAACCCCACTCAGGTACCTGGTCCTTGAGATGGGTCTCTGTGCAGTACTTCCATTGCTGAAACACCTCAGACAGTTTATCCAGGCCACCGTGGTGAAAATGGAAGATCTTGTACTGGCTCTCCCTGCTTGCAACCACCAGCTGTCCACAGGTGCACGCCTCATCACTGCAGGGAACAACAGGAGAACAACCTGCATGGACTGCCCAGGACAAGGAGGGGCCAGCAGGAATGGGGACCCTCGGGTGAGAGACAGAGCAAAGCAAATCACAGTGTGCAGAGCCAATCTGCCCCTTAAAACAGGGCACAGAAATAGTTTTACATCTCTAGGACTCAGTGATCCTTATGGGTCCCTTCCAATTGAGATATTTTATGATTGTTTGACATGGCCATAGTGACCATTTTCCCCAAGAAGTTCCACTAGTCCCTGGTAATGGCACTATTTACCCTTCCTTCACATGAAGGAATTAAAATTTGTCTTGCCTGGAGACAAATACACAAGAAGTCTGCTCCAGAAACATTAAGGCAGTACACAAAGTCAGCTCCTAGGGATATGCAGACTTGCTCTCACACAGCTTTGTCCAAAGAAACAGGGAGTGAGAGCAAAAAGAGGGAGTAAAAATGTTTTTGTAATAGTTTGAAATAAATTTAATAACAATCTGAAACATCACTGAAGAGACTGAGAGCAGCAAGACACTAGAGGAGCCTGGTGAGGGGCAGGAAAAGGAAAAGGTACCACAGGTAAAGATTTTTTTCACACCTGCAGGTTATTTGAAGCATTTTTGGTAAGACAGTTAAGAGCAACCTTTACCTTATTAGGAAAAACAATCCTTTTGACCCCATAACTGTAATTCAGAGTCTCTCCCTGGGAAGGCTGAGACGTGCTTTCCTGGAGACAACCATTCTGGAAAGGCTTCCAAGGAGGACTGCAGAAGCCATCTGCCCCCAGGATCCCCAGAGCCCCGAGCCAGAGCACACACAACTCACACACAGCCACCCAGTACCTGAAGAAGAGACGAAGGGATCTCATTTGTCCCAGGTCCACTCTGAAGACACCACAGACCTGCTCGAGGGCAAATACCTTCTGCTGTTCATCCCATCTGGCGCTCTGTGTCTGCCCATTGTTCTCCTGGAACTGGGCACTGGTGTCGAGGCTGGAGGCAGAGCTGGTGGAGCAGGTCATGCGATTGTCACACGTGTCCCTGTGGACAGAGCAGCGTGTCAGCCACAGGAGGCTGCAGGTACATGCAACAACCACGTTCAAAACCTTCAGGCAGAGCTCTGAGATGGGGACTCAGTGCAGGCCAAGGAGTCAACAACCGACAGCCCATGTAAGAGATTAAGTTATTTTTATTTAAATTGGTTCTCTACCATCACAAAAAACATCCTGATTTTGGTCTGTTCCAAACTGCACACAGAACTTGGGCAGAGCCAAACCCATTCCTCAAGACACTTCTGAGAAGGCAGAATTAAGAAGCTCAAGTAATGCCCTCAGCTCAGCTGCTCCTCACTGGGATGGGGACAGGAGGTGTGAGTACATTCTGACGGCAGCATGGACCTGGGATCTCATCTGGGAAGTTCCCTCCATGACCAGTAAGATCCAAAGATGCTTCCACTGAACTCCAGTTTCTCATTATGCCTTTGCAAGTGGACCTGCCAAGCCTGGATTCGTGTCTGTAAACTCCAAACGGTTTCCACTTGCAGTCTTGAAACTCGGGGGAGTTAACAATGGGAAATCACACTCAAGCTCTTCAACACAAGGAGAGTAAATGCACCCAACCCCTTCCCAATCCACCCCAGACCTCCAGCTTTAAATCAAACTGAGCTTAGACTCAAAAAGCCCACATGCCCCCACCAGCCCGATCCCAAAAGAAAAATACCACTGCTTTGGGAACGAAGTGAATGTGAAACTGTGACCCCGTGGCTCGTAAAAAGGCCAATGCATGTGAACAATCTCCGCGCGGGCTCTGAATGGGCTCCGCTGTGAAATCGGGGTTTGCCAGACAAGGCCAGGAGCAGGTACAAAGCAGCCCCCTGCAAGGCCACTTTATGCCACGTTTTCTAATCCGCTTAGGCAACAATGTGGGCCCTGAGCGCTGGGAATCGCACGCTCAGCACGCTCTCCACACCAGCGTGCCTCCGAGCCGGCTCCAGGGCCTCTTCCGCAGGGACCAGCCCTGCGTGCCACGTCTCCCCACGGCTCAGGTCGCTGCATTCCAATGGACGGGGCTCTGCACAACCCAGTTAGTTGTGGGTTAAATTTTTAACCGAAGCCCTTTGAGCCACCCCATTCTAATGTGTAACTCAAACACACTGGGAGCAGATCCCCGAGCCCCTTCCTGGTCCTGCAGCACCATCTGGATGAAACCAAGGCTGGTTGACTTCAGCTAAAGGAGTGACTTCGCTGCTCTGGGCACAAAGTTCTGATGCTCCAGTTTTTGGAGAGAAAGGAGCAAAGCAGAACTTACATTCAGGCCATTTGGAGGATGAGGATTTAGAAGTGATGTGGCAACAGGGATCACACTAAACACCCAAACTCACTCAGAGAACATCCACAGCAGGTTTTCCAGGTAGGACACCAGGATACCTCCAGTCTCAGGCACAGCTATGTACCTGCCTTGGGAATTTTTCCATGAAGACTGTACTGTCCTTTGTGAAAAATCAAGCATTACTTTTGGATAAAGGGTCAAAATGTAACACTTTCTAAAACATTCAGCATCTCATGTTAATGAGATGTAACCGGAGTCCTGGTACAAGACACTTGGGCTGGACTGCTTGCTAGAAGCAGCTGGTATTTATGGAGCAACACTTCATAACAGCCACAGCTGGTTACACAGGATTTTCCTGGAAGAGATGACTCAAACTAACTCAAAGACTAAGCAAAGGCAACCCATTTTCTAAAACTCTTGCAAAGACGAGCTGGTCAGCATGGCAAAGGGCTGCAGGATGGGTTGGCGGGAGGATCCTTGGCCTGTGGGTCCTTGCCATGGAGATCAATGTGCTCATTCTTCACAAGCACCATCTCAAACCAACAGCAGCAGAGAACTGCCAAGGAATGAGTTACAAGTAGAGCTGAGCAGGCTTGCTTTGATCCCAGGAATTCTGTAGCTCCGCGGCACAGAACACCATTGCCCACTGCAATTCCTTCTGCTACACAACCCAGATCTCAGGTACACCATCAGTAACCCGAGACCCGAGGGGCTGCAGAGCCCGGGCACGGCGGTGCTGGCACTGCTGTGTTTGCAGGAAATGCTTCTAAAGACAAATGTTTACAGTTCACATTCACTGGTGACAAGCTCACACACGCATCCCACAGACACAGAACCAACTCGTGTGAGTGGATTTACCCTCTCCAGACAGGAAAAGGCACTGAGGGTAAGTAGGGTGCCTCAGTGTGTGCAGCCCAGGGAAATTCCAATGTTTTCATTGATGTAGAGGGTGAAATCTGAAAGAGACACCTGTGCCCCCTGCCCTTCACAGTGGTTGATGAACATGAGCATTCATACACATGACAGAATCAGAGATAGAACCACCTTGTTCACTGGTGCTTACTGAGTCAGTGGGGAAATTCAGAAAAAACCCTCACTGTGTTTAAAATTACTTTTTTCCTATATGTACTGATAAAAAAAAAAAAAAAGAAAATACTCTAACCCACTGGACTACTTTCAAAAAATAATTTTAATACTGAGATCATTCTGGATGTCAGTAACAACAAGCATTACGATGTCTGCTAATTTGGTGGATTTTGGGGAGTCCTCTACCCTGGCACTCAAGATATACAGATGCAGGGGTAGAGTTTATTATGTGTCCGTCTATTCTATCTGTTGGATGAGGAATTTATCCCAGAGTGCCATGCAAAAGCAGGGAGCTGAAGCATTGCAAGGCAAATAGCCGGAGGAACATTCCAGAGAGACTTTGGGTTGAGGGATCCAGGAAAAACAGAGCGCCAGCTAATATACAGCACTGCTCAGCAAAACAACAAGTGCACTGCGCCATGGGAATAAAAGGGACAGGGAGAAAAACCAAGGAGGATGAGCAAAACCTGAGGCAGGAAACCAATGGACATATTTATGTGGCCCCCATATTTTTGGGCCCTCGTGACAAGAAGGACATTAGGGGGTTGGAGCGTGTCCAGGGAAGGGAACGGAGCTGGGGAAAGGTCTGGAGCACCAGGAGCAGCTGAATGAACTGGGGGGGCTCAGCCTGGAGAAAAGGAGGCTCAGGGGGGACCTTCTGGTTCTGCACT
>JAYRBT010000043.1:714606-728938 GCA_036023395.1 Myiotriccus ornatus
AGGACCTGAAGGGAGACTACAGGAAAGATGGAGAGACTATTTACAAGGGCCTGGAGTGCCGGGACAAGGGGCAAGGGTAGGGTTAGATGGGATGCTGGGAAGGAATCCCTGGCAGGCCCTGGCACGGTGTGAGGGGTCCGTGCCCGGGCCGGGCCCGGCATGTCCCACACGGGGCAGAGCGCGCCCCCTGGCGGCGCCGCCCGGCGCGCTGAGGGCCCGGCCCGGGCTGAGGGCAGGGACAGAGCCGGGACAGGGCCGGGACAGGGCCGGGACAGGGCCGGGACAGGGCAGGGACAGGGCAGGGACAGGGCAGGGACAGGGCAGGGACAGGGCAGGGACAGGGCCGGGCTCAGGGCAGGGACTGGGGCCGGGACAGGGGCCGGACAGGGCAGGGACAGGGGCCGGGCTCAGGGCCGGGCTCAGGGCAGGGACAGGGCAGGGACAGGGCAGGGACAGGGCAGGGACAGGGACAGGGACAGGGACAGGGACAGGGCAGGGACAGGGCAGGGACAGGGCCAGGGACAGGGCAGGGACAGGGCAGGGACAGGGGCCCGGACAGGGGCCGGGCCTTCCCCCCGGCACTGCCCAACGCGCCCGGTGCCCCAGGAGCCCGGCGGGCCGGCGGGTCCCGCCCCGTGCCCCCAACGCTCCCGCTGCGCGGTCCTGGGATGCCCCTCTCGGGATCGCCCGCTCTCGGCACGGTCGGTCCCTCTCCTAACATCCCAAATAAAGAGCTTCACGGGCCCTCGGAGCCGCAATTGCCGATCTCGAGTGAGATGTCACGATATTCTTCCACTGAAATCTGGCAGCGAACCAACAGAGGGAAGAAACAAACCTGCTATAATTAATGTTCTTGCTGTTCAAATATTTATATAAAGCAAGATAGAGCCGTATGCCTCTGCAATCTCTTGGATCTGTCCAACCTTCTCAGCTTTGCAGCCGGGAACAACTACAATTGATTACACAGGGCTGCTGATGGCTCAGCCCAGCAACCCTGCCCGGTACCCAGCTCCGTGCAGACCACTACTGCCTTGGAGAGAGGTTACACTGACCCCACGACACAAACAGAAGGGAAAAAGGACTATCCCTCTCATGGAAGAAGGATTTGGGGATATTTTTTTCCTGGGTATGGGTTTGGGTACAAATGGAATTAGGAGCTTTGGTGTCTTACATCATAAATGGCACCAGTTCAGGCAAGTCCTGGGGAACTGGAGCCTGGACCAGGCATCCCTTGTGCTCATCCCCAAGGCTGAAATCATCAAAACTGAGATGCTGCAAGAAGTTACAGGAGATTTTGAAGTCTGTGAGCAATTCCCCTGGTTCTACAATAATCACTTCTGTTACAACAGCCATGAATTCCCAATCTCTTAATGACTCCAGGGCTCCCGCCAGTTCACACTAATTTCAGCTCATTTCCTTCATAATTTTCCCTCCTGTTTTTGCTGCAGAGGTTGGAACAGCTCTAAGCCCTTCAGGTGAGCTGCCAAAACAACATGATGCAACACCATTCCCTGCTCCCACCTGCTCCCGCCGCAGCTGCTGCCCTCCGCTCCCCAGAGCAGCTCATTTACTGATGAGCTCCTGGGAAGAGGTTTAACAACAGGATGTGCAACACATCCGTAAAAATTGCATCAACTGCAATGCCAAGGAGTTTTTCCCTGCGTTGTGAACTTTGCCTGGACTGTCTGTGATGGATCTGCCGTGTGAATCCACATCTGCTGAAGAACATGAGAACTCACCATTGTCCAGCTCCACTATGAAAATGTTTCATTATTTGTATTGCTGGCTGCTGAAATGATCAATGTCTTATGAAAGACATTTCCTCCTTGCACTGATATCCACGACCACGTCGCTTCTGCTTGTCCTTTTACAGCAAGAGCTGTGGGAGCACTGCTGGCCACTGTCCCAGCACCTGTGGGGCTGCTAGTGGAGCTCCAGCCTCTGGCCAGATGTTGCCCCAAGCTCCACTCACACAATTCCACCACCAAGGCTCCTCAGTCCAAGTTCTGACTGTATTGATCAACATCCCAAGCTGAAGTTAGCAAAGGAACCAGCGTTTATTTCTCCTCTTCAGCACTTTTGTGTTGCTCCTCAGGTATCAGTAAGTGAAAAGCCTTCAGCAGCCTGAGCACCCATCGCTCAGGAAAACTCCTGTTAACCAGGGATCACTCTGGCACAGCACAACCCCCAACCCCAAACCAAACCCCACTTACAGAGCACTAAGTGCTTCCACAACCAATTGTATAGATCTGATGTCATGGTCAGTTCAATAACTCTATCGCTGGACAGACGTTACAGACGGGTCAGATGCTGTTTGCTTGCCAGGATGTAACAAAAACCTTTTAGTTTCACTTTACTGATGGGGAAAATGGAAGCTGAGGAAGCCAGAGCTGAGCACAGAGAGCAGCTGCACGAGGCAAATGTTTCCTGACGGCCAGCTAACAGCGGTGACCAGGGAGGGAAGGGACACAATGGAACGATTTTATTTCCAGAATCCCTCCTTTCCTACAGAAACGCAGTCCCTGACAAAGCTGCCATCAATGCAGGCAATCCCCACACCAGCTACCTCCTGCAGGAACCACGTCTTGTGGGCAGAAAGGGGCCCCCAAAGTTAAGAAGGGCACAAACCCCGGGAGAGTAAGGCCACCTTTCCCTGAGGGATGAGGACACCCTGCAGCACTGATACCAGGCTGCTCTAGAGAGAAGCAGGAGTGTGCACACTGGTGCTGGGACACTCCCATTGCTCCCACCCCGAGGAATTGTGTAAATGGGAGGAGAGCATCGATCTCCACATGGGATCCCTGGCAGCCTGTCAAACTGAGAAGCAAAGAGGAAAAAAACAATAGATATGTTTTTATTTCCTTATGTTCTACCGGGCCAGTTGTTGAACTTACAATGACCGACTCGTTGTGCAACTCCAAGGCTCCCCAGCCCACCTCCCTCCTTCCTCTCCATCCCTGGTCCACACACAGTGTTTTGTGGTCCCTTCTGCCCAGGTGGCCAGGCCACCTCCTCAGAGGATGCTCTGAGAGGCAGATGGGACTCATGACTCCTGGTCACACAGGAATTTTGGCAAGCAGCTCGCTGAGCCCCTGATCTCATCTGACCCAAGTCTACCTGTCTGTCCCAGTTCCTCCAGTGTCCCATTTCTCCATTTCTAATCACATGGGGAGCTGGCTGGAATGAAATGCAATGTACTCCTTTGGCTTCTGCAGCAACCATGGGGAAGAGCAGAGTTGTCTTAGCAAGTACTCTCAGTGCAGAGGCAAACAACCAGAAACAGTCATTCCTCCTGGCAGGGAGGAGGTGGGGACCAGGAGGTGGGGAGGGAAGAGAGCTGGAACAATCTGCCAGCAGCACAAACTTTGTTCCCACTCCAACTTCGGCTCAGAGGGGAAGCAGCCAGCAGAAAAAAACCCAAACCAAAACAAAACCTTAAGAAGCAAGGAAGCTGTTTTCATGCTTGCAGTGACTTCTAAAAGAGCATCTCCCACCCCCAAAATGCTGGGATGAATGCAGGAAATAAGAAATGCTTTTTGACAAGACTTCACAAAGTATTCTATGCAGAATCTCCAACTCAACAGATTGTAAGATCCTGCAGATGCCATGCAAGAGGGCTCTAGGGGAAGAATAAACGGGCATAAAAAATGCACACACTGGACAAAAACCTTTCAAGTCTGAAGTCCCATACAGCAAAATGTCTGTTTTATTATCTGCTGTCAATTATGAGAGTTACATGCACTGTGTGAGCCTTCAGACTCGCACCACAGGAGTTAAAAAAAAAGGAAGAAAAAAAATCAAAGCCAACCAGGCCCCTGAGCTGCATGTGCAGAGCCGGCTCTGCCTGGCTGGGGCTGTCGGGGCTCCAGCAGCAGCGAGGAAAGCCAGCAGAGGGCAGGGAAATGCTGTAGGAATTCACAGACAAGGCAGGGAAGATGCAATAAACTCTATTTCCTTCCTTTTCCGACACTATTTGCAGCTCAGAGCATAACTGTTGCACAACAGTTAAACCACAACACTTCTCACTCACTGGCCATGCCCCAGGCACTGCCAGGACCCTCCTGTGCCAGCTCTGCTCCTGGTGCCAAAGCTCTCCGAAACCACAGCATGCCAGGGACAGCTGTGGCCCAGGCCAGGACTGGGATTCCCCCAGGATGACCTCAGTCTCCTGGTTTTCAGCAGCCAGGACATTATTCTGAACATGTCCCTCACTCCTCCCCCTTCCAACCACTACAGCGGGATAAGGACCTGGGCCACAGCTGAGGTCACAGCTTCCACAAGCACACTGACAGACAGGAACATTTTTCCTATAAGAATCTTGCTGTTGGAACACCAAAATGCTCCCAGAGGCATTTTAATTATACTTTATTTACAAAAAAAAAGGCTTAAATATCCCCCAAACTTCACTTTTTTGAGAGTGACTGAGACAGGTCAAACATACAGGTTGCCAGTGCTGCATTAAGGAAAAGAATCATCTCATACACCTTAAACAAACAGAAGCTTTGGTTGCAGTGGATTTGGGGGGGGTTCTGTTTTTTAAGTCAAGGCCAAGAAATTTCTAAACTAACACAACCTTCTCTGAAAGCACAGACAAATAAAGTGTCATCCTCAAGCATCAGCCCAGTGCCAGAACACAGCCTGAATGGGACATAAAAGCTAGAAATTAATAATTAGAGTCATTTAGGAATGACACTTAATCATTCAAAGACCTCTATAGATTTTTTCCAAGGTGTGCTTCATGACACTTATGTAGCTTCCAAAGTCTTCTACACTACTGTGAATACTTGCCACAAAAGACTGGCAGGAATCATATTTGTAAAGCTAAAAGAGACACTGTCAAACTGATGTTGTTCACAAGTATGGAAATCAAAGGCCCATTCTAGGCAGCCCACAGCCCCTCAGGAGCCAGAGGGGAGGCTGTGGTGGGATGGGATGGGATGGGATGGGACAACCATCACTCAACCCACTGCCCAGGTGCTGCAGAGCTCCAGACCAGCAAACCCCCTGGGTCACAGTTAATCAGCAGCATCCTGCTGGGGCACATCTTGAATGCAAAGCTGATACAAAGTCTGACATCACCACACTGAGGGGTTTTAAAATATCCAGGGAGAGTTGAATCCATTAGAATATTTCCTCACAAACCTTGCTCTTACTGGCATTCTCTGGGCTTGAGAGCCTGCAAAATAAAGAGGGCAAATGGCTTCAATTGCCAGGTCTCAGTGCAGCCTGTGCATCACTGACATGAGAACTCCTTGCCCCTCATTTCAGGCGTAGTTTCAAAATTGAGCTGTAGCCTAAAAATCAGCCCCGCAGTGCTTCAGGAACACACCTGTCCTCCCCGAGATGGAAACGAGTGATACACCAACAGGCCACAGATCAGAAAGCCACAACCACTGGGTCTGAAAACAGTGAGTTACACAGGTGTCCTCCTGCATGTTATTCCTCTGCCAAGGTGCCCTCTTACCCCGTGCAGAGTTTACTGCAGGTGCCATTGAGAAGCAGTGACAAAAATATCCAGGTTAGATACACAAGAATTAATATTTATATGTCTGAAGTGGGACCATGTCCTGAACAGCAGCAAAACAAGCTGCCACACACGGGTTTCGTGTCAAGAAGGAGCCTGGAGAGGCACCCCCAGCTCAGGAAGTCACACGGGCTCTTTGATGTGGCTCTGCACGAGAAGACGAGCTCAGCTCCTCAGCAGAGCCAGTTAGGCCAAGGACCTGTTTAATTTAGTAATGCTGCTTCCAGGGCCCAAGACACTTCATCTCAAAGACTGTACATGGAGAGCCCGGGATGTGTGGGGCCAGGGTTCACTGAGCAGAAGCAGAACTGGCAGGCAAACAGTTTCCTGTAAATTCCACAGGAGTCTGAAGCAAGACATTCTGCTTGATGCCACCGTGAAGTTTCACCATCTCCTTCAGCATCTCCAAGCTCAGCACCCAGCTGTTCACCCAGAAACTAGAGAAAGGATGCACTCACCTGCTTTCACTGTCCAGAAACACAGAACTGCTGCTTTTCCCAAGGGCTTCACTGATGGGAGAGAGGCAGAAGGGGGAGGAAAAGGCATCAGAATCGGAGTCAAAAGTACTGTCCCTGCTCACGTCGTCAGCAGACAGCTCCAAGGAGCCCTCGTCCTCGCGGCAGTCCAGCCCCTCCTCCGTGCCCTCCGCCGACAGCTCCGACCTGTTCTGCTCCTCCTGGGAGCTGACCGTGCACAGGATCCCTGAGTCGCTGCGGGGGGGCTGTGGGGACCGGCGGGCGCAGCCCTGTGACAGCCTCTCCCCCTCTGAGGAGGGGGGGCTGGTGTAGGGCCCGTCTCTGGCAGGCTGTGGCACGGCCAGGATCTCGTCTCCCTTGAGGATCAGGGCCCCCCTGTGCTCCGGGGGCGAGGCGAGGCCGAGGCCCTGAGCGTGGCGGCCGCGTTTCCGCGCGGCTTTGCGCACAGGGGAGCTCTCGGGGGTGATGTAGCGCAGGGCTTCCTCATCCTGCCTCTGGATGCGGGAGTTGGGCACCCAGGCCAGGATCAGCGTGGTCCCCAGGAGCTCATCCTTCTCCATGTACAAGCACAAATAGCCTGAGAGAGAGCACAGGAGCAACCAGTTGCGAGGCAGATTTGTTCTACAGGAACTGCATAACCCTGACATTTCCCTTTCCCTGTCTCCCCACCCCTGGCAGTGACCAAGGCCAGGTTGGATGGAGCTCTGAGCAATCTGGTCTAGTGGAAGGTGTCCCTGCCCATGGCAGGGGGTGGAATGAGATGACCTTTAAGGTCTCTCCCATCCTGAGACTCCCCCCACTTCACCATCACTTACACATGGGCAAAACAAACCCTTAGAATTTACCAAGAGAAAATTGTGGATTGCTCAGTATTATTCAGTATCCGCAAATCATTTCAAGTCTGCATACGGCTTTTGAACAGTCTAAATTCCCTCTGGCCTAAGTGGACAGAGAAATGCCATGCAAACACTTGGACTTCCTGGATGGATTACTAATCAAGAGTAAATTGTGAAATACGTTGTCACATGTAAAACTTCTACTGTTTCTTAGTTAAACAATTTCAAGTGACAGCTGAACATTGATTTCTCAAGAATATTTACCTTAGTGTAGCTAAAGGGTTACTATTTTTATGGAAAGCCAATGGAAAAAGGAGTCACCCACACATAAAGGGAAGCAAGGGTCAATGTTCACAGA
This sequence comes from Myiotriccus ornatus, assembly GCA_036023395.1. Lineage (NCBI taxonomy): Eukaryota > Metazoa > Chordata > Aves > Passeriformes > Tyrannidae > Myiotriccus > Myiotriccus ornatus. Next base: position 721,801 of record JAYRBT010000043.1, read on the forward strand.
GTAATTTGTTTTGTGAAGCTGAGCCAGGAGCCATAGCTCTTTGATGAGAACATGAAAGAGTGCAAAAGCAGATGAGAATAAAGGGACAGAGCAGGATTTATCTTCATTTACTCCAGTGCATGCAGCCACAATCAGGTTTTCTTGCCCTTCCCTTTACCAGTGGTTGCTGAGGCCACTCCAGCAATGACAGTTACAAGAGGATACTTGGATTTCCTGAACAATTCAGACTGGAATGAGCAGCAGAAGTTACTGTCCTCAAAGGACAACTGTCCAGCAGTATGAAAGGACTTATTAAACCAGGTAAATCCATGCTGGACCAGAAAAGAAAGGAAGAATCAATTTTCCTACTAAAAGAAGATGGATCAGCTGATGGCTCAGCTTGTGGATGGCTTTCCTTAGTCTTTCACAAGACTGCCTGGCCCTGCCCTCACTGGCACCTCTTCATTCATCAGAGCCCAAGGTATAGAATTTGATAGAAACACCTGCCAGGAGAGAGAAGAGGAGAGTGGGCAGTGTCTGCAACACCCCATCACCTGGATGGTGCTCCCCGACACCTTGTAGCAGCTCAGGGGGGTGGACACAGACATTGTTCTTGGAGTAGATAATCTCCCCATCAAGTACAGAAGATGAGCTGCCACCACCACCAGGATTCAGGGTCAGGAGGTCGGAGGCTTTGGAAGAGGCACGTCGGAGGAGTCGCCCCAGAGACATCGCCAAGGAAATGTTTCCATTATCTGTCAGCTCCAGTCAGCAGCCAAATTCAGAAGATCTGCCAACAAGGGGGAAAAAATAGTGTTAGAACTGATTTAACAACAGCACAGCACGTGCTACCCACTGTCTGAGGATGAGTCTCCCATCAATGCTGCACCAATGCACAGTCCAAGCAAGAGCCTCTGAATGCTCTGGGTCTGTGACATCACCTCCATGCTTTAAAGAGGCTGAAGTACAGAATCCTGGGATGTTTTTCTCTGCAATGAAGAAATATGAAGGCAGCAAAACCCCACATGTTAATAGCTACTCTGGGGAGGAGGCAGAAAAGCAATTCTGGTCCCTGAAATCACCCACTGAGGGAACAGCTCAGCAGTGTGGATCTGCCCAGGGTGTCACTGAGCCCGGGGTGTCACAGAGTCACAGCTGATCCTGAGGGTTCCTTCAGCACAGGAATGGCCGAGACCATGGCACTAAACACGAGGCTGCTGCTCCAGCCACAGCAACCTCCCATCTCCAGAAAACCATCAAGCAAGCCCACTTCACCTCGTGCTTACCACTTCTGTGTGTCTGGGGTTTTGGGGCTGGGAATTCTTTTCTGTGAGGTTGTTTTTTGGTTTGGGTTTTTTTTGATGGTTAAACAGAACCTTGTCAGAGGTAAATGGCAGGAACCCACTATTCAACAGAGTGGGCAGACCCCAGAAGCAGAGTGTGGCACACCAACTCAAGGCAAACATTTCACCTATCAATAGCTTTACCCAACTGCGGAGCATGATCCCCAGCTCATCACCAAGCTACCTCTGCGCTCAAGTGAGATGTGCTCCTCGTCAGGGCTGTTGGTGAGGAGCTCTGCAGTGGACCCAGACGGGTCACCCAAGCTATAAACCATTTAGCAGATGGACCAGCAAGACTTGATGTATTGGAAGAGCAGGTGGATCTCACACAAAGCAACCCCACAGACAACCAGACACCCCTGGGCGCAGCGCAGGCTCCTGCTGCCATCCCCAGCTGGGAAGCACCGAAGCCACGGCAGTTTCTGCTCTGCCAGAAGCACACAAGGAGAGGAAACACCTGCTTTTGTTCCTTTGTGTTTACGTGGCCCACCTTGCTGTGAACAGGCCAGTCTGACCTAGCACACCCCGCACATGGCCACGCTCCAGGGCCAGGGCAGCACGTGGGGAGATCAGCCCGGGGTGTTCCTTGGGGCCAGTCCCACACCACGGACACAGCCAGGGAGAGCCAGAGAGAGAGATAAAACAGACAGGCCCCGACCTGTACTATCAGGGGCATCTCCTGAGGAAATACTCAGGGCCCAAAGCAAGCATCCTGAGACATGGAACAGCTCTGATTTCCTTAACCTGGTTTTGATGGTATCTCCAGCCAGCTGAGGTGGGGAGGAGGCACAAAGGGCAAACAGAAACTGGCGTTTCTCAAAGAGCAGAGTGAGGGCTGCAGGGAAGGGAAATGGCTGTCCTGATTCTGACAGATTGGTATGTACAGAAGACTGCAAATGAGACTGCCAAGTCCCTGACAGAGCCTTCATTAAAGGACAAACTATTGGTTTAACTGGCAATCACCACATTTGTCAGCTTGAATCACAGCACAGGCGGTTTCTGCGTTTCAGTCTTTGCTGGGGCTGGATGGAGAAGCCTCAACCCTGCTCTGTACTAGCAAGTGTTCAGGATAAGAGGATCACTTTGCAAGTCCTGTGCACTCCTGTCTCCTTCCAGTACCAAACACAGCACAACACGTATCCTCCTGTCTCAGCCCCAAAAAACAAACACAGTGGAGCTCTGTGCTTGTTCTTGTCCACATTGCCTAACCCCAGTTTCAGGCTGGGTTACACCAAGGAGAAAGTCATTTGCTCAACCACATTTAAAGAACAAATCACCTTTCCTCTCATTGCACCCTGCAAGAACAGACAGTAAATTCTGCTGCAACTGCTCCCTCCCCACAGTGAGTTACAACAAGCTGTTTCCACACAGTGTCAGGGGGCTGGAGCAGTGATGGGGAGCAACCTGAGCCTCCAGCACACCTGAGCAGGGGCATCTGTCACCACAACACTTGGTAGACAGCACAGAGTGCCCAGCTCTGCCGGGTGCTGTCGAGACTGAAACCAGCCCTGCTGTCCAGACCTTCCGCTACGTCAGCGATTTCATCAGGACCCTAAAGACCTGTGCACACACAGGAGGAACGTGGCACCAGCTGGCTGCTGCTGCTGGCCAGGGAATGCTTCCTCAGGAAACGCGAGGGAGCTCCTCCTACCAAGGACAGGAGATGGAGAAACACATTGAAACCAGAGCCCGTGTGATGTCCTGCTGCAGCTCCCCGGCGCTCTCAGGAAGGCGGGCGGAGCCGCAGGACCTCTCTGCCAACAGAGGCACCATTTAATGAGCTTTTACCTGGCACAGAAAGAACAAAGAAACACGTAAAGATCAAAAGCTGCTGCCCGAAAAGCCGGAGGAATTTAAAGGGAAGCATTGCTTTGATCCTGCAGAACACCTGTTGCTTCAGCACTGTCTGGATGTGCAGGTGGACGGCGCTGCAGGCACACACAGACACACCGGGCTGGGAGGGGGAAACCAAACAAAAGGACAAAAGGTGAAGAATACAGTGCCCTGCCAGCTCAGAAATTTAGTTGTCTTGCAGAAGAGCTACATATCAGAAACCAGAGACTACTGCAGTGCTGCAGACAGCAACCAAATACACTCGGATACATAAATATCACCAGCAAAATCAATCAGTCCTTTCACTATTGCTGCAGGCCAGGCAATTCTGTGAAGCTTTGGTTGCAGGATTAAAGAAAAATAGATTTAAGTCACTGGACAGTTTCAGGGAGGGTGACAAGAGTGATCTGGTCCATGGAAAGAGATTGCCAAGGGAAGATTAAAGTGAGGGAAATGTAATAGAAGTCTTCACACGTGGGAACAGCCAAAGAAAGGAAGAGCTGCCAGTGGAGGTCAGGAGAAGTCGAAAGGCAGTTGAACTGTGGCAAGGACTATCCGGTTTTGTCATTCTAGTAGCAGGAACAATGGTGCACCAGAAGGGGAAACCTCAAGGGGCCATTTCTATCACCGGGGTCTCAAAGGCTGCAGAAATAGATACACAGTCAGTCCCAGCGAAGACCATGTGATGGACTGCACCTCTGAAGGCCATCTGGTCTACTGGTACAACCTCAAAAGTCTCTGAAACTCAGCTTAGGAACGTGCCTCTCCTTCATAAAAGACAGGAGTTCATAGAACATAACCCACCAAATAACAAAGACACCGAACCCGCAGGGTCTGCTCTGTTATCAGCCCTTTTCTGTGTGGGGCAATGTCTGCACACGGTCTGTGGGCCTGGGAGGTGGGGAGAGGCAGGTACTGCTACTGCCTCCTGTGTGAGCTTGGAAGGCAGCAGGAACTGTCGCACAACTCAGGCAGCAGTAAATCGGCACCATTCAAAAAAAACCCATTTTTCATATGAATTTCGTATTTATCCGCCGATCTGAAGGGATTCTTCTCAGTGTGGCAGAGCCAGCCCAGCTCTCCAGAAGCTGAAGCACTGAGTTAGCTGATAAGCTCTTGCTGAGTGCCAATATTTATTAAGCACACACACGTTTTCTTCTCCCACACATCAACTGTTAACATTAAAAATCTTCGCTGCAGCTCCTGAGTCTGTTCACACAGCCCTGGCTGCTCTCCCAGGCAGTGCCAGCACTTCTCAGCTACACGAGTGAAAAAGTGATGTGGAGCCAACTCCTGAAATCCCCCAGGAGGCTCTTCCCAAGAGCCTGACCAGTTGCAGCCAGCAGCATCCAGAACGGCACCGGCTGCTCGCCTCCCGCAGAGATGCCCTTCCCGTCCTCCCAGCCCCATCAACAGAACGCTGTTTGCCTTGGCAGATCACACCTCACCCTGGCACGCGCTGCTGGACCAAATGCTGCTGCCTCCGGTTGCACAGGATTCCCGTATCCTGTCACGGGAGGGCAGTGCCGGGCTCTGGCACAGGCTGACAGCCCCAGCTCAGCGCTCCTGCCCGGTGCAGCACCGGGAGCACGCAGCACCAAGGCTCCTCTCCCAGATGAGTCCAGCTTGCAGAGGTGTCCAAATGCTCCTGCAGCCCACAGGTCCCACGGCCGAGCCCTCCGTGCAGGCACTGGGAGCTCGTGGCTCCCAGGGCACACATTTGCTGTGCAAGACTTCAAGAGCTTTACAAGCAACATAAGCTGAAGCTACAGGGCTCTGGAAGTGAAACGTGAGACTTGCAGCGTGTCTGGGCATGGCAGAGAAACACGAGCTGTCAAACAGCAGCACGACAGTTTAACATGAAATGTCTGGTGAGGAAAGAGCAACAGGCCCTTTTTCTGTTTTGCCCTAAGAAATCTAAGTTTACGTATTTAAGGAGTGCAGAGTCACTGCAGTGAGGGGGCTCAGACACTGCACAAGTTCCTGTCTCTTTACCGTCTCGGGAATAGCAAAGGCTGGGTTTGGAACTCTCAAGCAGAGGTTACAGAGCGAGTGACTGGAGACAGAGTACGGCAGCCCAGAGGCAGGACTCGCAGCTTCCTTACAGCCCTTGGAGTAGATTTTCAGTGCCACTCTCAGCTGGTCACCCACTTGATCTCTACTCCTCCACAGATACATGAGAGCCCTTGTACGACCTTCCCTCTGTATTGCAATACATCAACTTTAGGGAATAAAAGAGAAAAGAGCTTTCCAAACTCCTTGCCATTCACTGGAGCCAGTTAAGAGAACCCAGCCAAATCAAGGAAAAACATTTACCGTAGGGAGCCACTCTGAAGTCATCCCATCTCATGAGGAGAATTATGTAGGTCACCAAAAAGTCCTTCACTGCTGCCCTGCCAGAGCAGAAGCAGCTCACTGAGCACAGAGCAGAGGGAACTGCATCCTGCAAGTTTGTGACTCAGAAATAAAAAGGAAAAGGGAATGAATGCTCTATCGGAGCCTGCAGCTGCTCCCAGCCACACCTGCTCAGGCATCAGAAAGCCAACAGAAAGCAAACAAAACACTCACCACCCCCCACCCTGGCACCAAACTCACCTGCAGCAGCACCCAGACGTTCTGTGTGCCTCATGTCCCTCCATCCCAGATTAACCAGCATTTCATGTCCCTTATCTGCACTGCTCGTGCCACAGGTAACACTTTTATGGCCTTTTATTTCCAACGTCCTGGAGCCAAGGCCTGATAATGCTCACAGGACTTGATCCTGGAATATCAGGAGCTAAAATGCCCAGGAGCCTGGATTCACAGCGGAATGGATGAACTAATTGAAAAACGGACTGAAAAGTCTTTCTCGATATAACAGACATCAGACCACATGTCTCTGCCACTCGGACACTCTGGCAGTCCCCTCTCCCTGGGCACAGGCAGGACTGGGCTCCATCCCTCCCTTCCTGATGGACTGAGACAGCCCTGCTCTGCCCCGTCCTGGCTCTCCAACTTCACACCACCCACACACTCAGAACAAACACAGATATTCTCCAAATTCAACACAGAAAAGCTTTTAGAGACTTTTACCCCAGTTATCATCAGGACATGAATGAGCTCCTACAAAAAAGCGCCTTCAACAAAAGAAGCAGCCAAGTCCGAGATCCTTACCCTGAGCTGTCCTGTCTTCACATTTCTACTGTTTTCTCTTAAAAGATCTTTCATTTTTCTTCCTATTCTGAGTGGCAACTAAGAACAAAACACTTCTGCAAGTCAAGCTCCCAGCCTGAGATTCAAAGGACACACAGATCTCCCGGAGGAAGCAGCAGAGTTATTTTACGGAGTGTCAGCAGCACAGCGAGCAATACAGTACCTGGCAATCCCTGCCTGGAGCATCCCAAGGCCACGCACCAAACCACTGCCAGGGACCCCCCCTCCACCTCCTCTGCTGGTAACAGAGCTCAGGCAGGTACTGGGGTCACCTGGGAGAAGACCAGCTCCGTAAGAGGAAGGAAACCACAGAAATACGCTCGGAAATAACAGAAGATAAAGTTTAAGAACTATTTCGCTTTCCAGCAGTCCCCACGGGAAGCATCCCGTCCTCCCGGGAAGCATGCCGGTCCCCAGGGCATCATCCCAACCTTCCTCGGGCATCGTCGCAGCCCTCCCGGGGCATCATCCCCCCCGCTCCCGCCGCTCTCCGCGGGGCGGGGAGGGCGCACAAAGAGCGGGATAACACCGGGATGCACCGCCCCGGTGCCGGATCCCGGAGCAGGGCCCGGGGGTACCGGAGCAGCGCTGAGTGTCCCCCGGCCCCCCCGCCCCTCCCACCGCCGCCGGCCCCGGCCCCGCTTTACCGGCACAGACGAACGCGGGGGAACTGCCGGCGCTGCCCGGCCCGGGCGGGCTCGGAGCCGCCGCCGCTCCCGGCCCTGCGCGGGGCCGTGCACGCCCAGCGCCCCGCCCGCCCCGGGGCTGCCCGGCCGGGGAGGGCGCGGAGG
>JAYRBT010000043.1:729038-803735 GCA_036023395.1 Myiotriccus ornatus
CGACACCGGCCCCGGCACCGGCCCCGGCACCGCCCGGCCCCGACACCGGCACCGACACCGGCACCGGCCCCGACACCGACACCGGCACCGACACCGGCACCGGCACCGGCACCGCCCGGCCCCGGGACCCGCGGGCGGCACCGAGCGCGGCCCGCCCCCCCCGCGCCGGCGATGGTGCGGCCCCGCAGCCCCCCGGGCCTCCCCCCCGCGGGCCGCGGTGGTGCGGACCGGGCGGTCACGTGAGCGGGTGTTGACGCGTCGCTTGGTAACGGGAACATGGCGGAGCCGGGCCCGGTGAGTCGGGGCCGGGACCGGGACCGGGGCCGGGGCCGGGATAGGGACCGGGACAGGGATAGGGAACCTCGACAGAGACCGGGAGGATTTTTGTCAGGATCTTTGCTATCTCAGTGCTTGCTGGGTGACTGTTTCTGCAAACGAGATTCAACTTCTAAATTAAACTTCTGTGCCCTATGGCAAAAAATACCAGAGCATTAGCATTAAATGTGAGTGGTAATCTGCTGTTCTGCTTTCCGCCTGTGCTGTGTGCCAGGCCATGGAAGCAGAGAGTGGGAATGAGAATGGAGAGGGAGAGTCTGTTCTTCTGGAGGAGCAAGAAGAGTTATTTCCCCCCAAAGAGAGGTCTGTGGGGTTGCAGAGCTGTTCACGGACAGAAGTGGGACACCATAATTATATACATAATCTTATTGTTAATGTGGCTGCCCATCCCTGGAAGTGTCCAAGGCCAGGTTGGACGGGGCTTGGAGCAACCTGGGACAGTGGAAGGTGTCCCTGCCCATGGCAGGGGTGGAATGAGATGGACTTTAAGGTCCCTTCCAACCCAAACCATTCCATGGTTCTGTGATTCCCAGAATGCCTGAGCAGTGTTTGCAGCTGCACATTCTCCTGGTGCAGTTTTATTGCTGCAAACACAAAACCAACCAGGATTGGAACAGAGGGTCAAGCACAACGTGTACGTCCGCTCTGACAGAACCAGAGGGGTTCTGTTGCTGTGCTGTGTACGTGTGAGGTGTTTTTTAAATCGGGGTGACACAGCTTTGCCACTGTCTCTGTGCTGGTTTTAGAGCCAGGCCCTCCTGCTGATCCTTTGTCTGCGTCGCTCGTGTCTCATGGTGACAAAAATAAGCACATTTTTAGGGGTAAATAGAGGTAGATGGAAAAGCTGTTTCAGCTGATGGATTTTATGCTTCAGGAAAAATCTCCTGAGACTTTGTAGGACAATGTAGAGGGTGACAGTTGTCCTCCTGAACAGGGTGACATGGAGCAGCCAGTACCAGGCAGAGGAGCCTCTTCCCTTCCCTCAGGAGCACCAGCAGCAGAGCCGGACCCCTGCACAGAGCCAGGTATCAGCACAGCAGCACCTGACACCTCCCTTTCTGGTCATTGTTAGTCCAACTGGAGGCACAATGCAATGAAATCTAATCCTATTTCCTTATCTTTTTCTTTTCTGGGGGTGGGTTGGGGTCCAGGGAACATGGGAGACCCCCTTTCACTCCCTAGTGAGCGTGGTGACCAAGGATGGGAAAAGGAATTCCAGCAGCATGGATCCAAGGAACACGAAATAAGCAGAAGGAGTGAGGAAACAGCAGAAGAAACAGAACTGGTGGTCCTGGATCCAGAACACGTGAGAACTCCTCGAATCTTGCCGTTGTTCTTTGCAGACTTGGTGATTTTGCTTGTCTAAACTGTGGAGGAGAGCTGTAAGCGATGTTCAGCTGTCTGCTGAACTGCACGTTTGAAAATCACTTCTGCCAAAGTATTGACTCCTTCAATGCCAACCCCAGAGCTGCAGGTTCAGAAGTGAGCAAGCAGTGGGTGAACCTGGTGCTCCTCAGGGCCCCTGAAAGAGAAGTCCTTGCAGCAGGAGTGAGTGGGTGGGCTCTCAGAGGTAGCTCTTCTGAGGTGTTTCAAATATTCTCACTAGTCACTTTTTGACATCACCAAATACCCACTATGTAACTCCTTCCACTTGCTACAGCAAGTGTAGCTAAAATAAGAACTCAAGTGTCTACGGCAGAAATACGATGTTTTATTTAATGGGGGGAGTAGCAGCGAGGCTTCCTCGTAATTTATTTACAGAAGTATGTTAAAATTTCTGAATGCCATCCTTCTTTGCAGCCTCTGATGAGAAGATTCCAGGCTGCCCTGAAGAATTACATCACCAAGCAGATGGAACAAGTGAACCTCGACCTTCATGAGCTGGTACACGGCCTCTCCTTTGCCTTCCCGCAGCCCCTCCTGTCCGAGCTGCCGTGGGACAGCTCGTCACCTCTTGTGTCTGCAGAGGACAGCAACGAAGGACAGCAAAGTGCAGAGAGAAGAGCTCGGGGTGGTCCTCTATGGAGCCCAGCAGCAGCTGGCCCAGCTGCAGGTGGAACTGGAGAAGAGCCACGACCGCCATTCCCGGGCAGCTGTGGCGCGGCAGCAGCTGGAAGAGGAACTGCAGGGCCTCAGGGATGCCTACAGGGACATGCACCACAACACAGAAGATGAACGCAAGAAAGGTGGCTGAGGCAGTGCTGGCAATGTTTCCTAATTCTGGGGCTGTGTGGAGAAATTCTTTTGAATTTTAGTCCAACGCTGGATTGAAAAATGTGGTAAAATTAATCAGGAATAATGCGCTCACCAGAAAGTTTCGCAGATGCTCCTGGAATTCTGTGTGCTGGGAATCAAGGAATTGCTTACGAGGATTTTTAGCTTTGCTTGTGGAGCTTTTCTCCAAAGCTTATGTAAATTCTTATGTTGTGGAGGGCTGATGTAGCTGGTGTGTGAGAGGTTTTGCTTTGGGAGCTTCTGAGTTTCTTTCCCTTTTATCTCTGTTTAAGATGTATCCTACAAACAAACTCCTCTGTAACTATTTGCCCTCCTCCCCCCGCCCCAGTTTCTGCAATGCAGACCCAGGTTGAAAACCTGGCCTTGCAGCTTTTCTACATGCAGAACATGGACCAGGACATGCATCACAAGATCTTACTGATGAAACGGTCGACAAAGAAGGCTGAGGCAGAGAAGTTCCAGGCTGAGGTGGAAAAGAAGAAACAGGTACCAAGTAAAACTGTCTTTGAAAAAAATAAATACAGGTGACAGTTAGTGGTGAGTCTTGGAGGATGTGCTGCCTTGTCAGAAGGAAGGCTGGAGTGATGGAGTCATGGAAGATGCATGGGGATATTTTTCCCAAATAATAATAAAAAAACCCAACAAAAAGCACAGAGGCTTTTCTAAAAAGGAGAACCCCTGCCTCCCCCCCAGATAGCAGCACTTACTGCCCAGAGGATTGGGCAAGCCTTAGGACAGTAAATCACACTTCAGTCAAGCAAAGGGGTGTGGGGGCAGATATTTAGTGAAGAAATATCATGTGTTCAGGTCTCGAGAATTATTGTGAGTCACAGCAAATTTCACAATAGAAAGTGAACTTTGGGAATGAGCAGAGCTGTTCGGTGCTGGAGCTCCCTCTGCTGCCTTCCAGGACACAGACTGGGTATTACCAGTGCTGAATTCCATGCAAACTGTTAAAATACAATGGGTTTAGGAGGTTTTTAACAAAGGATTTTCAAATATACATTATTAAGATTTGCAACATCTGGAGAAGTGGCACAGTGTAATCCATGCTGACAGGAGGGAATGCTGCTTCAGAGCTGAATTATCAATTTACTGTTGCAACTGGAATAATAACAATCAGCAAAAGTTTCATTCTCTTAAAAGTTGTTCCTACTGCAATCTTGAGTCCTTTGTGTGTGAATGGGAAAGTTGCAGTAGGAATCAAATCTGATCCAGTTGCCAATTTAATTCTTTTTCTAGCTGATGTTATTCATGTAGGATACAGTTGGTTAAGACTGAGAGTACATCACTCACCCTGAACATTTTGGCTCTGACTCCGTAGGACCTTCTCCTAGACCAGTTAACAAGGAGAGCCTACGAGCTCCAGGAACAAATTGCTCTGTTTGAAGCTCAGCTTGTGGCCCAGGCAGAGGACACAAAAGTGACCCGGCAGGCAGTCAGTGAGGTAGGAGGGGGCTTTTCCTATCTGGTTAATATTTCCCTCTGGCAGGACTGACCCCTCTGGCCTGCCCTCATGTGGTGTGTACAATGTGGGCCAGAGTTGCATGTTTTGTTCCAGTTTGGAGGAATTAAGACTTTTTTTCTTTTCCTTTGTCCTTAAGAATTGCCTGTAAATCACTTCCTCCTCCCCTTCTCAGCCGTTTTTTTTTGCAGACCTGTGCTCTCTGGTCTGCTGTGACAATGAACCAGCCACAGTAGTTCAAGCTGTTCCTGCTCAGCATATTACAAACAGAAGAAAATAAATTGCATTGTAACATGAATTTGGTTTTCCAACACAGTGTAGATTCATGCTGTCTGCCAACTCTCTGTTCCCCAGGCTGGACTGGAAGTCCAGGCTATTAACATGGAGAAAAAGAGGTTGATAAACCACTGGAACAGCAGCTTGGCTGGAATGAAGCAAAGGGATGAGGCCTATGTTGCCACTCAGGAGCTGCTGAGGTATGGTCTGAAACCAGGCCCCGGGGAGACCTCAGATAATTTGGGCAGGAGGGATTCCAGAAGGGGCAGTGTGTCTCCTGTCGGGTTCAGCTCTTAAAACTGTTCAGATTTTTTCTATTCATATTTCATTCCTTTAAAAGAGTTCCCTCACCTTTACACCACCTCCCACTCCGAAGAGTTAGATGTCAGGAAGCATTTATTTCTCACTATCAGGGTTTTGTGAGGCCTTTAGAAATCTTCAGGAAAACCTCCCCGTTGTTGCCGAAGGAAGTGTTTATTTGCTCTGGAGCCTTAAAGCTTGACTGATTGTCTGAGGACAAACAATCTGCTTTTATATGGTGACATCCTGGTAGGAATAGGGGGTGGGACAGTACTGAAAGAAGGAATCCATTTTCCTACATTTGTTTCCTTTTAAATCTTAATGTCTCCATCCATCTCCTGCTGACTCTGCACTGTCCCAGCAGCTGAGCCCTTACAAAGATCTTCCCTCTTGGGCAGTTGTTGGTGCAATAACGTGTTTGAAAAGAGGAATTTGTAGGTGGCTGTTCAGCACTAATCCCTGTGATGATTTTCCATCCTATTTGCCTCTCTAGCAACTACAGACGTGACCTCAGGTCCCTAGAAGGGAACATCCATGGCTGTGGAAAGTCCATCAGGAAGGAGGAGGAGAAGAATGAGTTGCTTGTCACCATCCTGAACCGCTCTCAGAACGATGCCAATGTGACAAAGAAGCTGATTGCCCAGTGCCTGCTGCAGCAGGAGGCCCTGAAGCTGGAAACTGCCACCTACACTCGTGTTCTCCATGAGACAGAGCAGGCCCTCATCAGGACCAAGATGGTGAGGAGAGTCCACAGAAGACACATCCTTTGGAATATTTGAATTTAATACCCTTCCTCAAACAGTTGTAGTGATCCTGTCTCTGTCTTCCAACTTTTTAGGACCAAGCTGCTCACCTGAATGAGTTGGTGTCCATCAGGAAGGATATACAGAAGAGAACCTATGTCAAAGAGCAGATGGAGAATGAAATCATGGCAAAGCTTCAGGACCAGATGATATCCAGCCAAGCTGCAAAGCACTTCTCACAGATGGCTGCAAAACTGCGGAGGAGAAAAACCGACCTGGTATGGCATACCCTCCCCTTGGCAGGGGCAGGGAACCCCAGAGCAGTGGTTCTCCGGGGGGTTTGTCAGTGACTTCGTTCTGGTTTCAGGTCTGCAGTTGAAGGGGAGCTGAGTTTGTCTCCAGTCTGATTCTCCTCGCGATGTTATTGCAGTATTCTGATGTATGAGAGAGAGTTTGGCCAAAAAGGCCTCACAAAACATAGAGTTCTTCACTTAGAAAATGGGGCAGAAGGATGAATCCTGGGAGTATTTACTATAAAGGATTAGCAGGTCTTATGTACTGGAGAAAGACAATGGATATGTGGTACTTCTGTACTCCACATAAACTTTTACCTCTATACTCCATCACAGAATGGGGTGCAGCTTTTGATTCCAAGGAACAGTCCAGCCTAACCCACAACTCTTTAAGGCATAAGTTGCTCTCTCTGAGAGTGTAGAGCTGGTACAGGTAATAAAACTAGAAGACTGAGCCCAGCATCTCTCACGCTGAGCTGTGGGGCTGTTGTTAGCTGAGGGATGTGTGTGCCAGGTGTGGTGGAGAAGGTGCAGGACAGTGATGTCCTGCTACTGTTAGCCAGGTAACTGGACATACTAGAATGGGGGTAATTGCAGGAGGGATGGGTGAGGTCACTTGAAGGTTTTTGGGATTTTTAGGCTCCTTAATGCTTCTCAACAGCTGTATGGCAGAGGTAAATATAGTATTACCTGTCAACTGATGGAGAAACAAAGGTACACAGAGGGTAAGTAGGTTACAGCTTGTAGTTCAGACCTGGAATTAGAATCTCAATCCCCTGATCCCTGTGCTAGGGTAAGTAAGTGGCACTACAACTCAGTGAGTGGCTGTTGGTGACAGTGATGTGTTTCCTCTCTTGATATTCCCAGGAGCTGCATTTTTACAAGGTTGAGAACGATGTGGCCCAGATTATCCTGAATGCAACTAATACCAACTGCAGGCTGTCAGTCCTCCAAAACACACTCTGTGAGGTGGACAAGGAAATAAAAAATGTCAGTGATCTGATCAGCTGCCAGGAAAGTGAGATTGCAAAGTGCAGGCTCCTGGCTGATAAGAAGGGAGGGGTCATCTGCCTGTACAACAAGAAGCTAGAGATGCTTCTTGCTCAGCAGGGGGTAGGTACTTCCGTGTTTCAGTCTTAATTTTGATTTTGTTCTTTGTAGTAACCACAGATGTCCCTGATAAATGTACCTGTGTAAGTGCTGGGTAGTTCAAACTTTCAGGCATCTGCATTGTGATTTAAAAACTGCACTAGTTAATGCAGGTGTTTATGTTTGTCAGATAGTTCTTGATGCACGTGAAGGGAATTGTAAAATGAGGGTGTGCCTGGCACAGATTCCTGCAGGGAGTTGTCTGCAACTGATGAAAATGTCAAATGCCATCAATAGTGTGGGAGTAAATAGGATCTTGTTAGAAAATCTGCAAACACTGACGAGGGGAGTGTGGAGCGGGCAGAGACATTTCAGTTCTTTGGTGGTTGGCCCCATTCAGATGATTCCCAGATCTGTCCCTGGCAGTGTAAGACCTGTATGGATACCGATGTGGAAATGAGTCCTATCTGCAGACTTTGGAATGTCCAGATGCTGTAAACAAGCTCCAGCAGCTTCTGCCTGATTTATCCCAAACTTTGTCCTCATACAGGGGCAAGAATTGGGACCACTGGAAATTGAGATCAACAAGCTGACCAAGGAGATAGAAGAATGCAATTGTGAAGTGATGACACTGCAGAAGTACTGGCTCAATGAGCAGAAGGAGCTGGTCAAGTTAACCCGGGAGCGGGAGGAACAAATCACCTCCCTGGATGCGCTGAAGAAACAGATCACCATAATGCAGCAGAGGAAAGTGCGCATGGAAAGTACGTCATTCCCTGACGCTTCCTTACGGTGCTCACCTGTGAGGAGAGGAAAAAGGGAGTGGGGGATTAAGGTTGGGAAAAGCTGGACCTGCCTCTGGATACGTGTGAGCAGGAATGCCAAGAACCCTGGCACTGCACTGGGGCTGAGCCTGGCACTTGTGCTGTTTGCATGTCATTATTCCTGTCAGGATTGATCCTGCTGTCCTGACACAGTCGGACCCTAAGTGACAGTGTCACCTGTCACACTTCTTAAATAAAGCTTGCAAGTAGTGGGTAGGTTAATGTCACCAGCAATGACAGCATGTCCCTTGGCCAAAACCAACTCTTTTCCACAGGAGTCTCCTTCAAAACCTTGTTTGGTTTTTGGTCTTGTGGGAAAACATTTTGGCTGGACATGGGGGACATGGGTGGCTCTGCCTGATAGCAGTTTGTCACACCTTGTCTGTGTTCAACCCAGTGCTCAGGGGAATTCGGAGACTTTTCTGTTCACCCATAGATGAAATTCATCAGGAAACAAAAGAACAGAAGGACATCGAACGGCACATGAAGAACATATCCAATGACTTGGTAAAGTTGAACATGTTGATCAAGAAGAACAACTGCAGCTTTGAGGAGCTGCAACATGCCAACATGATCACAGAGAACGAGTTTGTGCACTCCCTCAAGGTACCAAAGCCTGACACCTCATTCCCAGGTCTCAACCTTCTGTGCAGATCAGAGGCAGGTAGTGATCCTGGAAAATCCTCTCAGCCTGATAACACTGTATTGTTTCGTGCTTCCCAAATGTAGGCAGCAGAAAAAGAATCCTTGGAGATGCAGGAGAAGTACAGTCAACTGACTGAGGAGAAGGAAAGGCTCCTGAACAGCATAGTGGAAGCAGAGTAGGTACCAGAGAGCGCCACAGTCTTGTGTGTCTGTGTCCATGTTCCTGTTCTCCTCCAGTCACCAAACTGACCCAGCACGAGCAAATGTGCTTCTGTCCTTCCTGAAAAGGGGAAAGGACTTTAATGAATGTTTGAAACACAGAAACTGAAAGGTGCTTTAGTTGTCTCTGGACAACTGGGAGGATGTTTGCTTTAACAATTCCATCATGTGTGGGCTGGATGTTACCAAGATCTGTATGGGAAGACTCCACCAGTAAGTCGGAGTGATTGCGCTGCCCTGGGCTGGTAATTGGGGTCCAGCAGTCCCTACCAGTCTGGGCACGCTTGTTTTTACAGTCATCACCCCATTTTCTGAGTTGGGAAGCTTCCTATCGGGTTTCACCCTGCTCTGTGTTGCCCTTTTCCACGTCCCATGTGCACATCCTTGATTTCTGCTGGCTCTGTGTTCAGAATTACCTTGGGCATGTGCTACTGCTGGTGCACAGAGATCATCCTCCCTGTGGGTTACAAAGGCTTTCCCTTTCCTTTCTTCTCTGAAGGCATCAGATCCTGCTGTGGGAGAAGAAGATCCAGCTGGCAAAAGAGATGAAAGAAGCAACGGGTTCTGGGTCAGAACAAGGTGAAATCCAAGCCATGAAAGCAGAGATTCGTAGGATGCAAGTAAGGCACTGGGAAAGAGGGCTGAGGAGGGGAAGCCACACAATGTACTCCGCTTTGGAGTGGCTGAAACATGAGGCAGGAGATGAGAAACAGGCTGGAGAAGTGGCATCTCCAGTGCCCAGGCTGGGACTCTTAACCTCCTGCAACTTGACTGAACTGAACATATCGAACATCCCACACATCCTGCATTCCCTGTGAGTTCCCTGTGCCAGGCTCAGCAGAGTCTGGATACTCCCAAGAAATCTATTTAAATTGCAGTATCTGCCACCTGATTCTGTGACCCCGATTTATAAGCAAAGAAATGTTGATTGCTAAATGTTGCATCAGTTTAATCACTGGTTAGGAAAGTGTTCCCTCTCCTGGCAGAGCAGCTCTTCCCCTTCGTTCTCGGGATGCTTCTGCTTTTCTGCTTCTGCTCTTGCTAATAAGATCCAGAGCAACATCTGGAATATTGCTGTGGATAAGCTGACAATCCAGATCCACACACAGCAAACCAGGTTTGGATTTGGACCAAATTTGGCTTGCAGGCACTCACGTGTGACATGTATCTGGTTTATGTTGGTGGGATGTGCCTCCCAGACGATCTCCCGTGGTGCCACTGGTAAACATTTTGTATTTTGAGCCTAGTTTGTGTCTTGGCAAACGGCAGGTCCGCTATGGGCACCTGCTGAAGCAGCAGGAGAAGGTGATTCGGGATATGGAGGCGTCTGTTTCTCGCAGAGAGACGATAGCGATTCGGGGAGAGGCTCAGAGCAAGGTGGATAAGAAACACAGCTCCAAGAATGACTTCCACCAGAGGAAACAGGAGCTGAGGAGGAGGATCAAGGAAGCCCAGGAGGTGAGCAAGGCAAGCAGGGCTGCAGGAGCTCACGCAGCTGGTGTTGGCCTTGTGATGAGCAGCAGTGAGCACAGGGGTGGTTGTGCACAGGGGCACAGGGGAGGGCTTTGGACCTTCATTAAAAAAAAAACAACAAAGGAGTTCTGGGAGGATAGTCAGGAATGCAGCTGAACTAAAGAACTGGAATGTCATTTCCTTCTCTTCCATTTGCTAGAACGTTTTTAACTGCAACCAAGCCATCCTGGAGCTGGAGAACACCCAAGAGTCCCTCAGGGCCAGCTTCTCGGAGAAGAAGCGGGAATTGTGCAGACTCCAGGCCAAGGCTGATGGCCTCGACTTGGACGTGGAATGTCTCCAGAACGAGAAACGCTGGGTGAGTGCATCCGCTCCCTTGCAGCACGTGAGCCAAACAGAGCCTGCTGCTTCCTGCTGCTGCCAGCTCTGTCCAGCACCATCCTGACCAGGTGTGCTCAGTTTGAATTTTAGCAACATGTTCACTGGGCACGTTCTGGGGGCTCACAGTGGCCCTCAGTTGATGCTGCTGTTGTACTCGGGGCGAGGCTGCGTTCATCTGGAAACATCAGCCTGAAGGACCTCATTTGTACTGTGAAAATACTGGGTAGCAGCCACCCTTTGTGCGTGCCAGCTGGGTACTCAGAGCCAGCTCGAGGTCTTGAAACCCTATCCTGGCAAGGGTTGGCTTGTACGCATGGGAATTCCTCTGATTTATGGAATTCTGTGTTGTCTGTACCCCTACAACACTCGGGATGGAGGTGGTGTTTGGCTGTTGTGATGGGGAATTCAGAGCCCTGTCCTTCCCTTGTCAAACAGGGTCATCACGGCACCTGGCACAAATCACACCGATGCCGTGGCTCTTCCCTGTGTGCATCTTTCCTGCTCTCACAGCCCTTTCCCCTGTTGCTTTTCTCAGAACCTGTTGGAGCTTGTGGCCCACCAGGCACACCAGAAGCATCTGCAGGCACTGAAGGAAGGGAAGTACCGGGCCTCGAGCTGCACCGAAGAGGCCTGCAGGAACCAGCAGGAGAAACTGTGGGGACGGCTCAAGACCATCAACACCATCGTCCAGCGGATCCGGGAGGAACACCCCCGGCACCAGAGGGCTCTCCAGTGGCTCAGCCAGTGCTTGGGATCCAGGCTGGGGTCGGAGAAAGCCTGACAGAAACAGAGAAGAGACGTAATATCTGTTTTAATTTTTCTACCGGCTGCAGAATTTGTAAATAAAAACATATAAAAAAATAAACAGATGTAGGGTATAATATTTGTCTTGCAGGGTATAATGTTTATTTAACATGTACCACGGTGATGTTTTTTTGGTATGTTTCTGTTTACATTTCGCTTTCGCTGCCCCAGGCCGTTCCCGGGTCCCGCCTCCCTGCCCCGCCCCGGGGCGGGGGCCGCGGGTCGGGCTGTCCCTGCGGCTGCTGCTCGAGCTCCGGCGGCAGCGCCGGGCGGTCCCGGTGCCGGTCCCGGTGCCGGTCCCTCCCCGCGGGGCTGTCGCCGGTGCCGCCGCAGTGCCGGGAGCCCGGGGCGATGGGCCCGGGGGTGGCGGCCGCGCTGCTGGCGCTGCTCGTCCCCGCCGCGGCCCGGGGTGGCCCCGCGCCCGCCGCCTGCCGCGTTCCCCCGGGCGGCCGCTTCGACTGCGGCCCCGAGCGGCTGCTGTCGCGGGCGGGCTGCGAGGCGCGGGGCTGCTGCTACAGCCCCGAGCCCGGCCCCGGCCCGCCCTGGTGCTTCTTCCCCAGCGGATACCGCAGCTACCGCGCCGAGAACCTGACGGCCACGGCCCGCGGCTTCACGGCCCGGCTGCGCCGCGTGGCCGCCGCCTTCCTGCCGGCAGCGGTGGACGAGCTGCGGCTGGACCTGGCGCTGGAGACCCCCACCCGCCTGCGCTTCACGGTGCGCCCCGGCCCCCGCCCCGGGCCCGGCGCGGCCGCGCCGCGCTGACCCCGCCGTGTCCCCGCAGCTGCGGGACCCGGCCCGGCAGCGCTATGAGGTGCCGCTGGACGCGCCGCGGGCGGGCGGCGCAGCCCCCTCCTCGCTCTACGGGCTGCAGGTCAACCAGGACCCCTTCGGGCTCGTCGTGTGCCGGCGGCGCGGCGGGAGAGTCCTGTGAGTGCCCGTCCTGCCCCCCTCGCCTTCCCGAGGGATTCAGTCTGGAAGGGGGACCCCACGCGGCCCCGCAGTGCACGGGCTGGGAGCAGGGATGTGGCAGGGGACGCTGGTGATGGCAGGAGACACTGGGGACAGCCGTGGGGCGGCAGTTGGTGGCTGTGCGGGGTTTGCTTTGACGCCCTCTGCAGTTCGGTGGCTGAGAAGGGAACCAGGAATCCCAGAGTTCAGCTGAAACTTTTGTTGCACGTGGTGATGAGCATCCGTGTCCCTCCCCAGTGCCGGGGGCTCCCAGCTCGGCGTGTCTCCCTCCTCCCGGCTGTTTGCCAGAGCCTCCCTTTCTCTGCAGGGTGAACACCACCGTCGCCCCGCTCTTCTTCGCAGACCAGTTCCTGCAGATCTCCACCTCCCTGCCCTCCCATTTCATTTCTGGGCTGGGGGAGCACCTGACCCCTCTGGTCCTCAACACATCATGGACCAGGGTCACCCTCTGGAACCGGGACATGGCGCCTGCGGTATGGAGCAGGGCTGAGGGGAGTGAAGATGCTCATCTGGCCTTGTGAGGGCGGCCCCACAGCCTCTCACATCTAGTCTGGGGCTGGGGAGCGGTGTCTGTGCTGGTTCAGCTCTGGGACCTGGCCTCAGCCCCACACAAGCCCATGGGACCGTTGTCCCCAGGCCAGGCTTTGTCCCCTGGTGCTCTGTGCTGCTCAGGAGCTGTTCCCCTCCCTGGCACTCCTGGGCTCTTGCTCAGGGCAGAGCTCTGAGCTCTGCTGACTCAGCAGTGTTTGGGGCCACAAGCCCTGGGTTTGCACCCTCCTGGCTGGAGGTGAGGGGTGGGTGGGTGGGTGCCAGGGTCTCCAGCAGAGCCTTGCTGGCACCACACCATGCTCTGCTCCAGCCCCAGGTCAACCTCTACGGCTCCCATCCTTTCTACCTGGTGATGGAGGACGACGGTTCAGCCCACGGTGTCTTTCTGCTGAACAGCAACGCGATGGGTGAGTCCCACAGAGGTACCGGGTGTGGGCTTGGCCCTGTCCCTGTCCTCAGCTTCTTCTGCCTCTGGCACTTGTGCTTCCCCAGACGTGCTCCTGCAGCCCAGCCCGGCCCTGACCTGGCGCACGACGGGCGGGATCCTGGACTTCTACATCTTCCTGGGCCCCGACCCCAAGAGTGTGGTGCGGCAGTACCTGGACGTCATCGGTATGGGCGAGCCGCGAGTGGGCCATGGGTGCTGTGAGCAGTGTGGCAGAGCTGGCGTGGCAGAGTGGGGCTGTGGAGCAGCGTGATGCTGGGCCATCCCTGCCAGCACCCACTCTCCCGCTTCCAGGGTTCCCTTTCATGCCCCCATACTGGGGCCTGGGCTTCCACCTCTGCCGCTGGGGCTACTCATCCACCGACATCACCCGGCAGGTCGTGGCCAACATGACAGCAGCCCGCTTCCCCCTGGTAGGTCTGGGCTAATCCCCGGAGCCTCTGTCCCGCAGTGGCCACAGGGGGGTTGATGCGAGTTCCGTGGGTGGGGGTCCCATGGCACTGTGCAGGCGTCCCTGCTCCACCCGTGTCACCATTCACAGGATGTGCAGTGGAATGACCTGGATTACGCAGATGCCAAGAGGGATTTCACCTTCAACAAGGAAAGCTTTAAGGACTACCCGGAGATGGTGCAGGACTTCCACCGCTGCGGGCTGAGGTACATCATGATCGTGGTGAGTGACACCCCACACGGGTGGGCCGGCACCGGGGCTGCACTGCCCCGAGGGCAGTGATGGAGCTTCCTCTGAGGAAGGCAGGGCAGGCCATTCCCTGCCCTTGCTGGTGAAGCCCCCGCTGTGTGTCCTGCCAGGATGCCGGGATCAGCAGCTCGGGACCCCCTGGCACCTACAAGCCCTACGACGAGGGACTGAAGCGAGGGGTGTTCATCCGAAATGCCACGGGGCAGCCCCTGGTCGGGAAGGTGCGTGTGGGGAGCAGCCCCGGTCCCTGCAGGAGGGGGGTCGAGCAGGACCCCAAGGGCCAGAGGGAAATGCTCAGGGCGTGGCTGTGATGGAAGGCAGGGTGGCATGTGGGGTTGGGGGCTCTGCCCATTGCTGCTCCCTCCCGCAGGTCTGGCCGGGCCCAACGGTCTTCCCGGACTTCACCAATCCGGAGACTCACGAGTGGTGGCATGACATGGTGAAGGACTTCCACGACCAAGTGCCTTTTGATGGCATGTGGCTTGTGAGTGGCCCTGGCAAACCTGCCAGCTACGGCTCCCTGGCTCCCTCCCTGCCCCTCTGCTGGGCCCCAGTGTGGCAGTGAGGGCATCCCATCCTTTCCCTCCCCAGGACATGAATGAGCCGTCGAACTTCGTGGAGGGCTCCCAGGATGGCTGCCCCCAAAACAACCTGGAGCAGCCCCCCTACGTGCCAGGTACAGGAGTGGGTTCCAGCCCTGCCTGGGGCTGTGGGGATGACGGGAGGATCCCAGAGGACGCTCCAGTCCCAGCTGAGTGGGCTCTGAACTCGCCCTTTGCCACGGCCCATCCTGTACAGGTGTGTTTGGGGGGCGTCTGCGAGCTGGGACCATCTGTGCCTCCAGCCAGCAGTACCTGTCCTCCCACTACAACCTGCACAGCCTGTACGGGCTCACCGAGGCCATCGCCTCCCACAAGTAAGTCTGGGGCTCCTGCTGCAGCTCCTGCACATCCCAGGGGATGCCAGAGCTGGCAGAGAGCCGCAGTGTGGGCACAGGGAAGGCACTGGGCAGGGGGGGGAGGGTTTGGTGTGTACCGCAGTGTGCTGTGGGAGCTGCTGAGCCCCTTCCCCGTCGGGGCGATGCCGAGCAGACCCTGCTCTGCCCTCAGTGCACTGCTGAGGGTCCGGGGCAAGCGCCCCTTTGTCATCTCGCGCTCTACGTTCGCTGGGCACGGGCGCTACGCTGGGCACTGGACAGGGGACGTGGGCAGCAACTGGGAGCAGCTCTACTACTCCATACCAGGTAGGCTGTAGGGCACTGGGACACATCCAGCCCTGCTTCCCTCCTGCGCTGGCCCCGCAGCCGGGGGCTGCTCCGCAGGCTCTGTCCCCCCGGCACCACGGAGCCTCCGTGCCCTCTGTGCCCCCTCCACAGAGGTGCTGCTCTTCAACCTGTTCGGGGTGCCGCTGGTGGGTGCCGACATCTGCGGCTTCGCGGGCGACACGTCCGAGGAGCTGTGTGTGCGCTGGACACAGCTGGGCGCCTTCTACCCCTTCATGCGGAACCACAACGACCACGGCACCAGGGTGAGCCCCGGGAGCCCTCACCCTGCCGGGCAGGGGGGGCCCTGGGATGAGCAAGCGTGCATGGGAAGGTGGCTGGTGCAGCTGCAGTGCCACATGCTCTCGGTGCTGGGCATGGGCTGGGGTCTGAGCATCCCCCTTGGGCCTCTCCCCTGCAGCCCCAGGAGCCGTACGCCTTCAGCCCGGCTGCCCAGGCTGCCATGAGGAACGCCCTGCGCCTCCGCTACTCCCTCCTGCCCTTCCTCTACACCCTCTTCCACCGGGCTCACACCGCTGGGGAGACGGTGGCACGGCCCCTCTTCCTCGAGTGAGTGCTGGCCCAGCCGGGGCCGGTGGGCACCGTCCCGCCGGGCTCAGTGGGAGGTGGGTGTAGCGTCTCCCTGGCCCTGCCCTTCCCTCCTCCAGGTTCCCCACGGACCCCAACACCTGGGCCGTGGACCGCCAGCTCCTGTGGGGTGGGGGCCTGCTCATCACCCCTGTGCTGGAGGCAGGAAAGACCAAAGTCAGCGGCTACTTCCCAGCGGGGACGTGGTACAGCCTGGCAGGGGTGGGTGCTGCCTGCTGTGTCATGGGACTGGGCGGGGGCTTCGTGTGGGTCCCGGGCCTCACCTGCCTCCACTCTTGGCCATCTGAGGGCCGCAGTGCTGGCCCCCTTGGGCACGTAGTACCCTGTGGCTGCTCTTCCTTTTCTGTCACCATTTAGGACTCCACCATCCACAGCAAAGGGCAGTGGATCCTCCTGCCAGCACCCCTGGACACCATCAACGTCCACGTCCGCGCAGGGCATATCCTGCCCCTGCAGGTGAGTCCCTCTGCTCCGTGGTGACACCGCGGTGACCTGCCTGGCCAGCCTAGGGTGGTGGCAGTGCCGTCACCGCAGACCAGACAGTGCCGAGGCAGCCGTGGCTGCGCCGTCCGGCGGGGCCAGGGGATGTGGCTCTGTCAGCGCCCCGAGCTGTGCTCACTCCCACGCCCCAGGAACCCGCCTTCAGCACGGCCCAGTCCCGCAGCAGGGGCATGGCCCTGGTTGTGGCGCTGACCCCGGACGGCTTCGCCAGGGGAGACCTGTTCTGGGATGATGGGGAGAGCTGGGAGACCTTTGAGAGGGGGGACTACACCGAGATCCTCTTCCTGGCCACGCACGTGAGTGAGGGGGAGCTTCTGGCAGGGGGCATCTGGGCAGGCGGGTCCTGGTAGCCCTGGGGCACATGTGGTCACGGGCAGCACTGTGCCCTGGTGCAGCCGAGCTGTGTGGTGCCAGAAGTGCCAGACTGAGCAGCTGGTGGGGTGGAGGGGCCAGCATCCCCTCAGGATGCCCCAAGGAGGGGGAGAGGCTGCTCTCCTTGCACTGGCAGTGCTCTGCACAGTGGATACCCTCCAGCCCCCTGGGCTCAGTGCCTGGCAGAGGGGCAGCACGAGGAGCAGGGCACCAGGGAAGCCCTGTGTGCACGTGGGGTGGCTGGGACCCGGGAGCACACGGTGACATCCCCGCTGTCCCCCAGGGCGCCGTGCTCAGCCAGCTGCTGCGGGCGAGCACCCACCTCGATGGGGTCCTGCTGGAGGCTGTGACTGTGCTGGGTGTCACCAGCCCTCCCTGGCAAGTCCTGGCCAACGGTGCCATCGTGAGTGACTTCTCCTACCGCAGTGACACCCAGGTGAGTGGTCATCCCTGTCCTGTGGGGTGGGGGTGGGAAGGGACAGGATGCAGCTGAGGGGCTGGTGAGGTCTGTCCCCAGCGATGGCACAGCACCAGCTCTGTCAGCATGGGCTGGATCACTCCTCTGGGGCCAGGCATGATTAGACCATGACAGGAGTGAGGATGGGGAGATGGAGGAAGGAAAGACTGTGTGGTGATGGGGCTGGAGCTCAGAGGAGCAGCAGCACAGCTCTGCTCCTGGGGCTCTCTGCCATGGATGCCCTTCTCAGGGGCTCTGAGGGATCAGGACCATGCCAGGCTGTGGCTCTGTATGGGGGCAGAACACCCCCCTCTGCTCTGACACCTCCCAGCTCTACCTACTGCCAGCTGCCAACCCTTCCTTCTCCCCCTCAGGTGCTGAGGGTCCCCGTGTCACTCCCGATGTGGGATCAGTTTGTGATCTCTTGGTCCTGAGCCACCCCTGGTCACAGGGAGAGGCCACGCTGCTCCCCCCGGCTCCGGGGCCAAATCCATCCCATCCCTTGGACAACCCAGAGCTGCCACTGCTCTTCCCACACCATGTGGCTCCTGGACTTCGGCTGCTGTGAGTCCATGGCGGCATGTGCACTGGACTGGCACAGGGAGGGGGGCTTGCACAACCCCTGGGGACAGGGAAAACCTCATCGTCCTCAAATCAGGGGAAAAAAGACCCAAGTGCCTTGTGAGACAGCAAACCTGTTTCTGGGGGGGGGACGGGTCGCCTGTGGGGAGTCTCCTGGCTGTGGTTTTGGGGAGTGAGGGAGCAGTGCTGTGAATAAAGCTTCTGTTTGCTGGGAGCAGCCCCAGGCCGTGCCCGTGTCCCCTCTGCCACTGCTGGCACTGAACTGTGGCTCAGCCCCCTGCCCCTGGCTGGGACATGCTGGTTCCCTCCCTGCCTGGGGGGCTCCAGCAGGGCTGCCTGTGCCCCTCGCAGGCTTCACCCCATTTCCCAGAGCACTGGGGGCCTCCTGGCCTGATGTCCTACTGGCTCCAAGCTGCAGGGACGTGCTCAGCTCCAGGCAGAAATGGAGCCCTGTCCTCCAGAAGCTGCACCCCCTCGTGCCCGATGGGAGCACAGGACTGTCCCAGAGCAGTGGGGACAGCGGCAGAGGTGACGCTCACAGCTCGTTGTGCAGCGGCCGGCACTGGGGGCTCAGTTTCTCCTCCAGGACAGCATCAGGGGCACACACCCAGGGGTCCCCCGTGTCCCACTGCCACTTGAGGAGCTGCGTGCGGAGCAGCTGGAAGACGGCGGCGTAGCGGGGGTCGGGGGCCAGGTTCTGGCTCTCGGTGGGGTCGCGGCTGCAGTCGAAGAGCTCCCAGCGGTCTCGGTAGTAGTACTGGTGCAGGGTCTTGTTCCAGTGGGTTGGCTGCCCAGCCCTGGTGCGGTTGAGCAGGTCTTGGAAAGTGGGCGAGACATAAAAGTCCTGGTCGATGGGAAAGGGCATTTTGTAGTTGAGGTTGTGGATGAGGCGGAACTGCCGGTGCTGGATGGCTCGCATGGGGTAGTACATGGTCACCTCGTGGTGGCTCTGGCTGCTGAAGGCGGTGGCCCAGGACTGCTCTGACTCCAGTGCTGGCAGGAGAGACTTTCCAGTGAGCTGCACCTGCTTTGTGCCAAAGATGCTGTAAGAGGGGTAGGGGATGGAGAACCAGTCCAAAATGGTCGGTGTCAGGTCTGGAGGGGAAGAGAAAGGTGAGAGAAGGGACTGGCACCGTGGGAGGAAACAACCTGGAGAGGGGCAGAGGGTCCCTGGGGTCTGCAGCTGCATGGGCTGTGGCTGCTCCTGGGATGTGCAGCACAGCTGAGCCCTGGGATGCTGTCCCACAGGGGACCCTGTCCTGTCCTCCCTCCTCTCCCATCCAAGGGCTGCCCCTGGGACAAGACCCTGCGTTTCGGTGTGGGGAGCAGCCCACATCCCCCGGGCCCAGCTCTGCTCCCTCTCGCAGGCACGGGCTCTTACCCAGGAGGGTGGCGAAGGCCTGGCTGACCTGCCCCCAGCGCTGGGGGTGCTCGGGGGAGGAGATGAGCAGCGGCTCGGCGGTGCCCGAGCGGTAGAGGTTGGTCCTGCCGCTGGGGAAGGGGATGCCGTTGTCGGAGGTGTAGATCACCAGTGTGCTGTTGCGGAAGCCGGCACGGCGCAGCTCCTGCAGGACCAGCCCGATCCCTGCGGACGGAGGGGCAGAGCTGAGGGGGGCGGGAGGGTCTGCAGCGCTCAGCAGAGCCAGGCTGGCCCTGCGGCTCCTACCTTGGTCCATGCGCCCGATGGTTGTGTACTGGGCAGCCAGGTCTGCCCGGGCAGCCAGCGTGTCGGGAACAAAGGGGGGGACCTAAAGGAGAAGGGGACAGTGGCACATGGCCACCATGGGGAGGGAGGTCACAGGTCCACCACGGTGGCCTTCACCAGCTCTTGCCTGTAATGCTGCTGGCAGTGACGAGGTGGGGGCCAGCCCTGGCTCCATCAGAGGCTGCCGTCACGTGCAGCCCCCATGGGGCCCCACACAGCTCCATACAGCCCCACGCAGACCCACAGGTTCCCACCTGCACTTGCTCCGGGTGGTAAATCTGCGGCTTCCAGTCAGGGATCCAGCCCATCCCACTCTCTCCGTTACCAAATTTCTCACAAAAGGCCCCGTACTGGGGCTGGGAGTGCCCGCAGCGATGGGGGTCATGGAAGGCGACGTAGAGGAAGAAAGGCCTAGGGATGGAAAGGTGGAGGTGGTGGAGCAAAGGGCTGCCCACACCCCCTGAGACCTTCCTGAGACCCTCCGCTGGGGTGAGCTGGGGTTGGCAGGAGGACTCCCACCTAGTCTGGGCTTCTGGATATGGGGTGACCCAGAGACAAGGGGTCCCTTCCTTTTTATGACCAGCTGGGATGTGGGGACACGTCTTCAGCGAATCTGGTTTCCCTCCTCTCCTGTGCCCCTCACAGCTGGCCCTGGGATGTGGGGGCCGTCTCACCTGTCGTCCTGGCTCTGCAGGAACCGCCTGACGAGCACTTTGATCCGGGTGATGTTTCTCCCAACCTGCAAGACCGAACTGTTCTCTTCCGTGTAGGCAAAGTCGAAGGGGTACACAGCCTCTGGCCCAACGTGCTTCTTCCCAATTATCCCTGCACGAACACAGGCAGGTGGTGTGCCAGGAGCAGAGGGAGTGGGGGGACATGGCTACCACTGTTTCCTCGGGGGAAAGGCATGGGTTCAGGGGTGCTCCCTGGCTCACGGGCAGTTTAGCCATCAAGCTCTCCTGCCCAGCGGGGATCGGTGCAAGAAGGGGGGGTTTCCCTTCCCATGTCCCTTGCCTTTGGCTCCCTACCTGTCCGGACACCTGCTTGGCCGAGGAGGTGGGGCAGGCTCCGCACGCCGTCGAAGGAGTTGAAGTGGTGCACGTCCTGGTGCAGCCCGTACATCCCATTCTGGTGCTGCAGGTGAGGAGACACAGCATGCTTGGACAAGGGCTGCCAGCCCGTCCCCAAAACACATCCAGCCGTGCTCTCAGTGTGTGAGTGGGGGGAAGCAGGTCCTGGGGGTTGGGAAGAGGGTGGGCCAGCAGGCAGGGACGGTCGCCCCGTCCTGGGACTGTGCCATAGGAATGCCAGTTCTGGCCATGTGCCAAGGGCTGGCGGTGCCCCTACCTGCGGTAAGCCGGTCAGGATGCTGGCCCGGCTCGGGGAGCAGCTGCTGACGGAGGTGAAGGCGTTCTGGAAGACCAACCCACGCCGGGCCAGCGCGTCCAGGTTGGGCGTCCGGATGGCCGAGTTGTTGTAGGCGCCGCTCTCAAAGCCCCCGTCATCGGCTGCGGCGGGAGGGGTGCGGGTGAGCCCGAGGCGCGTCCCTGACCAGGCGCGGGGGCGAAGCCCGGGGTACGCTGATGACACCGACAGCATCCCCGGGCTGCGGGTGACCCGGGCTGGGGCCGGTGCTGCGGGGACCGCCCCAGCGGAGGGGATGCAGCGGGACCCCCGGACCGTCCCTCCGCGCCCATCCGCGGGGCGCCCCGAGCGCCGAGCCCCGGGCAGGGGGTTCCCGGGCAGGGGGTTCCCGGGCTGGGGGTTCCCGGGCAGGGGGTTCCCGGGCTGGGGGTTCCCGGGCAGGGGGTTCCCGGGCAGGGGGTTCCCGGGCAGGGGGTGACGGGCGCGGCCCCGGCTCGGGGGCTCGGCTGGCCGCACTCACCCAGGAGCAGCAGCACGTTGCGGGCCGGGGCTGCGCCGGCCCGGAGCGCCCCGAGCAGCAGCGCCAGCGCCCAGGGCCGCATGGCACCGGCACCGGGACACGGCGGCTCCTCCTCACGCCGGTCACATGAGGCGGCCCCGGCCGCTCAGATCCGGCCCGGGCGGAGCCGCGGTCCCCGCGGGCGGAGCGGGCTGGCCCCGCCATGCCGCGGTCCCGCTGCCCGCGCCCGGCGCTGCCGGTGCTGCGCTGGCTGCCGCGGTACTCCCGGGCCTGGCTGCCGCTGGACCTGCTGGCGGGGCTGGCCGTGGGCCTGACCGCCGTGCCGCAGGCGCTGGCCTACGCCGAGCTGGCCGGGCTGCCGCTGCAGGTGGGTGCCGGCACCGGCGCTGGGACCCGGGGCGCCCCAGGCTGCCCGTGAGCAGGGTGGTCTGGGACACTCTCCTCCCGAGCTGCCTGTGGCTGAGGGGCCCGGGGACCCCCGCTCCCCGAGCCGCCTGCAGCCCGGCAGCGTGGCGGGCAGGGCTAGGCTGGGCGGCCAAGGGCTGACTGTGCAGTCGCCCGTTTCCCGGACGCTCCTGATGCCACGCGTGTGCCAAGTGCCCCGGAGTGACAAGAAATCAGCCCAGCCCTCCTCGCCGAGGAGGTGTCTGGCCTCTCCCAGCATCCAGCGTTACTCCAGTGCCCCTTCTGCCCCCCTGCAGTACGGCCTCTATTCCTCCTTCATGGGCTGCTTCGTCTACTTCTTCCTGGGCACTGCCAAGGACGTGACGCTGGGTCCCACGGCCATCATGTCACTGCTCGTCTCCTCGTACGCATACCACGAGCCTGTCTATGCCGTCCTGCTCGCCTTCCTCTCCGGCTGCATCCAGCTGGCCATGGGGCTCCTGCACCTCGGTGAGATGCTCTTGCCATGCTTCACTGTATTTTTAGGATATTGCTGCTCATCCTGTAGTTGTTCCCCCCTTCCCTCTGCTCTCTGGGACACTAGGGTTGTCCTGCTAATGCTTGTGACAGCTCTGTGCACACAAACACCTGGTGCCTACCAGGGGCAGCAGTGTGCTCAGTGCTGCCCGTCCCATGCAGGATTCCTTCTGGATTTCATTTCCTACCCTGTCATTAAAGGGTTCACATCGGCTGCTTCCATCACCATTAGCTTCAACCAGATCAAGGTAGGATCTGCTCTGCCCTGGATGCCTCACCACCTGTCTCCTAGTGCTGTGGAACTGGGATATTTAGCACTGGGCTGGGTGATGTGCTTGGTGCCAGAGGAAGGAGCCCCAAAGCCCTGCCAGCAGTTCTGCTGGGTCCCTGAGAGCTCTGCTCTGAGCAGACCAAGCCAAACACACCCTTTGCCTGTGACCAGCTGGTGACATCCAGGACACCAGTAAAACCAGGAGATTTGATTTGGTCACTTGCAGGGGGTGCTGGGTGATTCTCTGGCACGTTGGGTTTGCAGCCCTTCGGCCCCTCGCTGGCCTCTCACGGACGTGAGGCCGTGTGGCTCTGCTGGGGCTGCCACGCTTCCTTTGTGGTTAACCCAAATCAGAGCCTCTGGCAGCAGCTGGCAGGCCGGTGTTGGCTAATGGCTGCGGTCGTGGGGGACGGCGCAGCTCCAGGGGCCGTGGCACCCGGCAGCTGCGGCTGGGCCAGGCTGTCACCAGGCTTTGTCTTCCTGCACAGAACATCCTGGGGCTGCAGGGGATCCCGCGGCAGTTTTTCCTGCAGGTGTATGAGACTCTGCGGAGGATCGGGGAGACCAGGTCGGCACCTTCCCCGCTCCCTGCCCTGCAGCTGTGGGGTCTCAGGCTCTGCCGCTTCGCTCCCCATGTCTTTGGTCACACCTTGGACTGATTTCTCGGTCCCTGCCCAGCACTGTGACACAACCCCCCTCTGGCGGGGCTTTGGGGGGCTCTTGCTGTGCCCCAGAGCGTGTTTGGGCTGGCACTGATGTGCCTGTTGCAGGGCTGGGGACGCTGTGCTGGGGCTGGCCTGCCTGGCCGCGCTGGCAACGCTCCGGGCCATGAAGAGCCGCCTGCCCCGAGCTGCCTCTGCGGAGCCTCTGGCTGCCAGGATCAGCTGCCAGATCGTCTGGATCTCTGCCACAGGTGTGCCAGCCATCCCCTGCCCCGTCCCCTCCCACAGCCGTTCCTCCTGGGGCTCATCTCTTTGGGGCAAGGAAGAGACAGCCCAAAACTTGTAAAGCCTAGGTTGGCAGGAGCTGAGATGTGGGAAATGGATCGGGGAGGACAAAGTCCTAAGAGTGGTCCTGCCACTGTGCATGCCCCTTCCTAAGGGTTGGAAGTCTTTGGCAGCTCAGATACCCATCTCCAGCCATCCCTCCTGCTGCCCTGGCTCTGGGCAGGTTTCCAGGGTTGCTCTCTCCTCTGCAGCACGCAACGCCCTCGTCGTCCTGTTTGCTGGCCTGGTTGCTTACTCCTTCGAGGTGATGGGCTCCCAGCCCCTCACGCTCACCGGCAGCATCCCCCAGGGCCTCCCTGCCTTCCGACCGCCACACTTCTCCATGGCAGCGCCCAACGGCACCGTCCCCTTCTGGAGCATGGTGGAGGTGAGTGCCGGGGGGGCTGGTGGAGGCCAAGCTCCCCTTGGGCTGCTCTGCTCCCTCCTGCGTGTGCTGGCTCCCTGCACGCTGGGATGAGGCCACTCCCGGCCCTCCCTCACTGGATCCTTCCCTCCCAGGACATGGGGGTCGGGCTGGCCGTGGTCCCGCTCATGGGCCTGCTGGAGACCATCGCCATTGCCAAGGCTTTTGGTACGGCTGCACCGGAGTCCTGCCCTGCACTCGTGGGGGGTCCCACAGGGGCTTGGGGTGCTGGGGAGGGGTCTCTGCAGGGGCCCGGAGTGCTGGGGAAGGTGCTCTTCGCACGAGGGCACTGGTCTGCCTGTGCCGAGCCCGTTCCATCGTGTGGGCTGGCAGGAGGGGTCCCGCAGGGAGCACAGCTGAAATTTGCTGTGTGTTGTCTTGGGGTGCTCCTGTGCCTGAGGGGTGTCAGGACAGGACCCACACTGTCCCAGTCAGTGCTGGCCCCGCTCCCTGTGCATGGCAGGTTGTGCCTGCGGGAGTCTCGGGCCGATGGGGATATCTTCTTTCAGCCTCGCAGAATGGTTACAGGATTGACCCCAACCAGGAGCTGCTGGCTCTGGGTAAGACACTGCTTTGGAGCAGGAGGTTCAGGGGTGGGGATCTGCCTTCAGCGCTGCCATGTATCCCAGAGCTCCTGAGCTACAGGATATCCCATCTCAGCAGTCCTACCGCTACCTGAAGTTTTCCCTTTCTTACCTTGCATGCTGCCCCCACCAGAGCTGTCCCCACAGCTTAGGAGTTTCCAGAGCAGGCTGAGTCACACTCGCACAGCGAGATGGACTCTGATCTGGCCCCTGGTACTGGGATTGGAGGAAGTGCTGATGGGGACACAGACCCATCTCATGGCCCTGGTAGTGCCTCCCCAGCCCCTCTCCTTCCCCTCCACAGGCGTTGCCAACATCCTGGGCTCCTTCGTCTCATCATATCCCATCACGGGCAGCTTCGGCCGGTGGGTAGCAGGAGGGGGGCAGACCCCATCGCACAGGACACTCACTGGGCCTGTGTGGTGAGGGGGCTCTGCAAGATCTTGAGTGGAAGATTGTGCAGACCCCAGTGGGTCTCTGAGCTTATCTCCTGGTCCCAGCAGCCCACTTTGGTGGCCAGGCTGTGCATGGGTCCCATGGCCACCTTCTCTCCTGTCTCAGTGCTCTGCGGTCCTGCTGCAGGCTGTGAGCCACTCATGTTTCTTGCTTGTGTTTCTCCCTGGTGGGGTCGGGCAGGGTCAGTGATTTTCCTGAATGGGGTGTCTGGGCAGTGGTGGGGGCTCCCTCTGGCCCCCTCACAGCCTGGGACGTGGTGCTTTGCGTTTCAGGACAGCGGTGAATGCGCAGTCAGGGGTCTGCACCCCCGCGGGGGGGCTCGTCACAGGTAGAGCCCTGACCCTGCCGTGGGCTGTTCTGCAGACCCCACTGCCTGGGAGCTCTGGGCATCAGGGACCCCTTGGCTCAGGGGCTGCCCACGTCCCGCAGGTGCCCTGGTCCTGCTCTCGCTGGCATACCTCACCTCGCTCTTCTGCTACATCCCCAAGGCGGCGCTGGCCGCCGTCATCATCTCGGCCGTGGTGCCCATGTTCGACGCTGGGATCCTCAGGACGCTCTGGCGGGTTAAGAGTGAGGGCGTGAGCTGGGGGAGCTGATCCCCTGGTGCAGCTCAGCTCTGCCTGCAGAGCAGGCACTGTCCCTGAGGCCCCTGTGGCATCAGGACAAAGCAAAGCTGAGCCTGGGCTGTCCCTCTCGCAGGGCTGGACCTTGTGCCCCTCTGCGTGACGTTCCTGTTCTGCTTCTGGGAGGTGCAGTATGGAATTGTGGCCGGGGTTCTGGTCTCAGGGATTCTCCTGCTCTACTCCATTGCCAGGCCCCCAATAAAGGTGGGCTTCACACCTCCCCTTGGATGTGGCAGGGCTACAGGGATCTCCAGGGATCTGGGAGAGGGCTCCTGAGGGCAGTGAGGTGTTGGGGTGCATGATGCTTCTGTCCTGTTCATGCCCTCTCCCGTGTCACCAGCCTGCCATGGGCTCAGCACAGGGACCTCTTTCAAAGAGCACAGGGAAGGGAATCTCCCGGGATTGGAGGGCAGGAGAGGGAGGCATTGCTGTCCCTGTCCTGCTGACGCTGGGTGTGGGCAGGAGGGGCTTTCCCTGAGGGATGGGGGCTCCTGTGTGTCCCTCTCTGCCCAGGAGGACAGTGAGTGACATGGGCAGTTGTCCCCACCTGGGAAGGTCACAGCCCTGAGTTCCCAGTGACTTGTCTTCCTGCACTGGGGTCTGTGCAGGTGTCGGAGGCGGACGTGCTCCTTGTGCAGCCGGGGAGCAGCCTGCACTTCCCAGCCATCGAGTGCCTCCGGAACACTGTGTGCAGCCATGCTCTGGCAGGTACAGCGCTCCCTGGCCCGCTGGCTTGTCCTGGGGACCCAGCTGCTGCCTGGTGCCCACCTGGATCACTTCTGGTGGGGGTGGCAAGTGCTGCCCAGACCCGCAGGCTGCAGGTGCAAGTGGTGACAGCACAGCTTCCCTGTGCATGGCAAGGACCAGCCTGGCCGAGGCTGTCCCACCCCTGCCAGCCCCGGCCCTGGCTCTGAGGGCTGTGACCCCTGGGCTGGTCATTTCTGGACTCATCAGGGACATGACCTTATGCTCTTCCAGCAGCATCTCCACCACGCTCCGTCATCCTGGACTGTTGCCACATCAGCAGCATTGATTACACGGTGGTGGTGGGGCTGGCAGAGCTGCTGCAGGAGCTGCGCAAGCACAGCCTCTCACTGGCCTTCTGTGGCCTGAAGGTGTGTGGGACCTGCTGCCCCATCCCAATGGGCTCAGCCCAGCTGCCTTCCCCCATGGTCTGTGCTGGCCTCTCCTGTGGCAGCACCTTTATCATCTCAGCACCTTCATCTCGCAGAGGTGGAGGCCGCAGGATGCGGGTGGTGGGAAGGGCTGGATCCTCTGCTCTGGGCTGGCTGGGGCTCAGCTCTGGAGGGACGGGAAATGGCCAGTGCTCCCCCAGCCCAAGTTTCTCTGCCCTCAGGACCCTGTTCTCCAAGTCCTCCTTTCCGCTGACTTAGAAGGATTCCAGCATTTCCCCAGCCGGGAGGAGGCAGGTGAGGCTCTGGGCTGCCCCTGGTGCTCTCTGGGGATGCTGATGAGTGGGGCTTTGGAGGACGAACCTGGGGGTCTGACCTTTGTTAAGCCCCAAAGCAGCAGGGGTGGGGCTGCAGGGCCTGGCTCCTGGGAAGGCGAGCTGGTCACCCCAGCCTCAGGGATTCACGTGAGCTGTCGTGGTTTAACCCAGCAGCAGCTCAACACCACACAGCCCTTCACTCCTCCCACAGAGATGAGAATCACAACAGAGGTAAAACTTGTGGGTTGAGATAAAGACAGTTTAATAGGACAGAAAAAGGAAAGGAAAATTATAATGACAAGAGAATATCCAAAACAAGTGATGCACAGGGTGGTTGCTCACCGCCCACTGACTGATGTCCAGCCAGTCCCTGAGCAGTGGCCGTCACCTCCCCCAGCCAAATCCCCCCCAGTATTTTGCTCAGCACGATGTCCTGCGGTCTGGAACATCCCTTTGGGCGCTGGGCTCGGCTGTCCTGGCTGTGTCCCCTCCCCATTCTCGAGCCCCCCAGCCCCTTGCTGGCCAGGCAGGGTGAGAGGCTGAGAAGTCCTTGGCTTAGTGTAAGCACTGCTCAGCAGCAGCTGAGCCAGCACGGTGTTATCAGCAGGATTCTCATCCTGAACCCAAACACAGCTCTGTACCACTTCCTTGGAAGAAAATTAACTCTATCCCAGCTGAAAGCAGGACAAAAATCTGGCCTTAACTTGCTTCTCCCCCTTCTTGGCCCAGAGTGGTGCAGAGGAGCAGAGCCGTGGGACAGCAGGACCGACCCCTTCACCAGCACCACCGAGAGCTCAGGGCTCATCCAGTGAGTCGAGGAGTCACCGTTTGTGGTGGGGTTCAATGTCCTGTGGCACCCCAGTGACATCAACACCCTCTGCGGGAGCCACCTGCCCCTGCCCAGCTCCTGGGCGGCTGGGGATGGACTGTCCTGGTGTCCCACACTAGGG
This sequence comes from Myiotriccus ornatus, assembly GCA_036023395.1. Lineage (NCBI taxonomy): Eukaryota > Metazoa > Chordata > Aves > Passeriformes > Tyrannidae > Myiotriccus > Myiotriccus ornatus. The sequence goes on from JAYRBT010000043.1 coordinate 756,822, forward strand.
AGGGCAGAGCAGCACCAGCCTGACCCCACAGAGGCTGGGGTGAGCACTGAGGCTCTGGCACCTCCCCTCCTCCATAGGCCGAGGACAGGCACTCCCTGGAAGGGTCCAGTGGGACAAAACCATTCCCTGTCCCGGTGATCAGTACAAAGGGCTCCTTCACAGAGCTGCAGTCTTTTTTTAATCCACTGTTTTAATTCTGGACATTTTCCATGTTCGGGGCCGCACCGACTGCGTGCTCTCCTCGAAGAGAGTTTCAGGGCTGCTGGCACTGCCCTCCAGCCCGAGGGCACCTGGCAGCTCAGCGAAACATCCGGGCTTGTGCTCCTTACTGATCCCTCTTTGTTGGGTGTTGTGCCAAACGCTGCCCGGGGGCAGGGCTGGGCTGTCCCCCTGGGGTGCAGCCCCTCGCCTGAGTCCTGCCGAGGGGTCGGGCCCGTTGCAGCAGCCCGTGCCCGGCTGTGCTGTGGGGGCAGCGACCGGCGGGGCTGGGCAGGGTCGGGAGTTGAGTTTTCCTGAGCAGCCCTTGGCTGGCACCGGGCCCCGAGGGTGTAATAAATCAGGAATTTCTAATGAGTTAGTGTGATCTTTGTCTTTCTTGGGGAAAGCTTTCTCTTCTGTGTGGGGAGGGGAAATTATCTTCTGGGCGCTGCTGAGCACACCGAGGAAAAGAAACTGAAACCAAACTCGGGCTGCCCGGATGATCCGAGCCCGAGGGCGCACTCCAGTGCAGTTCCTCCTGCCAGAGGTGTGTTGCGGGTTTTGCAAGAGCAGCAGAGGTGCCCAGGAGCCACACGCCTGCCAGGGCCGGCAGGTCCTGCCGTGGGGTGTTCATTCCTGCAGCGGAGCAGCGCTGGGTGGTGAGTTCCCTGCTGCACCCCGGGGATGCTGAGAGCGGGAAAACAGGAATATGGGGGTCGAAAGGGCCGATTGTGTGGGAATAGTGTGTGTGCTCAAACCCGTGTAAACGCTACGGGAGATCAGGTGTGCTGGGAGCCCGTCTTCAGCTTGGTCCTCGCTGTATCTGGGATGCGGCAACAGGTGCATCCCCACTTTTTACGGTTGGATCCACTTTGACTTTTGATTGTCGGATCCAGAATGATGTGCTTTCCTACCACACACTTGCCCCATCGCCCCCAGCCCTGCTCCAGCCGCCTGCAGAGTGCCGGCACTGGGGGGTTGGTGTGTCTGTACCCCACCAGCCCAAAGCAGAAAAAGGGGGGCTCCGCCGGGGATTTGGGGGCTGCGGGAAACGCAGAGAAGTGGCTGAGCTCGAGGCCCGTCCCACCGGGGCTGCCCGACGGCCCCGGCGAGTAGCACCCACTCCCTGCCGCCGGCAGCGGCTCTTTGCCGGTGCCCGGGGGGGTGGCAGGGGATACCCGGCGACCCCCCATGCTCGGGCGCCGCTGCCCCCCAGACCCCCGGCGGGATGGAGGGGCCGGGCGGGGCGGGACCCCGTCGGGAGCCGCCCGGGGGAGGTGGCCGGAGAAGGGATTGGCCGGGTCGCCCGGGGCCGGGCGCGGACCGTGACGTGCCAGAAACGAAACTTGGCGGCTCGGCGGAAAAACGAAACTTCTCCGGGCGGGAGGCGGCGGCCCGGGGCGGCCGAGCGGGCGCTGCAGGTGCCGGTGCCGGGTCCCCGGCCCCTCGGTGAGTCGCGCTGCCAGTGCCGGCGGGGGACGGGACGGGACGGGGCGGGCACCGGCCCTGGGCTTGCGGGGGGCTGCGGTGCGGGCGGCGCGGGGCCGGGGGACTTGGGGGTCCGGGGAGGGCGACGCTGTGGTCTCCGGGCTGCGCTGCAGCCTCCCGGTGCGCCCGGAGCCCCCGTGCTGTGCGCCGATCCCCCGGTGCGCCCCGGTGGGCCCGGAGTCCTCCCGGTGCACCCAGATCCCCCGGTGCGCCCCGATGCCCCCGGAATCCTCCCGGTGCGCCCAGATCCCCCGGTGCGCCCCGATGCTCCCGGAAACCTCCCGGTGCACCCAGATCCCCCGGTGCGCCCCGATGCTCCCGGAATCCTCCCGGTGCACCCAGGTTCCCCGGTGCTCCCGGGCACCCCCGGACACTCCCGGCCACGTTCACCGGACACCCCTCCCCGCCGTGCCCCCCCCGCCCGTGCCGCCGGCCCCGCCCCCGCCGGTGCCCCGGGAGCCGCGCGCGGCCCCGCCCCCCGCGGTACATAACGGGCCTCATTTGCATAGCGCGGGGCGCCTCACCACGCCATTGGCCCATCCACGGGCGCATTTGCATATAACCCGGGAGGAGGCGAGAGAGCCGCCTATCCGTGCGCTCCGGGCGTCTCATTTGCATACGGGCCCCGCCCCGGAGGCAGCGCCGCCCCGGGCGGGGCCGGGGAGAGCCCGGGCCGGGACCCCCGGCCGGACCCTCGACCCTGCCCGGCCCGGGGGAGCCCGGCTGCGAACCCTGCCCGGCCCGGGGGAACCGGCCCGGGGGAGCCCGGCTGCCGACCCTGCCCGGCCCGGGGGACCCGGGCCGAGCCCAGCCCGGCGGGAGCAGCCCCACGCGGGGCTCCGGGCCCCGGGCAGGCCTGGGAGCGCGGTGTGACCCGGGTCCGTTCATTGCACGAGGCCTCAGCGCAGGGGGAGCTGCTGTTTTGTGCTTGCTTATTTTTAATGCGCCTGTGGTTCCCAGCCCCCCGCGCTCTGGGGTGTCACAGGTTGTTTCCTGACAAAATGGAGCCGGGCCGAGGGTGACGTGACGAAGTCCATTGCCACAGTTTAATGCCGGTGTTTCTCTCTCTGCCCTGTCCCCTTCTCTCCCCTCGTGGCTCCCAGGGTCCCACCAGGGCCCGTGACCGGGAACATGCAGTGCCAAGTGTGTCACGTCGCTTCTGGGGACGGTCCGCCCGGTTCTTGCAGCAAGTGTGGGGCCAGGCTGGCTGCCGGCGCCGGCCCTGGGGACCAGGACCCAGGTAGGAGGTGTGGGGTGAGCTGGGGCCGGTGCTGGGGTGTCCTGGGGCTGCACAGTGACCAGAGGCTGCCGGTGTCCCGGTGCTTGTCATCCCTGGTGCCTGTGTGGCTCCGGGCTCTGCTCTGCCCAGGGCATCACACGCTGCTCTCATCCTCAACTGCCCTTGCGTTCCTGACCAGAGACAGTTTTTCTCACTTTGCAGTGACTGATGGGGGACAGAGAAGTGAGTCAGCTGCTGACACATCCTACACACAGTCTCCACACACAGGTCTCTAGTGTTGAACTAATTTCTGTTTTGCCAATGAACTGGTACTGGTTTTTGTGTTACAAAGACTGATTGAGTCCCTCTTGAACCAGAATATCCTACTTGCATCTTGTTGTTAGGTTTAGAACACACTAACTCTGCCTTTCTGAACAGTGACGGAATTAAGTACACAGCACTCTTATGGTGGGGAAAATATTTTCTAATCCCTTCTTTGTTTAAGACAATGTCCTGGGCTACCAGAATGGCTTTTGGTTTGTTGATAGGAAGAAGTGGTATCTTTAAAGAGTGCACTGCTGCAGTGCTGACAGGATCGGTTCTTGGCAAATCCCTCTGCACTCCAGCACGGCAGGGTAACAAACCCGGGGTCTCCAGCTCTGAAGTGCTGTAGGAAGGACATCAAAAGCAGCTGAGGTTCAAAGCTTTTGCGTTCAGAATTGGGGTAGAGGCTGTGCAGAGGAGCCTGTGAAACCCCTGCAGAAGGCAGAGATCTGCTCTGATGCCTGACTTGACCCTGAGCTGCTTTTTCACAGTTTTTTTAAGGACTAGATAAAAGATGAAGGTAAGTTTCCCCTGCCTTCCTGGAAACAACTCAGCTGTGTGGGAGTGGTCACACAGCCAGCCCAGAAGGCTGTGACAGCTGAGACCAGTGTCCTGTCACTGCTCTTCCTGGGGGTCTGTTGGGACAGGCAGTGTGTCCAGAGGAGGGGCAGGGTTGGAGCAGTACCTCAGTGCTGTGATTCCTTAATCATTCTGCTGCTGGCAGGGCCTTGGGGCAGGGGGCTGTGCAGGGAGAGGGGTGGCTCTGCTCGTGGGAGCTGTGGAGCAGGGAACAACAAAACAGCTTCTCTGTATTCTTATCCTGACTTTAGCTGGGATAGAGTTAGTTTTCTTCCAAGGAGGTGCTGCAGAGCCATGTTTGGTTTCAGAATCCTGCTGATAACACCCTGCTGGCTCAGCTGCTGCTGAGCAGTGCTTACACTAAGCCAAGGACTTCTCAGCCTCTCACCCTGCCTGGCCAGCAAGGGGCTGGGGGGCTCGAGAATGGGGAGGGGACACAGCCAGGACAGCCGAGCCCAGCGCCCAAAGGGATGTTCCAGACCGCAGGACATCGTGCTGAGCAAAATACTGGGGGGGATTCGGCTGGGGGAAGTGACGGCCGCTGCTCAGGGACTGGCTGGGCATCAGTCAGTGGGTGGTGAGCAACCACCCTGTGCATCACTTGCTTGCTATATTCTCTTGCTGTAATAATTTTCCTTTCCTCTTCTGTCCTTTTAAACTGTCTCTATCTGAACTCGTGAGTGTTACTTTTTTTTTTTGGATTTTCTCCCCCATCCATGGACTTGGAGCAGCCTGGTCTAGTGGAAGGTGTCCCTGCCCATGGCAGGGGGTAGAACAAGATGAGCTTTTTTAGGTCCCTTCCAACCCATTTTGTGACCCCACTGGGGGGTGAGTCTCTACTTTAACAATGAACTTTGCCTTCACTGCAGAGAGAAGAAAAGTGCAGCTCTCTCCAGTCCCTGATGCAGGAACAGAGGTGAAGGGAGAAGGTGCTGCCAGGCCTTCCTCCTCCACTGGAAAAAAGGAGGCAGAGGGAGAATTGCTGATGGATAATGCAAGGGCTCTGATCAACACCTCAGACACCACACCTGAATGCACTGCAGGTGGGGCTCCTCCCCCTGTTGAAACACGGGAGGGAGAAGAGGGGTCGTTGCTGCTGGAGGATGTGACAGCTCCAAGTGACAGCTCCCAACCCACAGCTCTGCACGGGGCCGGTGACTCTGCAAAGACACCACAGCGCAAGGTGAGGCTCTTGGTCGGTGCTGAGGAGCAGCTGTGACTTGTTGCTCTCCTCTCTGAAGCGATGGGGCTGGGCTGCATCCCGCAGATCCCTCTGGCCACGTCGGGGAGCTGCTGCCTGGGTTGCTCCAGGGGAGCGTGGCTGTGTTTGCTGACGCGGAGCTGCCGTGCTGGGCCTGCAGCTCCCCCAGCACTGCCTGTGCTGCTGGGGAAACAGCACACCATTCACTGCAGCACTGCCCTGTGCTCTGGCTGAGCAAGGCCTGAACATTAGAACTGCAGAATTCCCAAGAGTTATTAGCATTTCACAAGCTGGTCTTGTCCCTCCTCTTCCTGGTTGCTCTCCATTTACCCAGAGTTGCAGGAAGATGTCGGTACTTGCTGCAATCAAGGAAGTGACAAAGAATTTCTCTTTGACAATGGATAAGCAAACATTGTGGTGTTTATTTCTGTGTTTTGTTTTTTTTTTTTGATAGAAAAAGAAGAGGAATAAAGTAAAGAAATGTCCTTCTAGCTCCGGGGAACAAGACTCTCTACCGCCTCTGAGCACAGACCCGGCTCAAACCACAGAATTGCCTGATACATGTGTTTTTCCACAAGAAATCCAACCCCCCGGTAGTGAGGCAGCAAAACCAGATGCTGATGTACTTGCTGGTGCCAGTGGAGGCACACCTGAAGGTGACAGGGCATTGGCTCACCTGGGGAAGGAAGCTGGCAGCCTGGAAGCAGATGTGCTGAGCCCACCAAAGCAGAGCAGCGTGGCCAGCGAGGCTGCCCCAGCTCCCAGCTCTGCAGCCCCAAGGGACAGTCTGGAGGATGGAAGAACCACAGAGCATGGAGAGACCATCAGGGGTAACGTCGAACCGGGCAGTCGTGCCCCTGGCCAGCTTCCAGAAACCAGAGCAGATTCCCAGTGCCAGGGCAGCAGTAAGAAACTGGCCTCAGCAGGGCAGGGAGCCAGCATTGCCCCTGGACTCTGTCCTGCCCAGGAGCCCAAAAGTAAACCAAACACTAAGACCTCACCTGTGGCCCAGAGCCCCCAGGCTGGGAAGAACAAACAGGACCCCAGGCAGAAAGGGAACACTGCCAAGGTGAGCGAGATCTCCGGTGAGTTTTCCACTGAGCTGGGCCAAGCTTCCCTTTGCAGCTGGGACTTGTCCGTGCTGTCAGTGAAGCCGAGGAGCACGAGGCTGGGGATGTGGGGTGGAAGGGGGGAGCATTATGGAGGGTTCTTATTGGAGCCCTGCTCCCCTGGGTGTTCATTCCAGCCCAGCTCTCACTGAGGGGTCGCTCAGTTATCCTCAGGAGCTGGGGGGTGTCTCGTCTCCAGGGAGCTCTGGGATCTCCTGGGATGAGGGGATCCTTGTCCTTTGTGGGTGTCTGTGCTCTGCTCACACACAGGCCTGATAAGCTGGAAGTTGCTGTGGGTTCTCTTTCTTTATGCCCCATCCTCTGGCACCTGGGGCTCACTGGCCTGGCTGCTTGGCAGCATGTTTGGGTTGGATTCCTCTTGCATTGTGCACTATATTCCTTAACCAGCAGCTTCCCTCAGTGAGGGATCAGTGTTTCCAGGAGGATGAAGCTGGTGGTGTGCTGTGAGTGCTGGGGATCCCCACCCGGCTGAGGAGGTGTTGTACTTCCAGGGTCTCCTGTTTCACTGGGCGTTGTCTGTCTCTGTTGCAGAATGAAAACACAAAGCAGAAAAATAAGAGCACAAGTAAGGAAATTCCTCAAGCAACTGAGAAGACCAGTCCCACCAAAGGAGCTGAGGCTGCCAGAAAGGATGGTACTGCAGCTGCAGCGGACACTTGCAAGAACAAAAAGGAACGAACCAACCAGAAACGCGTGGAACAGATTAAGGAAAGGTGAGAACAGCCCTGCTGCTCCCCAGCATTCTTCACTAACAGGAGTTGCTGTGAGGAGGACTGGAGGACTCCAGACTGAGGTACTGGGATTAGGTGTCCCTTGGATGTGTGGAGATAGAATTGCCTTAAAACTGAGGTGAAGTGCTCGTGCACAGGAGAGCCAGTGTTTAGTGGGAGCTGCAGCACAGGTGATGTGCTGGGTAATGTGCTACAGGTGGTCCTTGAACCTGCTCGAGCGTCTGATGAATGAAAAAAGAGATCGCCCTTTATTTCTTGCTCTGATGAGCAACATGTGCTTCACACCCATTACTCTTTAGATTAATGGTATAAAGAGCTGTTTTTAATGAGTATAAGAGAGAAGAGGAGAAAGCTTAGCCATTCCAGGTGGCTCTGCTGGGCCAGAGCCTTTCCTGCTGCCTTTAGAAGCCTGTTTTTCCTTTTTGCACTGGGCTTTGCGCTAGGCCTGCTCTAACACCAGTCTGAGCAAGCTGCTGCCAGAAATCAGGGATCTTGCAGCCAGTCAGCTGGTGGCTCAAATCTGATTTGTGGTTTATAATGATTTGTGCAATTAAAAAAAAAAGAGAATTCTTTGTTTTCCCTCTAATCCTTCGTGCAGTTCCGTGAGCCGCAGTGGTGGTGTTACGGTGTATTTCCATGCCATATTATCCAAGGATTTTGGGCTGAACCCCGAGACCCAGCAAGTGTTCATCAGAGCTGAGGGTGTTTCTCCCTACGCAAACTGGAAGGACAACATCTGTGAGATGACCTGCACCAAGTAAGGACCTCGAGGCACACAGGGTGTTTTGGAGAACAGGATCAGTGGGTACCTCGGTTAACGTGCGAGGCTGTGGCTTTGTGTCCATGGGTGGGTGTTGCTACAGAGGGTTTTGCAGTGGAGAAAACTGTTATGAAACCTTCTCACGAAAGAATAATCACCGTTCTGATTAAAAATGGAGCGATGCATGGAAAAGGAAGTCAATAGATCAGCTGACGTGCCCTGTGCCTGCCTTTACTGTGTTCTTTGTTTCCTAGGAATCTGGGAGAACACGGATACCTCATTGAAGGCACTGTGACCCTCACAAAAGAAATCCTGGATAAATGCATTCCTTACAAGTACTGGGTGACCTGTGGCAGTGGGCAATATGAGTTCATTTACAAGCGTCCCGAGGTGGCTAAGCATGTGAATCGCTGCTTATTCATAAGAAGCACCTCGCTCAACAATGGAGGTGAGCTTGGACCCACACGTTGGGATGGGGATTTCCAGTGTCATATGGACCAGCATTCCTGTTAGATGGCACTGCCTGCAGCTGGAAGCTTAATGGGCCAGTGGGGGTATTTCTGTGGGCAGCTGGAAGAGTGAAGGGACGTAATTGCAGTGATTGTTTTCCTGTTGTGTTGCTGTTCTAGAGTGGCACCAGTATGATGACATTGTGTGTGCAAGGCCTTCTATGTTCAAAACCTTTTGGCAGACACTTACTGGCGATAAAAACAAAGAGGTGGTGCAAGGGAAGAAAATAGCTGCTGATGTTATGTTAGAAAATATCTTCAGCATTCTTGAAACCTGGAGTCCTGAAAACATGAGGAACTTCCTCTTGCAGCTGAGACAGTTTTATGATGTTACAGTGGCCCAGCAGGTGCATGATGGCTTGGCAATGCCATGGAGAGAATTAAACTTCGGCATGGAGCAGGTAATCCCTTCTCTTTCACAGAGGCTGGAAAACAGTTACTAAACCCGAACTTGAATTTGCTATTGGCCTTGCTGGGTTAATTGTGCTCTTCCAGTCAAAAGTTCAGGTGCAGAACCACCAGGGATCCTTCTGGGGTGACTGACAGCATCTGCCTTGGGGATTTCAGTGACACCTGTGCAGTTCTAGGCAGAAATGCCACACTGTCTTCTTTGGAACTTCAGAGCAGTGTCAGGGCTGCTCCTTTTTAACTCTGCAGGCTCCCTGCTCCTGGGGACATGGGAGAGGCCACGAGCTGGCACAGCTGCCCAGCTCAGCAGAGCTGATGTTCTATGTCGCTGCTGGTTCTCTGAAGGGTGATTTTGGTGTCACCGAGCACCGTGGTACTGTGGACCCCATCAGTGTGGTTCCAGAGTAGCTTTTGGGGTCCGTGGGTAGGGACAGAAGCCTCTCTCCCATTGCTGACATCCAACAAAGTCTGAGTCCACGGGGAAGCTGGAGGCTGCTCGTGGGATGTGTTGGTGACTGAAGACAGTGTAGGGTGTAAAACTGCTCAGCTTATGGTTCCCTTCCCCAGACCTGCCCTGGTCCCTTGGCACTCCCCAACTTGCTGGGTGTGGGTAAGGGAACCGGTAGCTGAGTGGTGGGAGCTGCAGTGGGGCACCAAACTGTCACAGATACTTGGGGGCCACACCCAGTGGTCTGGGTGCTCAGGGCCACCCTGGGCTGTGCAGGGCTGTTCCGTGGCCTCGCTGTAACAGGCAGAGGAAAATGGCTTCAGAAGAAAAAGACTAATGCTGTGGTTGGTTTGTTTCTTCCCTTCTCTATCCCAGGTGAACGATTTGCTGATAAATTATATGAAGAAAATACTTCTTCCTTTCGTTGCTCCAGAGGCGTCGCAGGGGGTCACCAAAAGCAAACTGGCTCTGGGGCTCACCGTCCTCGTGGTAGTGGAGAACTTTATCCTTCCAGTGTCTCAGGGTGACCTGGCTAACCTGTGTAGCCTCTTGTGCTTGGATAAGGTGTCACAACAAGCTGTACAGGATGAGATTGATCACATCAAAAAGGCTTTTGAAGGGGTTCTCTAGTAAGTGCTCCGCATACCCACTAACTGCCTGGCTGTTTTGCTGCAAACATAGCACCCTCTGTTAGAACAATCAGGAATCCAGCTCTGTCCTGCCAGAGCATCAGAAAAGAAGGTACATTTCAGGGTATCTTTGGAGGTCTCAGTTTAAGCCTCCTGCTTGAATCCAGGCTGTGGAGTTCTGAAAAACTCCAGGGATAAAGAATACCCAACCTCTCTGGGGCCCTCTCACAGTCACATACTTCTGTTATTTTTCCTTTTGTCCAAACAGATTTTCCTTATTGCAACTTGTCACTGTTGCCAGAGCAATAAACTGAGTTAAAACCGCTGTGTTTTCTTTATATATAATAATCTTATTTGTTATCCTTTTCTGTCAAGCAGTTTCTGGCCTCTTACCGGTTTCCTATTCATACTTACAAACGTCTGTGATTGGGATCATCATGTATTTACTTCTTAACTTTAGATACCACATTTGGATTCTTTTTGTCTCCTCTGATGTGCATCATTCCACATTTTTTGTTGATTTTTTTTTTTTTCCCCCATGGAGTGCCTGCTTATCAGCCTGTAATCTGACGGCTTATCTGGCTCTTGGGTTTTTGGTTCTTCACTTGCACAGCTGTTACATTGCCTTTTGGAGACCTTTGTAGTATTTCAGCCCAACCAAGAAGGCCAAGAATTGTCCCCAGAGTGCCTGGCTCTGTGTGGGGTCGTGGAGAAACTGTAGATGAAGAGCTGGGATTTCCTAGTGCTCAGGTAGTAGGGTCTGTGCAGAGAGATTCAGGGATGTTACAGCTCTTCAACCTTTAGGTGTGCACTCTCCAGTGAAGACAAGGGGGAGCTCAGGTAACCATCAGAGGTTAATTGAAGGTACACAGGGAGATTGAGATGCAGCCCCTCCACCCCAAGAAGGTTCTCTAGGCCTGGATAAAGCTGTTCTTTCACTCACTGTGTTTGCTTTGGTATTTTATTTTAGCTTGAAGGTTTACCTGGCAAGTTTCTGCCACAGATGCATTGAAAGTGGAGTAGACCAGTGGGTGTGGATCCTTCCCCTTCTGCATTCCTTTGCTGCTCCTGTGCAGCAGGAGCACTTGCCAGTGGAGGAAGATGTCTGGGCGGGGCTGGAAGGGCTTTCATTTGCTGAAACAAGGAAGAAGCGAGATCCGTGAGTGTTCCAGAATTCCTAGTTATACCCAGTGCCTTGGTGCTGTAGTTGGGGGTGATCACTTTAAGTATTTTTTTTTCCCTTTCTCCTGGTTTTTAAAAAGTACAAGCCATAGCACGGTGGTGGGGGGTGTTTGGGCACAGCCATCGTGGGCGCTCAGAGGTCACGGTGTGTAGCCCAGTGGGGCGCAGTGTGTGACCTCTCAGACACAACCCCCGCAGTTCTGCCAGCTCTGGAGCAGGTGGGAGTTAAAGCAGCTTGTGATGTGTGTTGTGCAGAGTCTGAGCAAGACCTGGGGTTTATTTTCCTTGAGTGCCTCTGCTCAGTGTTTTGGCTCTGCCTGTGCCATTGCTGGGCCTCAGGGACTTGCACTGATCCTCAGCTGCAGTGGAAAAAGCCCAGGAGTGAGAATGAGACTCCTCTGTGGGCTGGACAAGCTCTTGGCCTTTTGTACCTTGGAAACTGGAAGAGTTTGTTTTGTCTTTTCTCCAGAGCGACCCTGCTGCAACTGATGGAAGAAAAGAAGTACCTGATGGACTTGGATAGGATGCTGGTGAGGTCCTGGCTGTGTGTGCTGCCCCTGAGGAGCCTGCCTCAGTTCATAAGAGACTTCTCCAGGGATTTGTTAGTTACTCTTCAAGGCGTTTTCTACAGATTGCAGAACGTTGACCTTCCGTGGAGGAACACTGAGGTTTGTCCTTCTGGCAGCTTTACCAGCTCTGGGATAAAGACTCAAACTGGACTCCTGGGTGTCTTTTAGCAGAACTGACCATCACTGGGGGGACTGGGGTTGGTAGCAGGTCACAGCACAGAGAGCTTCAAATTTATGTAAGAGCAAAAGTAGTTGCTCTGAAGTCGGAGACTCCTGAGAGGAGATTTGAGCATGTATCTACAGCAAAAAGTGTTGCTGGCCTGGATGAAAGAAGGGTGTGCTTGACTGGATTTGATTTTTGTCAGTGATGGCAAATATTTTAGTCCTGAGCTCCTCAGACGTGTGCCTGAAACTGTTTTTTTGCAGAGGGGAGGTTGGGCAAAGGGACTGCTGGTTTGGGAGGTTTCCCTGCTGTTGTGAAGACACTTGTGTTTGTGTGTGGACAGCAGGAATAGAATGTTGCAACTAATAACAAGTTTTAAACCCCTGGATTATAAGAAGTGCAGGTTTGGTTTGTACAAATAAAAGCCACCCATGTGTTGGCTCCAACATCCAGTAAATAAATTTTATGATTTTATGGTAAAAAATTAAAACATTAGAGAAGACATGGAAGAAAAGGGAAGTCAGTCTCTCACAGCATCCTCTCAGCTAATGAGAAACCAGTCTCTAAGATTTCTTTCACAGTTTAATATTTTTATCTTCCTATAGGTAGAGAATCTTCTACAGGCAGTGCTGTGTGCCTTGGATGAGCCACCAGCCAGGTAACTGTACCTCTGTGAGAGCACTGTCCTTCATTTGCACGAGCCCTGAGGGCTGGTGCCTTGAAATCTGTGTAAATAAAAGAATCCTGGATTTCTCTTCCGCTCTTTAAATCCATCTGAGGGAGGGATGGTTGGCTGCCACTGTTGAATTTGGTGGGTTTATTTTTCCTTTTCTTATTATTTTTCAGTTTTCCTCTGAGCAGTGAATTAACTGTTCCTCTGTATTCCTGCCCTCAGAACTCTGGAAAGTCGCTCTTGGCAGTCCTGCCTGGCCTGCTGCATCAAGCTGCACAAGATGCTCTGCGAGTCCAGAAGGTGGTTCTCGATTCCTGCCACTGCTGCCATGCTGATTTCCAAGGTTGCCAAACTTCAGCCCGTAGAAGTGAGTACCAAGGAACTTGGCTGGATGTGAGCAAAATATCCAGAAACATTACAGATATGGTACAACAGATTGGGTTTAGATCAGATCCGTTCTCAGTTTGGAGAACTTGTCACTCTAACCAAGATTGTGGTACTTTCCAAAAAGCTGTGGAATCGCCTAATAGTTTTGATTCTTATTGAAAATAAGGTCAAATGCTCAGGTTGGCTGTCATAAGCTTTATGGCTGGTTTTTGTAAGGATATGTTGTCTTTGTGTCCTGGAACAAGCATTCTTTAAGCACAAGCTCTTTGTAAAGCATTGTATTTTCACAGCCTCCCTTTGTCCTTTAGTCAGGCAGGGGCGGGTCTGTTGCTGGGCACTTCTGTGCTTTGGATACATTTAGTCCTTCTCTTGAGAAGTAGTGATTTAAATCGTGTTGCTCTCCTGCTTGAACTGTTCTTGTTTTTTTGCCTTCTCCTGTGTGTGTGTGGCAGGTTCCAAGAGAGGCTGTGCAGGAAGGTGCAGTGGGAGAAATGTTCAGTGAAGCTCTGAGAGACACTCGAACCTGGCTCAGAAACACTTTGAAAGGGAGCTTACTGAAACAGTACCTGGACCATGTGATGTTCTCTGTCCATTGGGAACTTCAGGTGTGTCATCTTCTGATAATGTTTTACTGTGGCTTAGCCATGAAGTCCTGGGTCTAATGGCTCCTTGCTGGGAACTGTGGCTGTTGTGGCTGGGTCAGGAGTGAGATGGGGATGGGCAGTGTTGGAAACACTGCTGGGCTGAGGAGCAAAGGGCTGGAATTGGTGCTGCTCAGCTCACCTTGGTTCTCCTTTTCCTCAGCTGTTTCTGGAGGCATTTCTGGGGTGAGGAGCTGCCCCTGGTGTTGTCTTGCTCCCTGTGTGTCCCACTGGTTGTCCTTCGGGCCTTCCAGCAGCTAGGAGCAGCCCCTGACAGTGTGACCTGCTGCTCCCAGCCCTCCCTGGGACATTTTCCAGCAGCGAGGTGGAAAAGTGGTTCATCCAAATGTCTCCTTTAGTAACTGAGGCATTTACGCCCCATTTGGGCTTAAAAGCTGCCTTTTGCAGCTCTGGGAGTGCCCCTTTTCTTCTGGATGCAAAAATCTGGAAGGACTACAGACTGTCTGAGGAGTGTGGGGCCTCTTCCCCATTGTTCTTTTAGTTTCTGTCTCTGGCAGTTAAATCTCAGCATTCAGCGGTTGGGGGTTTGTTTCTCCCCTGCAGGCCTGGAATATGTTTGTGAATATCAGCTTTCCAGATGAGCAGTTCACCAAGACGTGGAAGATGACTCTACTTGAAGATCTGAGGAAAAGAATCCAGGAGGTAGGGGAGACTCCAGGCAGTCATAGCTGGTGGTTCAGAGGGAATAGACCATCTTCTGCTGTGCTTGGAGAAAGGAACACGTGGAAACACAGTGGCTTGGACTGTAAAAATTGCCATTGCTGTTATAAACTGTGTGCTGGAGGCTCAAAAATGGGCCATGACAATGTAGTACGCTGAAATCTTGGTGTCAAGGTTTCTGCCTGGCTGCAGGGCCTGAATGATGTCCTGGTGCTTCAAAGGAAATGGCACATTTTGAGGAATTAGCACCTCTGTAGTTTTAAAAACCAGGGGGTATAAAGTAAACACCCAAGGGCTCAGAGAAGAAAAGCTGGTGCTTCTCTTCTCATTGTGTAGAAATGGTGTCCTTCAGGCTCCCAAATGCACACCCACACAGGTAAGTCCCTTCTAAACTGACCTTGGGCATCTCCTCATCTCCTTTCTACAGCAGTTAAAAATTCTTTAAGCTGTTAATTCTCATGGTGGAACCAGGAAACAAATATTTCCTGCTATAAGCTTGGTTTAGAGAGATGGATATTAAATAATTACACGCTTTAGATGGAAACAATTAAAATATTTTCCAAGTTTATTTTTGTTTCATCTCTCTTCCAGGCCCTGAGAAATGGGCTCATGCATGGCCCCACTTAGACCTTTTTTCAACCTAGTTCCTTTTATTGCCTCGAGAGCAGCACTCAATGTCAGAAGAAATACTTTGGAAACTAAGTTGATAAGAAATCTCTTTTCTGCCCTCTAGGAGCCTCCAGTGAACCAAGTCATGGTGTACTGCTGTCAGAAAGATCGATTCACACATCTGGACTCTTCCATCGACCACTGCTTCCAAAACTGTGCCATAGAGGCTGTAACTGCAGCCTGCCAGGTATTGCATCTGCCCTGGGACAGGGGGAACAGGTAGGAAGGAAAAATAGGAAAGGGAAGGTAGGAGAGAGAAAAGTTGACTTTCCCGGTGCGCAGAAATCCTATTGCCTGGCTCAGGGATGTGCCTTGTGGTGGAAGGAGAGTTGGGTGTTGCTTGAGTTGCTGTGTATTGTTTAAATCTGTTAAACCAACAACAAAAAGTACTGATAAGAAATCAGGAAATGAGTATCCACTGCTAAGGGGTCCACGAGGAAGACTTGTAATGCGTTTCCTTCGTGAGTTCTGGTGTCAGTTGTGTCACACAGCGTTTTGGGAACGTGCCTCAGCACTGGAGGTGGGACTCCTTGACACCAGTGCCCAGTTTTGAGATGCAGGCATGGTGTGATCCCAAACCCTCGTTCATCCCTGCCCTCTCCTGTGTGCCTTGGCAGATGGAGAGCAACCTCCTGGAGAAGGTATCTGCCTACAGCCTGGGCCAGTTCAGCCAGCTCGTGTCAACCATCATCGTGGAGTCGTGGCCCATCAGGAGTGGGCAGTCTGGGGGGAATTCTGATAAGATTCTGCACCACCTGCTTACGTGGCCTGACACCAAACAAATCTTCAGCTTTACTGGTATGTCTGCAGTTAGATTTATAGGAGGCTCTGAGGAGCTGTTCTCTGCCTCGCTGCTGCCACAGTGCAGAGCAGCAAACACAGAGAGAAACCATCCTGCTCTTGTTTTATTCCTCATCTCAAAGTTTGAGGTACTCAGCCTGCTTTTGGAGAGGAAAGGCCAAGGAAGAGGGATCCAGTATTCCTCTTGTGCTAATCCACTGCAGCTGCCTCAGGATTTGTAGACCAGAACTTTTTTCTCTGGGAGGTTCTCACTAGTTATTGCCACACAAAAATACCAAAGTATTGGCCATGTGAATTTATCCAAGTGGCTTGTGTTTGGTCCACAGGGCTTGGGTATATGTTCTTTGTGGAAGGTTTCCAAATTGCTGTCCTGAGATGCTGTTTTTTTGTTCAGAAATACATGAGGGGTTGGAGGATGAAGTCCACAGGCTCTTGGGTAGGGATTCAGTAGGAAATGGAAGGACTCTCTGTACTATGGCATGGACTAGTTGCTGATTCTGCCAGGTTTTTGGGAAGCAGGGATGATCTAGGTTTGACCTGCTTTGTTTCTGGAACAGGAAGAAACAGAAACCTCATAGAAAAACTCACAGATAAAGCCAAGGATATCATGGCCATAGCAGACTCTGTGTTCGAGAGTGTCACTGACGGCATCCAGAAAGGCTCCATCCTTGTGAAACACCTGGAAGAGGTTGTCCAGCATGAGAAACAGTTCATCTGTATTTGGGAGACAAGTAAGAGACATGTTGCAAAGCGGTGTGGTTGCCCTAGAGCATCACTGCAGTGCTGGATGCCTGCTCTGCTGATGCTCCAGGGATTAGGAATGTTGGGGAGGTGCTCCAGCAGTGCTGCCCTTTGGCCTTTACATGGAGCTCCCAGCTCCAGTTTGGGTTGTGACTCTGCAAATCCAAACCTGAGTCAGGGGTGCAGGGGATGGGAAGTATCTGCCTGGTAACTGCAGGTGGGTTTTCTTCCAGAGCACCAGCAACTGCCACGTGAGAAAAAGGAACTACTCCAGAGAGACCTGAAAGAGCTGCTGCAGATGAGGCGAGAGGAGGTCACACTGCTCAGGAAAGATCAAAAAGCAGTAGGAACCTTCCTGAGCATGTGCAGGAAGGTGCAGGCATCTGTGAAAGGTAGAGTTCTGAGAGGGCAGTCTGACAGTGGTAACTCCAGAAAACATGATTTTCCTTGAAAATGCCTTGGCTTTTGCAAACAGGTTTGATTCTAAACCACAGTGAGGGTGAGGAGGGGTGGGGGAAGTAAACCCAGAGCACTGGGGGGATCAAGTGAGTGCTTGTGCATCAAATGACACTTGCAGAGCCCCACCTGCCCAGTAGCATTTTGTGGCTTGGGGGATTGGGTGAAGTGAGCTGGAGCCAGGCTGCACACCTGATCTCTGGCCTGTCTCTCTTGAAGTGGATGTAGGTGAAGTGGAATCTCAACACTCAGAAGACCTTCGCTTGAAAAGACTAAATAATGTTGTGAACGTGGGAAAGAGACCCCTGCAGACCTACTACAGCTTGAGGCCAGAGCTGAAAGAATTTGTCCAGAAAATGCACTTTTTTAAGGACAGCGTGATCTTCCAGCAGTTCTGGGAGGAAGCAGCACAGGAGGCAGGAGAGAGGTATGAGTACGAATGTTCAGAACAGGAGGAGGATGAGGACGCTGTGCCTGAACTGGACCTCGATGATGTTTTGTTCAGTATGATGCGCCCTTGCTTTGCCAGCTATGAAAGGCTGTATGATGATCTCAGATCAGGAAGTCTCACACTTTCTGCAGTTGATAAAATTTTTCATGAGTTCACAAATCATCCTGAAGATCTCAGGACGGAGCTGAACACCATCTGTGAGCTTCGACCTGGGGAAAGCAGATCCTGGATTGACCAGCGAGTTCAGCAGATCCAGCAATACCATGAAATGCATTTAACTTTTGATGCTGCAAAGATCATTGCAAGCGTCAAAGAGAACTTAAGGCTCTCTGGTGACTTCAGTATCCTGGAAAACTTGTTGGATATAGTAAGTATCCCCTCCTTCAGGTCTGTACTGCCAAGGTGTTGGCTAATTCTGAACCTTCCCACGAGTCTTATCGTAGCTTGTCAAGAACAATTCCTTGTCCCAAAATGTCTGAGGTAAAAATCAAAGTGTTTTTGTGTCATCATTCCTAAAAGAGACATGATATTCCTATGCTGGGATGTGGCTTTGCAGAGGACTTTTCTTTCCCTGCTGCAGAAGCAGTGGCATTTCCCAGTTCCAGACTGAATGTATGTTTGCACTGCTTGCTTTCTAGACCGAAAAGCTTGAGTCCTCCAAGACCCAGAAGCTGGATTCCATCAGCCCTGAGCTTGTGCAGGCCAAGACACGGCTGCAGGGGATCACTGTGACCCGCCGGGGCTGCCTGAGGGAGCTGGCCCAGCAGAAGGAGTTTGTCTGCTGGGTCAGAGAAGCACTGAAAGGTGTGTGCTGCTCACCCAGCAATTAGAGAGTACTGGAAGGGATGGCAGTTTGTGTGGGGGCAGAAGGAACAAGGAACACTCTATCCCTAACCCATCTGCTTTGTGCCTTTGCTGCTTCTAGTGTTGATAGTTACAAACATCCCTCGGGGGTTTTGGTGTGGAATGTGCTAAAAAGTCCCTTTAAACGTGTCCTGCTCTGCAGGCTGGTGCAGCTCACAGTGACCACCCTGCCCAGGGGCTGGGCTGGGCCTGGAGGGCTTTAGTAGCTGCTGCTTCTCGATTCAGACAGGTTGTTTCAGAGAATGGGGCTGTTGTCTGCCAGCTGAGGTGTGTGACTTGAACAGACACCCCTAACCTGCATGGACACCCCTCACCCCAGGCACTGGTCCTGTCCTGCAGGTGGAAGGATCACGGGGGAAGCTGCTGGCAGGATGGGGGGAGGCCAGTTGCACAGGAGATGATGTTCAAAGCGTCCTCTCTGTGTTGCCTGTAGAAGGTGGGGATGTGGAATTGCCTTCAGGCTGCCTCATTTGTTGTTCACTCATGTGTTTATCCCATTTAAGATATAAATGAGCTGAAGGTATTCGTAGACTTGGCGTCCATCTCTGCTGGGGAGAATGACATGGATGTGGACCGTGTGGCCTGTTTCCATGACACTGTGCATGGCTACTCCTCCCTGCTCTATGAGCTTAGGCAAGAGTCAGGGTTTGAGGACTTCCTGCGCTGCTTGGAGAAGCTGTGGAGAGCCCTGGACAGTGATGAGAATCTTCCTGAGAAACTGGTGAGTTCTGCTGGAGCGGGTCCTCTCTGCATCCTCCTGCCTTTCTGCCTTCCAAGGGTGGCTGGAAATTTGACTGCATGGGGCAAATGGGACATCACAGCAATTCTTGTTATTGGAAGAAAAATATCTGATGTTTCTGTGGCACAG
Organism: Myiotriccus ornatus; assembly: GCA_036023395.1. Classification (NCBI taxonomy): domain Eukaryota; kingdom Metazoa; phylum Chordata; class Aves; order Passeriformes; family Tyrannidae; genus Myiotriccus; species Myiotriccus ornatus. The sequence continues at coordinate 775,592 of JAYRBT010000043.1, forward strand.
AAATTCACTGCAGCACTGTAACTGGTGTGGCAGACGTTTCTCTGGAGCTCTGCTGGAGCTTTCCAGTATGACCTGGTACAGCTTTGCTCATGCAAGGGTTTGGTGTGACAGGGGGGAGGCAGATGGCTGGGAACTCTTTCCCTTTGCAGCAGGACCTGTTTCTCTAGCAAGAGGTGGTGGAGCTCTGTGGGCTGTGCTCATCCCCACGGAGTGGGTAAGGAACAGCTGTGCAGAAAGACCAGGCTGTGGCCAGTGCCCGTTCCCTTTCCTTCCCCATCCTGAAAGTCTTGTCCTGAACAGATGTATCTGTTGTAATCCTGGAAATCCTGCCAAGTCAGAGCAGTCAGGGCAGTGTCTCCTCCCCACAGCGTGCCTCAGCCCAGCACTTGGAGTGGCTGAAGACAGTGAAGGAGAGCCATGGCTCTGTGGAGCTGTCCTCGCTCTCCCTGGCAGCTGCCATCAACAGCAGAGGAGTCTATGTCCTGAGAGCACCAGCTGATGGCCAGAAGGTGAGGCAGCTCAGGTCCCCCTCCCCTCCTGCTCTCAGAAACCAGCTGAGCTTTTCTCCCACTGCACACACAGCTTCTTTCTGGGGGCTCCTGCCCCAGGTGCTCCCCTCACTGGGCACAGCACTGCCTGGGGCTCATCCACACTAATGACTTCTGCTCTGGCAGGTTTCCTTGGACACTGTCCTGCGCTTCACCCTGCCGGGGAGCTCAGGGCAGGATGAGGCCTCACGGAAATACTCCCTGGCAGAGCTCCGGGAGCTGCAGAACAAACTGATGCTCATGTCAGCAAAGGGAGAGCAAGGCCTGGAGGTGGAGAAGTTCTCTGAGGTCAGATTCCGAACCCAGGGGTTACTGGTGTTGGGGCTGGGGCTGGATTTTCCCTTGAGTATCAGCTCTTAAGGCTGTGGTTGACAGCTGAGTTGCTGGGGATGGATGGTCACAGGCAGATGGGTGTTGCTGCCTCTTTGGTTCCCTGCTAAGGTGGGACTAAGCTGGAGACCAGACAATGGACTGATACCCTTATCCTCTGGGTGCACTGGGGATGCTCCTGACTGAGAGCATCTCTGTGCCGGGGTTTGCGTGCTGGCGTGCCGGGGATACTGCTGTTAAACAGTCACAGTCTGTGGTTGCTGTACAAGGCCCGACAAACATCTGGACTAAAGCCTTTCTTTTCATTGTCTTTCCTGTGGTTTCATGGCTGGAACTTCTCTCGGTAAACTAGCTGAGTGTTTTTTTCTGTCTCCTCTGTCCTCACACAGGTCTTTTCCAATGTCCAGAGACTTGCACAGGCCTTTATAGACCTTTATTCAGCTGGGAACATGCTCTTCCGCTCCTGGCTTGCCCACGTGTATTGTTCCCCCACAAGAGAATCCTGTGTTCTCATGGACTTCTCCCTGGGCCCCATCCCAGTGCTGGAGGGGCAGGGGCATATGGCAGCTGTGCTCCCAGGCCTCTGCAAGACCATGGAGAGTTTCCTGGCGAGCTGGAAAAGCTTCATGTATGAGAAGCGGTTCCAGCACTTCTACCTGAACTACTACACTGCAGAGCAGCTGGTGTTCCTGTGCACCGAGCTGGGGCGAGGCACGCCCAGCCAGGCTGCCCTCACCATGCTGTCCTTCCTGAACCGCGGCTGCACCGAGCGGGATGCGCTCCGAGCCTCCGGGAGGGAGCTGCCTCCCAGCTCAGGGAAGACTATTTCTGATTTGCAAGAGCTGCTGGGTGGGGAGAAGGACCTGACTGCCCAGCTGAAGTGCATCTGGGAGTGCTACATGAGCAACATGGGCTCCTTCCTGCCCAGCTGCCTGGATATCGACTCGCTGGGCGTGTGGCTGGAGGACCTGGCCAGCTGTGGCAGGGAGTGTGTCACCCGGGAGTTTCCTCAGGATCTGCTGTGTGTTGGCCAGCCCAACCTCATCACCTGCCCTCGCTCCGAGGTGCTCACCTCTGCACTGGCCATTTACATGAACAGCCCCGAGCAGCCCCTTCCCACGTTTGACGAAGTTCTCCTGTGCACTCCTCACACCACTGCCGAGCAGGTGGGGCTGTTCCTCAGGAGGTGCCTCATTCCCTGCAGCAGGGGGGAGAAGATCTACACCATGCTGTACGCAGATGAGCTGAGTTACGACGTCAGCTGCAGAGCAGAGGAGCTGTTCCAGGACCTGCAGCGCTACAACAGCTCCTATCGCCTCGTCATCCTGTGCAACTGCGAGCGGGAGCACAGCTACATCCCCTCTGCCTTCAGCCGGTACAAAGTGCACATGATACCCCAGAGGCCACGGGCTGAACTCCAGCAGTACCTGCAGCACCACTACCGAGTGGCTCAGCCCTCGAGCTCGGCTGCGTCTGTGTTCAAGGACAACATGTGTGTTGGGATTGTGTCCTCCAGGAGAGCTGGTGTGGGTAAGGTGTCACATGCAAAGTCTGCTGAGAGCTGGAAAACAGAGCGGGGCTCGCCTTGTCGGGTTTTGTGTCCAAGTCCTAAGTATCTTAGTCAAAAAGAGCGATTCAGACCCTACCCAGTGCAGTGATTTGAAAGCTGGGTGTCACCTTATCTTGTCCTGAGATGGGCATCTCTGGGGATGGGTCACCTACTAACCTGACACTTGTTTTGTTCTGCTCACTCGTGTAATTGAGGTAAAGCATAACTAGTGCTGGATGAGCTGAACCTGACCTGCTGAGGTTGTTAACACATGCCTGCAGGAAATGGGCTGTGAGGTGGGACCAGGGCTGCAAAGGCTGCCTGTGTTCCTGTGTGGGAAATGGTTGTTCAATGGCTCTTCATGCAAAAAGCTGGGAGGGGGGTGTTAAGTAAAACTCCTTATCAGGCTGAAAAGCAAACAGAGGAAGGTGGTTTTCAAAGAGGGACTGGCTGAACTGTGGAACCCAAAGCTTTACATAGGCTTAAAAAGTGATCAGATACAGTCAGGAGAGAAACCTCCATCAGGGGCTGTTGGTCACAAAGATGCTGTTTCTGCCACCAGAGCTCCTGAGCTGCAGACCTCTGGAAAAAATACTGGACAAGACTTGGCGTTACAGCTGTGTTCTTACCCTGGTTTGACTTTAGGAACGAGCACAGAATAGATTCAAACCCTAATAAAGAGTAAAGCCTCTCTCAGTAATGGAAGCAAAACAAGCCAAGTGGATAACAGCAGCAGTGGCTTGAATTCCAGCTGCTCAGACCAGGTTTAGGCTTTCTTCTTCTGGAATGCCTTTTGGGAAGGTTCAGAGATTTCAAAGCATAGGGTACTTAAGCATTTTATTTCCTTCTTTCTGTTATGGCTTTAATATGGCTTTGATATTCAATATCAATGGCTTTAATTCCTGTGGTGTTTTTTATGGCAGGGAAATCTCTGTATGTGAAGAGGCTCCATGAGAGGCTGCAAGAAAAGCAGCCTGACTGCACAGAACTTCTGGAAACCATCCGACTAATTGAACCAGAAGTGGATGAAGATAAAGTGCTAAAATCTCTCCTGCCTTTTCTGAAGAAAGAACACCAGACAAAGCCCATGATATTCCATTTCGATATCACCTCCTCAGTAAGTACATCCCTCCCTCAGCTGCCTTGTCCAAGAAGTCCTGTAGGATCCTTGCAGGAGTTGTTTCTTTAAAGCTCTTGTTTCTTAGTAAGCCATTTCTCTACAATGTGTGTTCTAATTGTTGTGGAACACAAAGAACTCATTACCATCAAGGTGGTTGGACTTAGAACAGCTTTCCTAGAGAAGCTGTAAAGTCTCATCCTTGGAGGTACTAAAAACCTGGCTGGGTGTGGCCCTGGGCAGCTGTTCTAGCTGAGCCTGCTTTGAGCAAAGAACCTTCCCGCCCTCGACTGTTCTGTGATTCTGTGAAGCTGTGGTGGGTAAATGAAGAGGAAATGCCTTTGTGTCTTTTCTTGTGATAGGTGCAACGTGGAATTCCAGAGTTTCTCTTCAAGCTGTTGGTTTTGCAGTACCTGACAGATAATAATGGCAATATGTGGCTACGACAGAAGTGTCATCTGTATGTCATTGAAATCCTCGAGGTGTCCCCAGTGCCAAAGAAAGCAGCCACACCTGTATGTACACAGCAGTGCTCCATTTCTGGGAATTTCTCAGTCATTTTGCTCGTGGTTGTACATGGAGACTGTAAACACAGCACAGGAATTCTCTGCTTGATTTGGGGTGTGCTGTGTGCCATTACAAAGTGGTGCCCCTGGAGTTGTACAGAGTGAGACTAAAATCCGACAGGAAATTGGGCCTGTCGTGATTCCCTTGGGTTGGTGACTTCTGAAGGCTCGTTAGTCCAAGCCTCACTGGCCCCTCTGTAACATTTACAGGAAACAGAAAAAATGGAAAATCTAATCTTCCTCATGTTAATTTGCAGGTTTGAAAGTATTGGAATATTTACATGGAGCTAAAAGAACAGAGTGTGGAAGTGACAGTTTCTTGGTTTTAGTTTTGTTTGAGGTAGCACTGAGAAGGGGCTGGAGGTGACACAGGACTCGTGTTCCAGGGAGGAAAGTGTAGAAGGGAATAGAATTCATTGGTGCCCTTTATGTGGAAGAAGGGATACACAGGGGAAAAGGTGTCCTGGCTGTATAGGCTGGCTCCTGGCAGTGGGGCTGTGGTTTTAGCCAAGACTGTTAAGAACAGATCAACTAAACTGAAGATCAGGGCTCTGATCATCAGCTCTGTGATGACACTTTCCTTTCCTCTTCTCCAGGTGTCAGCAAGCCAGAAGTATAATTTCTTAGATGTGTTCCCTAAAGTAACGTGTAGGTCTCCCAAAGAAGTACTAGAAATGGAGACACTTGGAAAACAGTCTGGGGACGTTTCGAACCCGGGAATGGACAAGGAGGAATTCTGCAGTGAGGCTTTCCAGAGACCTTTCCAGTACCTGAAGAGGTTTGACCGGAGGTGTGATCTGGACGTGTTCTGGTACGAAGCGCACTCGGTGGAAGGGAGCCCGGCGGAATGTCTGCAGCTGCTCCTCCTGCACTGCGGGATCGGGGATCCCTCCTGGGCAGAGCTCCGCAACTTCACCTGGTTCCTCAATATTCAGTTGAGGGACTGTGAAGCTTCTGTCTTTTGCAACCCTGACTTTGTCCAGGACACCCTGAAAGGTTTCAAAAACTTTGTCGTTACCTTCATGATTTTAATGGCGAGGGATTTTGCGACGCCCTCCCTGAACATTTCCGACCAGAGCTCGGGAAGACGGTCCTCCCACCTGGAGAACGTCGCAGAGGAAGATCTCCTTCCGTTCCGCATTCGGAAGAGGTGGGAGTCGGAGCCTCATCCCTACCTGTTTTTCAATGAGGATCGCGTGTCCATGACGTTCATTGGTTTCCACTTTCAGCCGAACGGCCCTCGGGGTGTTGACGCCATAAATCCTCTGAACGGCAGCGTCATCAAGCGCAATATCATGACCGCACGGCTGTACCAGGGCTTGTTGCTGCAGAGAGTCCCCTTCAACGTGCCGTTCGATCAGCTGCCTCGGCACGAGAAGCTCGAGAGGCTTTGCATGGTGTTGGGGCTCCCCTGGGTGGTAGACCCCGATGAGACGTACGAGCTCACCACAGACAACGTGCTGAAGATCTTGGCCATTGAGATGCGATTCCGATGCAACATCCCGGTCGTCATCATGGGAGAGACAGGCTGTGGGAAAACCAGACTGGTGAAGTTCCTGTGCCAGTTACGCAGAAGCTTTGTAGAGGTGGAGAACATGAAGCTCGTCAAAGTCCACGGAGGTACCACTGCAGAGATGATCTATGCCAGGGTCAGAGAAGCAGAAGCCCTGGCTAAAGCCAACAAGGAGCAGCACGGGCTGGACACTGTCCTGTTTTTCGATGAAGCCAACACGACAGAGGCTGTGAGCAGCATCAAGGAAGTTCTGTGTGACCGCACGGTGCAGGGGAAGCCTTTGGCCTCTGGCTCTGGCTTGCGGATCATAGCAGCCTGCAACCCCTATCGTAAGCACACGCCCAAGATGATCCAGCGCCTGGAATTAGCTGGACTGGGCTACCGCGTCAAAGCAGATGAGACCAAGGACAAGCTTGGGTCTATCCCTCTGAGACAGCTTGTGTACCGGGTCCACGCGCTGCCCCCCAGCATGATCCCCTTAGTGTGGGATTTTGGGCAGCTGAACAACCTGACGGAGAAGATGTACATCCAGCAGATCGTGCAGCGGGTCGCGGAGCGGGTCCCCATGGAGCAGGGTGAGGTGGAGGCAATCACAGAAGTGCTCTTTGCCTCCCAGAGGTACATGAGGCAGAGGGACAATGAGTGCAGCTTCGTCAGCCTGCGGGACGTGGAGCGCTGCATGGAAGTTTTCAGGTGGTTTTACGAGCACAGTGAGCTGCTGCTGCGGGAGCTGGAGAAGTACCTGGCCGAGAAGAAAGCACCAAAGGCCAGTGTTGAGAGAAACAACATTGTCTGGTCCTTGGTGCTGGCAGTTGGGGTCTGCTATCACGCCTCCTTGGAAAGGAAGGAGGCCTACAGGAGTGCTATCAGCCAGGTCCTTCCAAAGCCTTATGACACCCAGAAAAAGATTTTGGAAGAAATCTCCCTGATGCAGGACTTATTCCTGAGTGGTGTGCAGCTCCGGGATACCATAGCAAGAAACTTGGCCTTGAAGGAAAATGTCTTTATGATGGTCATCTGTATTGAGCTAAAGATCCCTCTTTTTCTCGTTGGGAAACCTGGGAGTTCCAAATCCCTTGCAAAAACCATTGTGGCCGATGCTATGCAGGGCCAAGCAGCTCATTCGGACTTGTTCAAGGACCTGAAGCAGATCCACCTCGTGTCTTTTCAGTGCAGCCCTCTCTCCACTCCAGAGGGAATCATAGGCACTTTCAAGCACTGTGCTCGATTCCAGGAAGGGAAGAACTTGGATGAATATGTCTCCGTGGTGGTTTTGGATGAGATTGGGCTGGCAGAAGACTCTCCCAAAATGCCCTTGAAGACTTTGCATCCACTTTTGGAGGATGGCTGCATAGATGATGTCCCTCTTCCTCACAAGAAGGTCGGCTTCATTGGGATTTCCAACTGGGCTCTGGACCCTGCCAAGATGAATCGAGGCATCTTTGTGTCTCGTGGGGACCCCAGCAGAGAGGAGCTCATCGAGAGCGCGAAGGGGATCTGCTCCTCGTCACGAGGGGCTTTGCAGAAGGTCGAGCCCTATTTCCATCACTTTGCAGATGCATATGAAAATATTTGCAAAGTCCAAGACAGGGAGTTCTTTGGTCTGCGTGACTACTACAGCCTCATAAAGATGTTTTTCGCCCTAGCCAAGAACTCCAAGAGCGAGCCGACACCTCAGGACATCGCCGAAGTGGTTCTTCGTAACTTCGGTGGCAAAGACGATGTCAATGCCTTGGAAATATTCACCTCAAAGTTACCAGAGAAAGGAGAGATACATGCTTGTGACATCAGCAGGATTGAGCTGGTCCGACGGAACATTCACAGCAGTGCTGAGGATGGGGATTGCAGGTACCTGCTTGTGTTGACTGAGAACTACGCGGCACTGCAGATCCTCCAGCAAGCTTTCTTCACTGCCCGACAGCAGCCAGAAATCATCTTTGGCTCCAGTTTCCCTAAAGACCAAGAATATACCCAGATATGCAGGAACATCAACCGTGTGAAGGTCTGCATGGAAACTGGCCAAATGGTTGTGCTCCTCAACTTGCAAAACCTCTACGAGAGCCTCTACGATGCCCTCAACCAGTACTACGTGTACCTCGCTGGCCAGAAGTACGTGGATTTGGGACTGGGCACCCACCGGGTGAAGTGCCGAGTGCACCCCAAGTTCCGCCTGATCGTCATCGAGGAGAAGGATGTAGTGTACAAGCACTTTCCCATTCCACTGATCAACCGGCTGGAAAAGCACTACCTGGATATCAGCACTGTCCTGGACAAGGGGCAAAGAGAAACCGTGAGGGAGCTGAAGAAGTGGGTGCAGGAGTTCACGGCGGTCAATACGGAAGAGCACTTCCTGAGCCAGCAGCGGTACCGCCCGTCCGACGTGTTCGTGGGCTACCACCCCACCACCTGCGCCTCCGTGGTGCTGCAGACCACCGAGAGGCTGAGGGCAGGCTGCCCTCCCGGGGAGCTCCTGGCCCGGGTGAAGAGGGAGGCCCAGCTGGCCCTGCTGAACTGTGCCACCCCCGACGCCGTCATCCGCCTCTGCAACTCGGTGGGCATGTTCACGGCAGATTCCCTGGCCAGAACGTACTTCAAGCAGCAGCAGCACACGTCCTTTGCAGACTTTCTCCGGGCTCACGTCCACCAGGGGTCTGGGTCCCAAACAGCCTTTACAGAGGTGAGTGCCTGGTGGGGTCCTCCCAACACTCCCCCGACCTGCCCCAAGGTTTTTATGTATCCTGCCAGGGCTGCAGGATGTCCAGCAGTGGCCCTGGGTTGCTGTAACAGCCCACATTGGCCCTTTGACTAGTGGCAGGGCAAATAAAGGTTGTTTTTGGGGTGCAGTCCAGCTCTGCAGCACAGAGCACAGGTGAGTCTGCACTGCCTTCCTGCTGCATCCCTGCCCCTTGTCCCCCAGGTCACCACCTTCTCTCGGCTGCTCACCGGTGCTGACGCTGCCTGCCTGGAGAGGGAGGTGCAGGGGAAAGCCCAAAGGCCCCAAATCCTGTTCCTGCAGCAGTTTGACACAGAATACTCCTTTCTGAGGAGCATCAGGTGAGTCTGGGCTTGCACTGTCCTGCTCGGAATGGGCCATCAGCTGGGTGGAAGGTGTGTGGGCAGAGCACTTGAAGTCACACATGGAAAAGGGAGGCAAGAGCCCGTGCTGTGCTGGCAGTGGGCTGGCTTGGGGCAAACCTTATCAGCTCCATCACACACAGGGGTTTGGTGTTTTATAATCTCTCCTTCTGCCTGCAGCCAAAGCTAATGTGGAGTGACTGGTTCTTTAGTCTTTAATGTTTGTTTTTTACACTTAGTGACTTCTCTTAAATCCCTCTTCACTCTTCAGGGATTTCCTGGATGCCACTTCAGGAAATAAAGTCCTTATTATTCAGACAGACTTTGAAGATGGCTCTCAAGATGCCCAGCTTGTTGCTTCAGCCAAGTAAGTCAGGTGTGAAGTGGTTCAATTCTGCTTGGCCACTCCTCACCACCTTGGCTTATTAGTGCTGCTTGGGGATTTCAGGCTCAGGAATGTGCAGTCCTTTATTCTGCAGCAGAGCGAATCCGGATGCACTAATTATATTTCAAATAATAATCCATAGCCCCAGTCAAAATAAACTAAGCTGGGTCAAGTGAGCAGATAATCCCCTTTGAAGTGTGAATGCTGGCCACTGGCTGCAGAAGTCCTGAAGAGCTGAGGGTCGGGGGATCATCTAAGGCACAGCTGGAGGTGGCAGCTTGGCTGGGTGGAAGGAGTGAGAGTCACTTATACCTGTCCAGGGAGAGGAAATGTGTCCTCTCAGAGGAGGGGCCCATGCCCTGAGCCTCTGCCTGGGTGTGCTCTGCCAGCAGCATTTCTGTGTTGCAGATACACCGTCGTTAATGAGATCAGCAAGGGGGACCTGGGAGAAGTCTCTGTCTTTGTTTACTTTATCACGAAGCTTTCCCGGCTGGAAGGAGGAACGTCCTACGTGGGATTCCAGGGAGGTGGGTGAGCCCATCTGTCCCTCCTCACTCTTCAGCTTGCTCCAGGCAGTTGCTTCTCTTGCTCACTGTCCTTTTGAATGCTGAAAATCTGGACTCAGCGCATCCTGTGCGCTGTCAGAGCTGCTTCCCTGTGCCACAGGGACTGGCCTGGGGGATCACACCTGGAGAGAACACACACAGACATGGAGGTAACTCCATGGGCATGTTGTCCTCTGGGAGACCCTGAAACACCTGCTGATGTGTTCTGCTCTCAGCAGCAAGGCTCCTGTGGGTCTGGTGGCTTCTGAGAGCCTCAGAGCCCTGGTCCTGTGCACACCCTGTCAGGCAGTGTGTGCTGAGGGAATTCTGCTTTCCCTTCCTACAGCAAGGGGTGAGAGTAAGTGAACTCTGAATGTAAACCCACAGGGGCTGGCAGGTAATTTTTGGGAAGCTGTTCTAGAAGAACAAGCTGCAGGCACGGAATGATTTCTTGCTGTTGCTCTCCCTTCAGGCCTGTGGCAGTCGGTGCACATAGACGACCTCCGCAGATCCAAGGACATGGTCTCCGACATGATGGCCCTGCAGAACCTCACCATCAGCCAGGTGTTCTCTGAGGACTCAGGTAGAACCAAAGGGGAGCTGTGTGCAGCTCTGCCAGCCAGTGGGGTTGATGTGCTGATGGGGAAGAGGGGAGATGCGGCCCCAGGCTTGGTGCTGGAGGAGCCACTAGATGCCCGGGACATTGTAACTCTGACTTTCCCTGCTCAGCACAGGTTTTTTTGGGGAGGATCCCAACTGGTATTTGTGTTTAGTTCATTGCTACAACTTTTGGTCATCAGGTAAATTAATTTGGTAGTTTTACCTTTCTCTATTGACAGAAATGTGGCATTTGCACTGCTCAGCAGCCTTAATGCTCTGGCCCATCACAAGAGGCAGCAGATGCTGCGTGACAGACACCACCGACAAGGGTCTTTCTTTCCCCTCAGATTTTTACTCTCTTTCCTCTCACCACACTGCCTGATAGGATTTTGGGAGAGCTCAGGGCATTAGCTCAGTGTCACTTCTTCCAGTTCTTGCTGCACGAAGCCTGACAGCCCCAGCAGCTGTGTCTGTATTTGAGAGGTGGATGCAGGTGCTAATGGATCTCACAGCTCTTCTGCTGATCTGGGAGGCACTTGCTAAAATAAACTCGTATCTGACTGATGCAGAAATTTACTGCTGCTTTCTAATAAAAATTCTACACCTTAGTTGCAGTTCTGCCTATGAATGGAGAAGCACAGGAGGAAGAGGTGGAGGGTGGAACACCAGTGTCAGAAGCAGAGCACTATCAGGTCAGTTCAGAAAACATTTGTTTGCTTCTCAGCTGTCAGTTTGGGTCTCTGCTCTGTCATTCATAGGTGCAGCACACCTTTTGCATCTCCGTTGCCTTGAAGTCCATCGGCAGTATTTGCATCATGAATATGAATGATCGGACAAAAATTCCTCCTCCCCACTGTCCAGTCAAAGTCAGCATCACTAAAGAAACAAACCATTCTAAGGACCCTCTAAATCCTTAGTCATTTCGTACTTCTAATTTTTAAAAATCAGCTTTAAAGGCTTCTGTTGTGTTTCTTACCCTGAAGGTGGGAGCTGTGTTTCTGAGGCTGCCTCTCCAGCTGGGTGTGCTTTGAGGTGTGCGTTGGAGCTGGTTCAGAGATTGGCTGTGCTGCAGCCACACTCACACTGGCTCATGTTTCCCTGACAGCCTCAGCTGGAGGATGCCCAGGACAAGGGACATGTGGTTTTTGGCTTTTGCCCTTCATGTGCTGAAACAGGCCCCAGGGAGGGCAAATTTTCCCTAGTCACATTTATCCTTTTTGCTTTTTCTGCTGAACTGCTGAATCTTTCACCTGTAGGAATCATGTCACAGTACAAGTGCTGTGTCACAGGCTGGTCTGAAAGGGGCACAGCAGAATAACTCAGAGCTGCAGTCTGAGCTGAGCTGGGATCAGAGTGCCAGGGAAGAGACCCTTTCCAGGGAGCACTGTAACCCTTCTAAGGGGGTGCTGGGGGCAGGAGTGCAGCACTGAAGTGATCCTGTTTCCCACTGCTGTGGACAGGGTGAGATCCTGGACACCACTGTGCTCCTGAGGACCTGTGTGCAGAGTGCTGTGGGGATGCTGCGGGACCACAACGAGGACCTGAGTCGGAGCAGGAAGCGGATTAAGATTCTCCTTGGCCTTCTCTCCAAGGAGGACGACTTGAAAGGTGTGTGCTGCAGGTACTGTCCCTGGGCATCTGGGGAACCCCAAACCGTGTCAGTCAAGTCACTGAGGACCCAAAGGTCACTGCAGACAAGGAGGATCTCCCAGGAGTGTGTGTCTGTGCTCCACTCTGTTGCTCCTTCCATGGCTGTAGGGCTTTTCCTGGAGTTCAGGTGGTGGCTTTTTCTCTGGCTGGGCTGGCTCCGGTGCCTGGGTCTTCTTCCCCCCAGCTGGCTAATTATTGAAACAGCTGTAAAATGCTGTGCTTGGTGGGATATTTGTATTTGGATGCAATGCTAATACATAGAAAATGCAAGTTCCTTCTTGTTTTGCAGCCTCTTTCCTGAAGATCACAAAGGCTCGTCTCTCCAGCCTTTTGAAGAAGCAAGAAGAAAATTCCCTCCACCCAAAAAACTGGGTGCTTCGGGAGGCTTCCAACCTCAGTGCTCTCCAGGAGGCAGGTACCTTCAGGTGAGGACAGCAGCAGTCCTTGGAATGTGCAGCCTTCCCAGAGGAGTCTGCAAATGGCACCTGTGCAGTTCTGTGTAATCTGAACATTTGCAGTGTCAGCCTCCAGTCTGTGCTGGAAACTCTCCAAACGCAGTTTTAGCCCCTCCTGGCTCCTGAGGGGGGTGATTTAGAGCTGAGTGGGCTGTACTGGGACAGGAATGCTCAGATGCTGAGGGGAGCAGTGGGATTACAGGTGAGCTAGGAGTGAGAGAAGTGTAGGGTTTTATTGGTGACCTTTTTTCCCCTTAAAAGCAGGATTAGGACTTTCTCTCATGCAAATAAATGTCAGCATCTATTCAGGGCAGTCACCTCCCTGGAGGTCACTCCTTCACAGGAGTGCAGCTGAGCTCTTCCAAATAAACAGAAAACTAGTAACAAAAATCTAGAGAATACTGAAAACAAAAACTACCTTTTCCTTACGGGTGGTCCTTCTCTTCTGCCTTGTTGTAATCAGTGTTATCTGTTATCTGTGGAAGCAGTCATGTAGATGATGGCCTAAAAAAGCATTTAATTAATTTATAATCATTCAACAAAACTAAATCACGAGTTTTTCTGTCTCTGTCTGCCCCAAAGGCACACCCTGTGGAAGCGAGTCCAGAAGGTCATCACTCCCTTCCTGGCTCTCCTGATTTCTGTCATAGACAGGAATGGCAATCTGGAGCTGTTGGCCAGGCCAGCACCAAAGTGGGTGACAGACCTGTGGATGTTCATCTTCAGTGATACCAAACTCCTGACTGTGCCCTCCGGGGTGGGTCAGAACAGGTGAGCCCAGAGGAGCAGCAGGAGGGCTTGGCTGGCAGCACTGGGACTAGCCCAGCATGGCTTCAGTCCCACTTGGCTGCTCCCTGTGCTGTGCCCAGGGCAGCTGGGCACTGCTGGTGGCTGCACAAGTCACTCCCATGTCCCACCCAGCCCCTGCAGCCCCCGTGTCCTGCCAGGACAGCCCTCTGGCCAGGGAATGCTGACTGAGGGAGTGCTGATGCTCTGTAGCTGGCAAACTGAGCTGTATCAGAGTCCTGCAGTTCTCTCATCCCCTTCTAGGGCTGATTTCTTGCTCTCTGCACCTTCTGCTTCTGTTGTCTGAATGTGCTTCCCAGGCAAAAGCCCAGTGCATTAATGACCTTTTAATCTCCCAGCTCTCAGCCAGAGGTAATTCTGGTGCAGAACAACATGATGGTGTCTGATGATGCTGGGAATGAGATGCCGTTCAGCTGGAGGATAAAGGAGTACCTGGATGAGATGTGGTTGGAAGCTCAGTACATCCAGAACACTGAAGGTGAGAGCCTGGCTTGAGCATCTCCATCCACCTGCCCTGTGAGCTCTGGTTTGTCACTGCTGGGCCCCTCCAGGACACTGGAGTCACCTGCAGTCCCTCTGTGCTCCTACAAGCCAGCAGAGCTCTGTGTAGGCAGCTTTTCTTTGTGCTTCTCACTATTAATCTTTCTCACCTATCTGTGCCCTTGCATTCAAAATGCTGTGGAGATGCCAAGAGTTAATGACAAGGTGAGATTCCAGAAATACGACACTGGTGCTGGGCTGACAAGGCCTGGCCTGAGTCCCTCATTAGTGCCCTGTAAGAGAGGAGTGCTGGATGCATCAGTGATTAACTAGGTGTCAGTCTCTCTAGGACAGATGCTGTGTCAAAGCCAGCCTCCTCCCAATATCCAGCTTTTTTCTCCATTCTCATTTTCCAGACCATGCTGAGAAGTTTGTGGATATCTTCCAGAAAACTGCCCTGGGAAAATTTATCTCTGCCCTGACTGAGGAAGACAGGCAAATGCTCTTCCAGTGCTACATCACAGACTTTATTGTCTTGACCATCAGTGTGTCCTCCCAAGAGGAGCTGCAGGTCAGTGTCTGGAACAAGAGCTGGAAACCCTTTGGATGGAGAGAAGAGCATAATGCTTGTGAACGTGCCCTCCTGAATCAGTCCCTGCCTCTCAGAGAAAATCCCCCCCCGAGACAGACCAACAGCAAGGGCACCCCAAAGCAGGTGCTTTGGCACCGAGTGGCTGCTGAGATTGCTCAGAGCTTACTCAGAAAGCAGCACCAGTATAAACTGACACGTTCAGGACTGTCTCTGTAAGAAGCTGATTCCCTTCTTTCAGAGAATTTTGCCAGTATTTCCGGTGCAAAACTAATTAATTCTAGAAGCTGTGTTTTAATCTTGGTCTGAACTCCTTCCCCCGCAGTGTCTGCGCTCCGCGTTCCTGTCCTGCATAGCTGAGTGGGCGGCCGCGTCCCCCCGGGCAGAGGCAGAGCCTGCCCTGCCCTGGGTCCACCTTGCATACAACCAGTTCAAGAGCCGCCTGCAGAACCTCTCCAGGATCCTGGCTGTGTATCCCCGTGTGGTTGTCTACCTCATCAACCAGGAAGGATGTGGAATTCCATGCTCAGAGATGGTAGAGTCACTACCAGGTGTTTCGTGGTCCTCAGCCCTAGCAGGGAGCTCTGTCTTCACTGGATGAGCTGGTGTTCAGTCTCCTTTGGTTTTCAGCAACGGCAGAGGGGGAAGCACAAGCTCAGGATCCTCAGAATTAGGAATGATCTGCTGTGTTGTTTTTGCTACTGGCGGGTTTTAGAATAGTTTGTCCTGGTTTTGCATTAGTTAAAACAGTCCTAATGGGCCAAGCCACAAGCATGAGAATTCCAGAGCTTAAGACAGTCAAGCAGAACGTTATGCAGTAGAACATGGGCTCTAGGAAGGTCCATAAATAATTCTGAAATGCAGCTGTTGTGTTACACTCCGCCCCTGTGTCCGTGTCCAGGTTTTGGACGTGTTGGCTGCAATGGTGTGTGCTGAAGAGCTGGAGAACCAGGTGCTGACATCCCCCCCCGAGGTCTGGCTGCAGAGAGTGAGGAACCTTCAGATGCCCATTGAATTTCTTTGTAAAGAGAAGGATGCCCAGCGGAGCGGGAGTCAGTGCCATCAGCTGCTGATGGAACTCAGGTGGGTACCACAGCTCTGCCCACGGTCCTGATCCTTTGCCTGGCTGGTAATTAGGGCATTGGTACGGCCTGAAGCTGCTTGGGGCTGCTTTTCTCAGACTTTGCAAACCTTTCCAGATTCCTGCTGGGCTCAATTACATACCAAGCAGCAAGAACCACATTTTTTCCCTCATCTCCTGTAGATTCTCCCTCTAAATCTGGCAGTGTCAGCCGGTGCATCCCACCTGGGTTCAGGGGTTATTTAAAACTCTCCTCAGGTTCCTGTCAACCAGCAATGTGTCCCCACCTCATCCCCTGGGCACAAAGGCTGTGGGAGATGTGGAATTTCACTGCGTCTTGTCTTTTAGAAGAAAGCCCAGAGAGCTACCCCCGTTTCTCACGGAGCTTGTTTAGTTTGTCCGAGGTGAAGAAAACATAGTTAATTGTGATTAGTATTTTTTAAATTGCTTTCTTCATATAGAAGTTGGAGGTGTGAGAAGGTGTGGGCAGTGCTGCTGGTCCTGCTGCAGTGCTGCCTCCAGGCCAGGTCCCCGGGGTTAGGTGCTGTGTGTGTGCTGTCCTTCACAAAAATCCCTTTGGATAACAAAGTGAGAATGTTATGAGAAGTGCAGAACTGTTTTAGTGGGGAGCATGAAAAGCAGTGAGATTGTTGACTGACGTGATTGCACTGCCATTGCTGCTCTCAGCCCAGGCTGTTCTGTTTGAACCCTGCTTTCCTTCCCACAGGGCCTGCTGGAACCGGGTGTTGGCCATGGCTCTCTTTGTGGAACACGTGTTGTGTGGCATCAACGCTGTGATGCCGGAATTCGAGACTTTAGTGCAAGAATACACTTTGCTTCTTGCCAAGGTAAGCAAAGCTGTGACTGCACCTCTTCCCCCTTCTCTTCTGCTGATCGTGGGAGTTTTTGTCTCTGCTAGAGCTGAGTCACTGAGCTCTGTCCTCTCTCTCTCCTCTCTGCAGTGTTTTCAGCACGATTCAGACATGAAGACTCATCCAACTTTTCTTGCAGTGATGACAGTGCTGGGGCGCTGTAAGGACGAGGTCAGCAGCAGGCTCTACAGGTACTGACACGGGCATGAGCAGGGGCATGGCCCATGCTGCCAGCACATTTCTGGGGGTAATGCAGTGCTCCATGGGACATAGTGAAACCCAAATGAAGAGCAATAACCCCGTTTGGTTCTGCACCCTGAGCTGAGCAGGGAGCCAGCTGGTCTGGCTTATCTCCTCTTGGTCTAGTTGCAGATGAACATTTTATTAAAGGCTTTTGGTAGGACAGCACGGAAGCAGTTGTGTTCATTGTTGTTTCTGGATTACAGATACGGTCTGAAGCCATGTCCCATCTGCCTGGGAGAGCTGAAGGATCCCATCTGCCTGCCTTGCAACCATGTGTTCTGCCACAAGTGCATCAGCACGTGGCTGGTGCCAGCACAGATGCACTGTCCGTGCTGCAGAGTTGCCGTGGGGGATGTGGAGTTAACTGTCTCCAAGGAGATCAGGTATTCCACCCTCTCCAGGGTGGGGGCCTTGCAGTGGGGCAGGTGTGGTGAGGACTTTCTCCACTCTGAGGTTGTCACCACAGGCAGAATGGGGGAGGGAACTTCGCTTGTCTCCCTCTGGAACCAAACAGGTCCTGTCCAATCTGTTTGTTGTTTCAAAAGAAGGAAGAAGCTGCCTTGGCCCCTGTAACAAAACTCAATTACAGAATCATAGGATGGCTTGGGTTGGAAGGGACCTTAAAGATCATCTAGTTGCAAAGCTGGAAAAATATCTCACCTCGGTGACTCTTGCCTTCATCTGCATGATTCCTCCATTATTGAAGTGGCTCTGTATTTGAACACTGCCTCGATGCTTTTGCCCTTCCCAGAGATGCCATAGCAAGGAATGCCCTGTTCCGGCAGAGGTGCAATAACTTCTTCATAGATGTTGTCACTACTATGTGCTTCAAGGACAACGAGCCCCCTGACACAAAGGTGATCCAGACGCTCCTTGATCTGCTGTTTGTTCACAGAAGCCTCCTGAAAGATTCATGTGAGCTCCCTTCACCCTGATGCTCAGCCTCATGGAGCTGTCTGTCACCTCTTCTCTCACCTGCCAAACCTTTTCCTTATCTCCACAGATCACCCTGCTGTCTACACAAAACTCCTGTCCCCGTTTAATGATGAGGTGGATGAAACTCCCATCATCCGCTCAGTGATGCTGAAGCTGCTCTTGAAGTACAGGTGAGCACTGTGGCAGCTGAGAGGTGTTGTATCAGGGGACGGCTCAGCTTTGTTCGTGACCCCATCGAGCCAGTCTGCTCACTGCCCTCACTTCCTTGCTGTTCACTGAATGTGAATCCTTGCAGGTGGAATTCATCCCAGGCCTTTGCATTAGCCATGCAGCTTGGCTGTTTGCATGGAGCTTGTGGTGGAGTATCTGAGCAGTCTGTGCCAAGGTTTACCTCAGCAAAGCAGTGCTACTCATCCCCAGAGGTTTAATCAGGACTGACCTGTCTGCTCCACAGACCTCCCTGTTTCCACAGCTCTCCCAGCCTCGCTTTGCAGGCAGGGCACAAAAGCCACTTCTCAGGTGTGATCACCTCCTAAATCAGATGATTAAAACAGATCAGATGCCTTCTGCCCTGGAAATGCTCACTGAGCATCAAAGGCTGGCTCAGGCTGTGAAGCCAGATGGCATCTGCAAAACATGGCCTAATGGCTTTCCCATCTTCCAGCTGGATTCAGAGAGACCCCACATGTCACACAGACATCCCTAGTAGTTCTCTCATGGTTTAGAACATGAGTAGTAGCTGTCAGCATGGCAGCTGTGTAAGGGGGTGTTTCTCTCTCTCATAGCTTCAATGAAGTGAAAGGTGATGTGCAGCACCACCTCTCCCAGGTGGAGCACAACGAGCTCCTAGAGAAAAATGACAAAAAAGAGCTCTACTTACTTTTTGTCAACTGCCTAGAGGTAAGAGTGCTGGGGAGGTAAGAGCTGGGCCTTGAAATTGTGGCAGGAATAAAAGAAGTCAAGAATAGAAACTGCTGCTATTTTAGGGTGTCTTTATAAATAAAATCAACATTTGTGTTCTTCCTAAGGGGCAGGTAGAGCTTGGCATCTTGGAACATGGGATGTGTGTGGCCAGTCATCCTGCTCAAGGCTCTTGCTTGGCTCCATGCTTAGGGAATGTGGGACAGCTGGGGCACACTGTGAAAGTGGTGTTTGGTGATGTTGCAGAGGTTTAGGATAAGCACTGGAGAGGTCACAGGGAGAGCTGATGGCAGTGGGGTGGAGGGTGCAGGGAGAGACAGGAGTTTGCTGTGCTCACTGCAGTGGGTATCAGAAGGTGCTGATGGCTGACTGAAGTGTCTCTGCTGCTCATGCCATATCCCGGCCCCTCTTTAGGATTCCCTGTGTGAGAAGTCTGAGGACAGCCTTGGATATGAGCATATAAACAATCTGCTTGGAAGTAGAGGCTTTCCAGAGAACTATCTCCCAGGGAGCAACCGAGAGACTCCTCAGGAATCATCCGTGGAATACCTGCAGGCAGTGGCCAAGGTTCGCCTGTACCTCAGCAAGGCTGCAGAGCTCATCTTTGACCTGCAGCAGCACACACGTAAGCCTGATTAGCCTGCTGGAAAATGGGAATGCTGGATACAGAGCAAAGGCACCAGGGCAGGTGGGCTGGATGCAGTCAGTGCACCTGTGCTCTGCTGAAGCTGTTTTGATGTGTGGCCAAGAACAAGAGCAACTCCCTCTTCTCTTGAGGGTGTCAGTCAGTGTTTGTCCCCTCTACCATGTGTGAGAAGTACTCTGTAAGTAGTACCAAGGTTGTGCTGGTGACTCCAAAGGTGTCATCACATGGCAGTTACACCTTTGGAAGGAGATTTGTTTTATCCTCCAGATTCTAACAGTGAGTTTTATTTAGAGCCTGCTCAATTGAACTTTAAAGCGTAAATGCTGCTTCAGACGTATGACTGCTGTAAGGTTTATTGTTTTATATGAATGAGACCTCTGTGCAGCTAAAAGGGATTAAGAGTTTATATCAAAGAGTTTATATCTTCTCTGTCAAAGAAATGAATCACTGTCTGAAATCTGGCTGAGCAAACGCTCCAGACAACACTTGAGAAGGGAGGGCTCTGAAGTTCTCCTGTGTAGTCACTCAGTACTAGTAAAGGGATTTGGTGCTACAGCTGGTGCAGAAGGAAGTTTTAAAAGGTGGGGTGTGCTTTTACCTTTTTTTCTTTTTCTTTCCCTCCAGAGCAAGAGCAGGCAGAGGAGAAGCAGCGTTACCTGGCGAATGTGAGGGAATTCTGCAGCCTCAGCAGGAACGACTGGCACCGTGTGTTCCTGGTCCGCAGAATTGCCAGTCAGTACGGGATGGAGTTTGCTCAGAAGCTTGTCACAGAGCCACGGTTCAAGTGGGTGTTCCCAGTGGAAATTCTGCAACAGGTAAAGAAGAGGTGTCTCCTGGAGATGGTTCTGGTCTCCTCTTCATCCTCACTTTGTGCTGCTTTGGGGTTCTACTGTTGTGTGACTCCTGGGGGAGCCCCCAGGGTGAGAGTGGTTGTGAAGATGACTTGTCCCTGCTCTCTGCTGAATGAAGTCTCTCCTGGCTGTGCCACCCCTTGGGTGGCCGTGCCTGCTGCTGCCTCTTTGGGAAGGCTGAAATGCCCCAGTGCTTGGGATGAAGAGGAGCTTCTGCCTTCACCAACAGGTGGCTGTTGTCCACAGTGCTCTCCATGGGTTGTCCCTTTGCAGGTCCAGAGCAGCCAGTCCAACCACATCGACCGGTACCTGGCGTGTGGTGAGAGTTACCGGGCCCTGCGCGACGCCGTGGGACGAGCCATGGTGGAGGGCACGGCTGAGGGGCTCCTCGAGGCCGAGAAGGTACAGCCCACTCCTCACCAGAACCCCTGGGCTCTGGGTGGCCACTGTTTCAGCTCTGTGTCCCTGTGGGCAGTGTCTGTCCCTGTGCAGGTACCTGAGGGGCCTCTGCTTGAAGGTTACTGTGCCTGGTGCTGCAGACACCTTTCCTTTCCTTTCTCACCTGCATGTCCGTCACTGTAGCTGGGACAGCTCTGTTCTGTTCCCTGCCACATCATCCATTCTTCTCCAGGCTTCCAGCAGCTCCCCAGCTGTGGAGCCAGTCCACCTGCTGCTGGCCATTTTCCGGGAGGTCACTGCCCTGTACGGCGCCAGGGACCCACACCTTCATCCCAAGCAGCAGGTAAGAGCCCCCCGTTCGGAAGCTCGTGACAAACCTGCTTCATGGAAAAGTATAAAGGAGATTTGAGTCAGTGGTGGAAGAGCTTTTGTTCCTCTGCCCTAGACATGGTGATGCCCCGGGCTGAGCAGTCTGGGAGTGTTTTCAAAGCGGGGTGGCCCAGCATGGGAAGCAGCTGACAGTCCTCTTCACTGTGGCGGGCAGTATCATGCTGGGTGTTTCCTTTAAATGTGTTCTTTCAGCAAACAGCCACGATGACTCAGTTCATCCAGAACTCCCAAGTCCTGAGTTCTCCAGAGCTGCAGCACTTTGCAGCTGCCCTTGTGGGGAATGCCCTGCCAGCCCTGAGCGTGGATCCCCAGAGCTCCAGCCAGCACAGAGCCCTGGTCGAGGTGGCTGTTCACACCACTGCTGTGCTGCTGTGTGGGCACAGCCCCGTCCTGCAGCCCCTCAGGAACCTGGCCTTCCAGCCACACACCATGGAGGTAAAGAGATGGAACTCAGATGCAATTCAGCATTTTTCTAGTTCTTTCCTGTGTTTGCTGGATCCTCTGTAACCTGACCTTTCTTAACATCCTAACATCAAAAGCATCAACTCACTGTTTTAGTTGAGAAATACTGATGTGTGATTATTTCAGTGCTGTTGGGGTTAATTAGCACAACAGTGCTTAGAAAAGTACCTCTGCATCCTGAGCAGTATCAGGAAAATACTTTTGCTGATATTTGAGTGAGCAAAGCTGAAAGCAGCAGGCAGTGTGCAGACCTGGCTGCTCCAGAGAACACTGGCTCCTGAGTCAGGGTGGAGGGAGCTGCTGCTCCACTGCTGGTTGCAGTAAGGAAATGGCTGGTACACGCCAGGGTGCATCAGGAATCCAGTTCAGGATGTCTGGAGAGCGCACATGCAAGTCTTAATACAAACAGTTCTAAGAGTGGATTTCCAAAGGCAGAATTTGAAAATCTGTATCTACGTCACCTGCCTGACCTCTGTGTTCACGTGGCTTTTGTTCTCCATTGTGAATAAAGAACCAGTGAGCAACTGCTACAGGAAAGAACTGATCTGTAGATCCCTTTGTCACCTTTTTCCCTTTTTCCTCCTCAGCACTCATTTCTGCCTACAATGCCAGAGGACATCATGGCTCAGGCGAGGGCCTGGGAAGGAATGACCGCTCTGCGCTGGTACAGTAAGTTCTCCTGGATGGCTTTGGATGGGACTGAAGGGTAATCCTTGGGTTTGGAATTCCAAGTGTGAGGACAAACACACTCTTCAGCATGAGTTATCCTTTGTAAGTCAAGATTTATAATGAAGGTTTGGGTGTGTGATGCACCAAAGTGCATCAAATGTCTGTTTAGTCTTCAGTCTGCAGCTGTGTGCAGAGTTTTAGGGGGCACACGACCTGTCCTGTCACTTGTGGCAGCGGTAATGTACTGTGAGAGAGGAGCACTCGGCCACCTTCCTGACCAGCTTTCAGTCTCTCCCCACAGCAGGGCCTTACTGCAGCCTGGGAGCCAGGGGCTGGGAGCATTCCTGGAGCAGCCCCTTGGGCACTTGGCTGCAAATCTTTCAGGCTTCCGTTCCTTGTTTTCAAGGAGAAGCAGCACTGAAAAATTCCTTGAGTTCCCGTGTAGGCCTGTCATTCCTTTGAGGTTTGTGGCAGTCAGGGCTTTTGATTAGATCTTGAAGCATATTTCTTGCTCCAGGATGATGGTGCCTATGCAAGGAAATAACAGGGGCTTTATAAATCTGTGTTACAATACTGTCCTGTTTGTTTCTCTCTCGACAGCATGTCCCAATGGCCACCCCTGCACTGTAGGAGAGGTAAGAATTTGGCACTGGTGGGTTTTCAAGCAGGCTGTTTTCAGCAATAGACTTTTTTATTTTGCTTACTGGTTATAATATTCTATGGCACAGAGTTTAATTTCTAAACTCAATATTATTAATCATTTTGTCATTAAAATCTAAATCTTATAAGCTGTATTAAGGCTATTCTGCCATAGATGTAGGAAACATGAGGCAGAGGCCCTGTGCCCAGTATGTAGCAGGGTTTGAATGAAGCAGTTACAGCTTGGATTTCTGTTTCATTCCTTTTTTCTGCTGGAGAGGCTCTTGCTCTGGAATTCAGTGTTCTCCCTTTCCTTTTTCCTAGTGTGGCCGCCCTGTGGAAGTAGGCCGCTGTCCTGAGTGCCTTCTCCCCATTGGAGGGATCCATTACAAACCCGTGCAGGGCTTTAAGGAATTCTGGTAGGTCCACTCACCTTTTCAGTGCTAAATGATTCAGGACTTGACTGTCGTGCCTTCAAGGCCAAAGGTACCAACACTTTATGCTGCTCTCTGGAGTGTTAGGAAGGGGCATCCTAACATCCTAACACAAGAGTGATCAGCCAGCAAAACCAAATAAATTGCCTTATCTGTGTACAGAACTGACTGGAAGCCTTTGCTCCCCTGTATAGTACTTTTAATTGGCAGCTTTTATGGCATTCAAAGACCTTACGGGTCAAAAAGACATTACTGGGTATCAGAGATGCCTTGTGTGCTTTTTTGTCAAGGCAAAAACTACTATATATACACTTTCCTCCAGGAATAATGAAGACAGAACTCAAACTGGCCACATTCTTGGAGATGTTGAGCACAGAAGAACACTGGGAGTGTCTGACCGGGGCATGTCCCCCGTTGTCTTTGTCCTGATCCGCTCGCTCACACACCTGTCGATGCTGCTGGGAGCCACAAGAGACCCTCAGGTATCTTCCGGAATAGTCCCAGCTGGCCACACACAATATGGTGAAACCTTTGTATGCTGCTGGTCCTTTTCATCATATTGCCAAGTAACCAGGGCAGTCTGTCCAGGTGCAAGACCCAAATTCCCTTCCCTCCTTGCCCAGGGATGATTTTGGCTCCTTCGTGCAATTCCGTGGAGGCTTTTACACCCACACCTGCCTTTAGTGGCTCCAGTGGCAGGAATCCCACGGGGTGGAGTCTGGCAGGACTGAGCTGTGTGTGCCTTGTGCTTCCCTGCTGTTACTGGCTGTGCTCAGCTCTTGCCTTTTGTTGCTCCTCAGTCTTTGGCAAAGATCATCAAGCCGCGGGTGCGCGACGCGGTGAGCTTCCTGCAGGAGCACGTTCAGGAGGACTTCAAACAGCTGACGAAAATCCTGGGGAAGAGTGTGGATGAGACTGTCAACACCCTTCATCTTGTGCTCGGCAGCCTCCTCCAGGACCCCCATCAGCACCCAGGCCAGTGTAAGAAAATCCCCCTGCCATATCCCACCTGGAGCTGTGTTTGAAGGGCCACAGTGGTGCAGCCTCTTGGCTGATAAACCACTTCCAACAGCAGTAGCTGAGCTGATGAGGAAGATCCAGAATTTGAAGCTTGTTTCTTACTGTAAGGGGTGAAGAATTTTTGGCTGTTTGCTTCTTTCAGTCGAGTACATGGGGTTTGCAAGGTTTGATGCAGTCAGTACTTCCGACAATGAGTTATTGACTAAATAACGTCATGACAGATTGGCAGAGCCTCCAGCTCCCGAGCTGGGGGGATGCTCCCAGCACAGCAGCTCGTGCTGTGTGCAATCTATATTCTGTGCTGCCCTCTAAATGACTCCCAAGGAGGTCTTTGGTAGAACAGGGCTGGCAGAGTGTGGTTCGTGGGAGAATCTGGGGTGCAAGTTGACACGAGTCTCTGTGTCATGGAGGGATTTATATTGAATGGCCATATTCTGAGTGTGTGACAGCACCAATCAGTATTCCAGGCTTCAGTCTGTCATTGATCATGGTCTGACCTTGGACAAGCTGTTTAACCTTTCTGGGTGAATGACCTGAACAAGTGTCCCCATCATTCACATGTGTGCTGGTTTGGGTGTCACTCTCCAGATACTCATTTAGCTTCTGGGACCTCTGCAACTGCTCTTGCTCCTCATGCTGACCTGCAAGGATGTCCCATCAGGAATGTCACTTAGAGAACCTGTGCTTTCTTTTCCCTGAAACATTGCAGCTGTAAGAGATGAAATATTCCTGTTGCAGGGCCAGTGCAGTTTGATCCTGTTCTCTCTACCAAGGAAAAGAGAAACAAATGGGAAGAAATTGTTGCAAACACAATTATTGTTCCTGAATTGAAGGTGAGAAATTTGCTGGACAAAATGTCAGTAGCTGAGCAGTTCAAAATGCATTTATGTGGAAATCTGACATGCTGTGATACCTCTGCTACACTTTTCACCCTGCTATTCCTAAAGCCAATCTGTCCATGACACAGCTGCAGAACTTCATTCTACCTGTGGAAATGAGAGTCTGAGATTTGAGTTGTGCTGGGTTGATTTTGTACAGCTGGAACAGCAGGATTAGCTAAACTCAGTTGAAAGCATTTGTCTTTTTTTTTTTTTTTAATTTTATTTTAATGCAGGATTTGGATAAAAATCTTCTGAAGTTAAATCGACAGATACAAGAGGATGAGAGAATTTCTTCCAATCCCATAGTGAAAATAGTGTATGGTGACCCGGCTGCATTCCTGTCCCAGCTGCCAAAGAACAGTCACATACATCACTCCAAGATGTGGAGCTGCAGGAAGAGGATTTCAGTGGAGAACCTGGGCCATGTGG
Source organism: Myiotriccus ornatus (assembly GCA_036023395.1). Taxonomy (NCBI): domain Eukaryota; kingdom Metazoa; phylum Chordata; class Aves; order Passeriformes; family Tyrannidae; genus Myiotriccus; species Myiotriccus ornatus. The sequence continues at coordinate 800,674 of JAYRBT010000043.1, forward strand.
TCCAGCAAAAGAATGCCAAGGACACTGTCCCTCTCCTTTGGAAGTTCCTGCAGAAGGTGGGGGTAACACAGGGAGGAGAGCCTGGAATGTTCAGAGAGCACAGAGCCAAGGACTGGTTGGGGTGGGAATGGACCCTGGAGCTCCAGCCCCTGCCTGAGCAGGGTCACCCAGAGCCAGTTGCCCAGGACTAAACCATGTTTGGATTGTCCAGTGATTTTATTCTCAGCACTTGCTGTAATCTTGAGAATGCACATGGAAAATATTGTTGTCTTCTAAACATTTAAAAAGTAATTCCGTAAAAGTATTCAAAAGTGGTTTGTCCAAGCACAGCCTTACCCACACAGGCTCCCTTTCCTCTTCCAGGAAACTGAGCTGAGGCTGGTGAAATTCCTGCCAGAGATCCTGGCTCTGCAGAGGGACTTGGTGAGGCGATTCCAGAACACAGCTGAGATCAAACACTGCTCCATCAGGGAATTCCTCAGAGAACCCCTCTCAGGTGAGAAGACTCTGCCAAAACTGTAACTATTAAAATAAAAGGTGATGGATTGTCCAGTTGACAGTGAAGGTGAAAACTTCTCTTGAACTTGCAATCTTAAGACCTCATCTTTCTTTTTAATTCCCATCCAAATCAACTGGAGACCTTAACCCTGGAGTTATGGTTGGAAAGGTCAACAGGTGATTGTGAAGGGAATCGGGTACAAGAGGTTTTTCACAAGGGGTGGGAGCTCTGCTCAGAGACAGGCAAGAGAAATCCCTCAGTGCATCAGTGGGATGTTCACTTTCTAAGCTCAGCCCTAGAGGAGGGCCTACCTAAAAGGTAGGAAGGGAAGCACATCTATTCTTTCCTGAACAGATGTTTTGTGGCAACTCCTTCAACTGTATTTAAGTACAATTACTGATGTTTTTAAGTACTTCTGGAAAAGTACTGAAGTCTAAGGTCATGCAAAATCGGACAAAGGATCAATCCAGTCTGGGCCAGTAGTAGACAGTAATAGGAAAATATGAACAAACAGGGCAAATGACTCCATTTGATACCATTAAAAAAGTGTAGAGTTCAGTGTTGTGCTTTGAAAATTCCTGTATTACAGAATTTCATGGTGTTGCCAGGTGTTTCGTGGATTTGTCTTTCTGTTCTTCCTCAGATGTGATGAGGGACCTGTTACAGAGGAGAGTGAATGTGTTTCTGTCTGTCTGGAACAAGCTGAGAAGCTCTCTGGACACCAATGGTGAGCACCTTCTGTCGCAGCGCTGCTCCTCTCTCAGTTCAGGTTCCTCCTGTCAGTGATGCTGAGACACATCCTCAAAACCGAGCTTGGCCATTAAATTTTAAGATCATCTAGGCTCAAGTGGAAGAATTTGTTTCCCTCCTGTAGTGTTCTCACCTGAAGTTGTGTGCTTTAGTACTGATCCCTAATGCAGAGAGCAGGGCTTTTCTCAGGCCTTACGTTTTCCTGCGCTGGGTCAGGAGAGGCTTACTCAGCCTGGGCTGCCTCTGGGCCACCTCAAACAGTCTCTTCTTTATTTCAGGGGAAATTAAGCTCCCTAAAGGCTACTGTGATGCTGACCTGACCTTGGACAGCAAGCTCGAGGTCCTTCTGCCCCGGCGGCAGGGGCTGGGCCTCCGCTCCACCGCCCTGGCCAGTTACCTCATCAGTCTGCACAACGACTTCATCCACTCAGTGAACAAACACATCAAGGAAGATGACAGGTGCGTTGCTATTCCATTTTCCGGGCTCTGTTTTATTTCCTGCTCCCACACACGCAGCTTCCCCTGCTGCAGAAAGGCTTCTCACTCTGAATGGAGACTGTTTGCTCTGCTGCAGGTACTCGATCAGCCCGTCAGAAGTGGCTGACCTGCATGTGATCAGTTACGAGGTTGAGAGAGACCTGATTCCTCTGATCCTGTCCAACTGCCAGTACAGCATGGAAAAGGGAGGGGAGACGTTGCAGGACTTTGATCTGGAGAAGATCCAGCAGCAAGTCATCAGCAAGTTCCTGCAGGGGAAGCCGCTCATCACGCTGACGGTGGGACGGGGCAGGGGCTGTGCTGCCTGGCTGTGTGGGAGCCCTGCAGCGGGTGCTGCTGCCAGGCACGCACGGGGCAGGGTGAGCAGTGTCTCCAGAGCTTCACATCTATGGGTTTCTCTCCTGACAGGGAATCCCTACCCTCGTGTACAGGCACGATCGGAACTATGAGCAGCTGTTTGATGATGTCAGGAATAAGCTGGAGCAGGTGGGTTTCTGCACTGGGGGAAACAGGGCAAACATGAGACCCCTGATTTCCCAAGAACTCTTGGATTTTCTGTCCCTTGCCTTGCCCATCTGAAGGCTTGTCCACAGATCTCTCAGCGTGCCTTGAATATATACGGTCTGGACTTCTGTTGTCAGTCTGGGTTTACAAGGGAAAGGGAGACAGTTCAGCATTTCAGTTTCCTACACCTGGGGCTCTGTCCTCTTCCATGAGTTTAGCAACTTGAGCAGCAATAAGGAATGGCTCTAAACTAATATTAGCTCTGACTTCATGGTTTTCAGAGTGCTCTGCCCAGTTCTGCGATGAACGTGATCAGTGGGGAGCTGCAGTCCTACAGTGATGTCTGTGATGCTCTGTCCCTCACTGAAATCACCCTGGGCTTCCTGGCCATGGCTGGGGAGAACGCTGAGATGCTGCTGACAGACTACATTGAACAAGTTCTGCAGATGGGGGACCAGACAAACCCTCACATTCTGCAGGTGAGTCCTGAGGGCAAAGCTCTGATTCTTACAGGGTAGAACTGCACTGGTTTAGGCTAAATCCAACCAGTGGGGCCTTCAAGCCCAGCAAAAGTTTCTCTTGAAAGAGTGATTGAATTCCTTCCCCACTGTATTCAACAGTGAGGGGGAAGCAATTTTCACTCTCTCTGCAACCACTGTTTGCAAGGTGGGAGGACCTGACAGCTTATGATGCTCAGCAGGTTCGTGCAACCCTCCAGAAAGGTCAGGTGCAGGAGGTCAGGCTCCTCTGCAGATCCAGGCTCTGACAGCACAGGAAGGAGAAGGATCAGTGGAGTGTCAGCAGAATTATT